>QRFJ01001339.1:20271-138105 GCA_006176705.1 Cocos nucifera | reverse complement strand
CAAGACTCATCTACTAGAGAGAGCGATTTACACCAATCTCCCAAATCAAATCACCATCCTTCCATATGATCATATGCGTCCGGGAGCATGTTTATGAGTTAACAAAAATTATATCAATGTCTTAAATTTTCAACTCTTGAAAAATATGAATTACATTACCATTAACTCAAAAGGATGTAATACACAGACACTAATACACATGTGATAAAAGAAATAACCCATTTATTGAATTAAGTCAAAATTATAATTTTGCCCTAGAAGTGTATTACAAGTATCAGCCAATTCTGGCTTCTCAGGGCACATATATATCTAACAATCTTCCACTTGTTCTAAGCCAATTAGCTACCAAGGCTAAGTCCCATCTTCTCAAGGGTCGAGGCTTCGATCTTCTACTGGTGCCAACGACTTTGTAAGTGGGTCTGCCACATTATCTACAGAGTTAACTCTCTTGACCCGACATAAAACCCATTTTCGACACAGGTTAACACAAACTCGACGAGTCCAGAACCAAGCCCCACAGGTCCGTATCGCCGCTCAATTACTGCGCTTGGAACTATTTGATTAAGACCTTGCGGACTCCCTTCTCGTCTATGGCCGCCATCTTTATCACAGCTATAGAGGAATGGCATCTGATGGCATTACCTGCTACCATTCTCTCAGCAAACTTCTTGTGCCAGAATGCTTCCTTCGTAGCCTCTTGATGCAGCGAAATATATTTGCTTTCATGGTTCAAATCCTGCTATCACCGGTTTGCTTGAACACTCTTCCAGCTGGACAGCACCCACCATTGCATACAAACAGACTCCCAGATGTCGACTTTCGATTCATCTATATCGGACATGAAATCCGAGTCTATGATATTCCTTGGTATCGGAGTTCTCCATTTACAAAGGACCAACCATTGCACTATCCCCTTAGTTCTTCTTAAGTACTTAAGGATACATTTCACAAACAGTCCAGTGTTCTTCACCTGGATTTGACTGATATCTGCTTGTGACACTCACAGCATGGGCCTATATCAGGTCGTGTACATCAGCATGGCAAACATGGAGGCTCCCTATTGCAGAAGCATAAGGATCTTGCTCATGCGTTCTATTTCCTCAGGTGTGCTGGTTCACATTCTTGCTTGGAAAATGAATTACCATTGTCTGAAGTATAATTAATACCCTCTTAGAGTTTTTCCCATACTAAAACCTTTTAGTAACTTCTCTTTTGTTACATCTTTGCTCTCGCTGAAAGTCCTATATATCCTATTTTGGTCTATCCCTATAGACCTTTAATTCTTAGAATGAAAGGATGTTCGCCTAGGTCTTTTCACAGAGAATTTCCTTGGACAACCATATTTATAACTGTCTGTTAAAACATGGGTAATATCCATTTTTCCCAAATAATGGAGGAATGTCATTGCCGCACTAGCCAATACAGTGAATGACAACAACGTCTCTCCTACTTGATGTCCTGTTTTGAAAAATCACAGTGTCGTGTTTCCCTCTGTCATTTTTGATGAATTACGCCAGACATGTTGTTAATCACATCATTCCTAAACATGTGCATGATGTCCGATAGTCGTTGCTCAGTCTCAATATGGCCTGCTTGAGATCATTGGATTTGCAACGTGCAGCGCTTGGCTTTGTATACAGTAATTCACTGGATGCTTGGAACCTACGCGGCTTGCGGTCGTCCCATACGTACAAAAGAATATTCTTCTCAAGATATCCGTTTCAAGAACGCTATTGTTTACGTTCCTATTTTGCCATGTTTCCATAATAAATGCGCATGCAGGGCAATATGTGTGGATGTGATCTTTGAGGCACGTATTGTGGCTGCTCTTAAGTGGTTCATGTTAGTTAATGCCATGAATGACATAGGTCGCTATGTGTACCAATAGGTCCGACGTCCGCTGAGCAAGGCTTTCGCATGGCTTATAAACTTGTTCTGTTAACTACCCCCCTATGCTTGCACTTTTCATCTGCACCAATCTTTCTCTTCGAAGATCCATTTACACCCAATAGGTACTATTACCTTCTGGTGGATCTACCAAGATCCAGACTTGGTTTGAGTGCATCCGAGTCAATTTCTGATTGCATTGCCTCTAGCCATTTCTCGAAGTCGATATCTTGATATCGCCTCATTATAGGTTTTGAGGATCATCACCATGAGCACTATTACCTATGAGGAACATATTCCCTATTTTCTCTTGAAATAATACCTAAGAATCTCTAAGGAAGATGGAAAACTCTTTCCGATCTACAAGGTGGAGGAGGTAGTGTTCTTATTGGCTCAACCTGATTTGGTTTCAATTGGTCCTTAGCTCGTTATACTTGTGAGACTTTCTCATCAAGCTTGATCTACTTTCCAATGCCACTATCTTGAATAAACTATTTTTCAAGAAAGATGGCATGTCGACTCACAATCACATTGTGGTCTTCTGAAATGTAGAAATAGTATCCTAATGACTCTTTAGGATATCCTATGAATCGAGCTCTAAAGGACCTAAACTCTAACTTGTCCGCTTGTTATCTTTTGACATGAGCCGGATGAAGAGAAATTCTGATTTCCCGGTCCAGATTCGTCCAGATCTGATCAGATCAAGAGATATATTTCAAAATTTTTTCTCTTGATCTCAATCAGATCTTGATATGTTTCAGATTTGATTCTTATTATTTTAATAAATAAAATAAAATAAGATAAATTAAATCAAATTTAATTTACTTGATTTGGGTAATCCTATTACCCTGTAGATGATCCTGATTGCAGCGGAAGGTTCTGGATCTAGCCACGCAAGCGCCTGGCCTCTACCGATATCCACTCGGGTTGGATCTAGAGATCCTCTTCTTCTCTATCACACCTCCAAAAATTAGATCTGGAGGATCTTCAAAACTCTTTTGAAGATCTACAGTCGTCCTTTTGCAGCAGCGCAGCCTTCTTGCTTTTGATCGCCTTTCCTTGATCTGAATCGCACCAACCAATGTCCAAAACACCTTTTGGACGTGGAGAGCAAGGGGAGAAGAGACTATGGCATGGAGAAGGAGGGGAGAGGCATCCTTGGGGCGTGGGGTTTCTCAATTGAATTGCATTAGAATCTGAGTTGGGCGCAGGGTCTTATTTATAGACTAAGCATGATCCAACTCCTCTTCCTCCCAACCAATCACAACCCTTTGTGAAATCAGATCTAAATCTGATTGGTTGGAATAGAGACCCCTGAATTCCTCCTTAGAGGGTGCCTAAGACCAGTCAAACTGGATTCTTAGTAGAACTCTGATTGGAATCCAAAAGGGAGGTGGAGTCTCTTGTCCAACAAGGACTCCAAGGCGCCTCCAACTTGGGCACACGCTCCACGCAGGTGGCGTGTTGCCCTCCTCCTTGCCAGGTTCTGGGCAGGGAGACAGGCCCCCACCAATTCTTCAATAGGTGCAATGACACATGGACAAAAGTCAAGTGTGTTATGTCACATATTGACCAGTTCAAAGGTCAACTTTTGACCAAAGTCAAAGGACCAAAAATGGACAGGTGACCAAAAATGGCAGGTCATGTCTTATAAAGTAAGACAACCTTCTCTAACTTGGACAACCTCCAGTTAGACCATATTGAAGGCCTCTGATTGAGCACAAACTCCTTTGGCTCAGTCAGGGACAACTTATTTGTGATAGTTAAAAGAAGAACGTTAGTTCAATCGAGTGACTAGCACGATTTCCTTGAACCTAATTGAATCTCATTCAGATCAATTGAACTAGATCGAGTTCAGTTGCGATTATGATCACCAGATTCAAACCCTTATTTGTGTGACCCGTTAGGTTCAATTCTGATATGGTAATGGGATATGTCATGATCTCTATCATAGAACATCATCGAAACTCCTTTCGATGGATCAGAACTCTTTCTGATTCGAACAGGCTTAGAATGATCGCATCATCTAATCATTCTAATTGCCCTCCAAAATCCACCAGTGACAACCTAGCAGTATATGGTATCTCTCTATACCTATCAAGCTTCCAATTAAAAACCAATCGGTCGTATGTGCCAAACTTACCTTAGACACCAAATTATTGAGCCAAAACCAATTTGGTTAGCCTACAATTCAGACTCTAACCTCTGAGCCTAATTAGGTCTTGCTTGATCGTGACTCGTTCTTGACCCAGACTTAATCCTATTAGGCTAGTCAATTTAAGCATTGTTGATCCCATCTAACCAACTCTTGATTCGGTTTGATCAACCGCTTAGACCTAATTGAGCTACCCAAGCCCGAACCCAGTATTATGAATATGTCTTAGATCTGAAATTCTCAATTTTAGACCTAATTAATATTTCATAAACTTAATTCTTAATTAAGTAGGGTTCATAAACAAAATATGCACAATAAATCCTAGGGTTTCAGGATCTAGGGTTTTGCAGAAAGTAAGTTTTGGATTTTTTCTGATTAAGGACGAACACGCAGCACCCCTACACGTCATAAGAACACCCCATCGAATGGGAAGAGAGGGCCTTTAAACCCTTCTTCGTTCTTATGACCGGACGGCCAAGAGGAACGCCTTAATCAGGAACATGTAAATCTACAAAACAGTTATAGATCTATATCATATATCTCATATACAAATTTAGATCTAATCATGGCATATTTTGCATACATCTCATGTATCATAATCATGCATATTTTCAGATCTAAATTATCTCATAATAATCTAAAAAATTAGATTTAAATTGATCTAATCAAAATAAATTCTAATCTAGACAATTATGTAGAACTATTCTACAACTAGTCTAGACATGCATCAATCATATCTCATATGATATTTAAAATTAAATAATTTTTATTTGCTGTTTATCAGATGTTATTATAACACTTATAATATCAGAAAACAGTAAATAAGAAGATCTAAAATATGATTTAATCAGATTAAATCAAAGACATGCAAAACTATTCTATAGAACTATTCTATTCTAGAACTAGTCATGCATATCTTCTTAATCTTAGATCCAAATCATTTAATTTTAATTTTTCTAGATTTCAGATCTGATCACATCTCATGTGACATCTGAAATCACTTATTTTCTAATTAAAATAAAATTAAAATCAGATCTAAATAATTTAGAACCATGGCTCTGATACCAGTTGAAGGGAAATCCTGATTTCCCGGTCCAGGTTCGTCCAGATCTGATCAGATCAAGAGATATATTTCAAAAATTTTTCTCTTGATCCCAATCAGATCTTGATATGTTTCAGATCTGATTCTTATTATTTTAATAAATAAAATAAAATAAGATAAATTAAATCAAATTTAATTTACCTGATTTGGGTAATCCTATTACCCTGTAGATGATCCTGATTGCAGCGGAAGGTTCTGGATCTTAGCCACGCAAGCGCCTGGCCTCTACCGGTATCCACTCGGGTTGGATCTGGAGATCCTCTTCTTCTCTATCACACCTCCAAAAATTAGATCTGGATCTGATCTGGAGGATCTTCAAAACTCTTTTGAAGATCTGCAGTCGTCCTTTTGCAGCAGCGCAGCCTTCTTGCTTTTGATCGCCTTTCCTTGATCTGAATCGCACCAACCAAAGTCCAAAACACCTTTTGGACGTGGAGAGCAAGGGGAGAAGAGACTATGGCATGGAGAAGGAGGGGAGAGGCAGCCTTGGGGCGTGGGGTTTCTCAATTGAATTGCATTAGAATCTGAGTTGGGCGCAGGGTCTTATTTATAGACTAAGCGTGATCCAACTCCTCTTCCTCTCCAACCAATCACAACCCTTTGTGAAATCAGATCTAAATCTGATTGGTGGGAATAGAGACCCCTGGATTCCTCCTTAGAGGGTGCCTAAGACCAGTCAAACTGGATTCTTAGTAGAACTCTGAATTGGAATCCAAAAGGGAGGTGGAGTCCTTGTCCAACAAGGACTCCTAGGCGCCTCCAACTTGGGCTCACGCCTAGGGTTGGCGTGCGCCCTTCTCCTTGCCAGGTTCTGGCAGGGGGACAGGCCCCCACCAGCTCTCCAATAGGTGCATGACATGTGGTCAAAAGTCAAAGTGTCAATGGTCAACGTTTGACCAGTCAAAGGTAGACTTTTGACCAAAGTCAAAGAACAAGAAATGGCAGGTGACCAAAAATGGCAGGTAATGTCTTACAAAATAAGACAACCTTTCTGACTTGGACAACCTCCAGTCAGACCATATGAAGGCCTCTGATTGAGCACAAACTCCTTTGGCTCAGTCAGGACAACTTATTTATGATATAGTAAAAGAAGAACGTTAGGTTCAATCGAGTGCTAGCACGATTTCCTTGAACCTAATTGAATCTCATTCAGATCAATTGAACTAGATCAGTTCAATTGATGATCACCAGATTCAAACCCTTGTTTGTGTGACCCAGTTAGGTTCAGTTCTGTATGGTAATGGGATATGTCATGATCTCTATCATAGACATCATCGAAACTCCTTTCGATGGATCAGAACTCTTCTGATTCGAACAGCTAGAATGATCGATCATCTAAATCATTCTAATTGCTCCCAAAATCCACCAGTGACACCTAGCAGTATATGGTGGCAACCCATCAGAGCTGAATGCGAACCTCTTGGTGCAGCTACCTGTGTGATTAAGTTCTTCTATCTTGAGCCCCGATCAGATTAGGGTTAAGGTGAAACTCGTCAAACCCTAGTCTCTGTCATATGATGTAATCATTCGATTCGAGTCCAATGTGAAAATCTAAATAGAAACTCTTTCTATTATTTCACTCTGCCATGGCCATGGGCTTCAGGACTTGATTCTCATGATCATCATAGGGCTGCTCCTCTACCACCGAGGTAGATAGATCCCATCTTGATGCAATCCAGTTCCTACAATGAACATGCTATAGCCAACATACACCTCAGGGTTCCATATGGCTAGGAGACCGAGTAATGGTGTAGTCAAACTATAACACCCTCAAGGTGAACTGCCGATGCATCTCAGGTCAAAGAACCAGACACACTACTGCAGCATCGAGTCAGTCATTGACGAGAAGGTAGACTCCCTAATGACTACTCGAGGTGGTCACGCTCAGTGCCCTCGTTCTCTAACGAGTACCTGTACTCTCGCTCCGGTGTCTCCACACCGTAGACTCAAGACTCATCTACTAAAGAGAAGCGATCGTACACCAACCTTCCGGATCAATCACCATCCTCGTGATGATCCTATGGTCGGGAGCTGTTTATGAGTTAATAATGATTATTCATGTCTTAAATTTTCAACTCTTGAAAATATGAATTATCATTACCATTAACTCAAAGGATGTATCACAGACACTAAATACACATATGTGATAGAAAATAACCCATTTTATTGAATTATAGTCAAAATTATAATTTTGCCCCTAGAAGTGTATTACAAGTGTCAGCCAATTCTGGCTTCTAGGGCACATATATCTAACAATCTCCCAACCCCAAATTCTGGTGGGCTTCGAGATGAAGTGGGTCTCAGACTTGGTTTCTTACCGTGCCATATCTCATACGGTGTGGTAGGAATGGTTTTAGAGGGAACCCTATTCAGTAGATAAATTGAAGTTAACAATGAGTGTCCCCAAAGAAAATCAGGGAGGTCTGTGAAGCTCATCATGGATCGAACCATATCTAATAGAGTCCGATTTCTCCATTCTGAAATCCCATTGAGTTGAGGTGTTCCTGGTGGAGTCCATTGAGAGACTATGCCATTTTCCTTAAGATAGTCTAGGAATTCCCGGCTAAGGTATTCACCTCCTCGATCTGATCGAAGAACCTTAATGGGTTTTCCAGTTTATTTTTCTACTTCATGTCTGAATTCTTTGAACTTTTCAAAAGCTTCAGACTTGTGTCTCATAAGATACACATACCCATACCTAGACAGATCATCGGTAAAGGTAATGAAGTAGACAAAATTGCCTCTAGCCGGCACATCAAATGGGCCGCACACATCAGTATGTACTAGGGCAAGGAGATCTGTGGCCCTCTCCCCATGTCCAACAAAAGGGAGTTTAGTCATTTTGCCTTGAAGACAAGATTCACAAGTTGGATATGACTCGAAAGTCAATGGACTCAATAGCCCATTTTTCTCCAATTTGTTGATCCTATCTTCTGCTATATGACCTAATCTCAGGTGCCATAGATATCTATCATTTGGACTATCCCTAGGTCGTTTGGCATTCACGTTTTGCTCGATAGTTAGAACAGGTACATCAATATGTAGCTGATAAAGACCATTAATAAGGAAACCATTTGCAATTTTATTTCTTTCATAAAGAATGTTACAATGGTCCTTAAAGAAGGTGATCACATAACCTTCTTGTGCTAAGCATGAAACAGAAATCAAATTCCTGCTAGCTGCAGGCACATAATAACAGTCTTTCAAAACTAAGTCTAAACCAGATGGTAATCGAAGAGGGTATGTTCCCACGGCTACTGCAGCAACTCTTGCTCCATTACCGATGCGTAGGATCATGTCTCCATCCCTCAGCCTCCTGCTATCCTCAAGACCCTGCATAGAAGTGCACAGATGAGCACTAGAACCAGAGTCAAGCACCCAACTGGATGCAGAAGAAACCGTAAGGTTAGACTCAATAACGAGCATACCTCCAGAAGGACCTTCCTTCTTGTTCTTCAGGGTGGCCAGGTAAGTAGGGCAGTTCCGCTTCCAATGGCCGTCGCTGTTGCAATGGAAACACTTTCCTTTGCCATCGGCCTTTCTTCTTCGGCTTCTGCCTTCTTCTTCTTTGATCCTTCCACCTTTTGCTTTTTCACAGACTTCTTTTTCTTTCCATAAGACTTTCTTTTGGAAGAAGTCCATTCCATAGCAAGAACTGAGCCTTTAGAACCTTTCATAGAAAGCTCAGCGGTAACCAGCATATTCATTAATTCGGCCAAGGAATTTTGAAGTTTATGCATGTGGTAATTCATGATGAATTGCCCATATGCATCAGTCAAGGATTGCAGAATAATATCGTTCTGCAGATCCAAGTCTAACTTCACACCGAGCTTCTCAAGCTCTTCCATGTCCTTGATCATCATGTCAGACAGTGATCTTGGACTGACTGCCCATCACGCATCTTAGCCTTAAAAAGTCATTTCGTGACTTGATATTTGGCTGCGCGACTCTGTTCACCAAACATCTCCTGCAGGTGAGCCAACATTTGGCGAGCAGTCCCGATATCTTCATGTTGGCGCTGGAGCTCATCAGACATCGAGCCCAACATGTAATATCTGGCCTTATTATCTTCGTCTAATCCATTTTTCCAGAGACGCTCTCTGTTCAGTGGATGGACGGGCTGGTAAGGTGGGAGGGTCCTGGTCCAAAACATGGGTTAACTTCTCGAACCCAAAATAATTTTGTAGTTCCTGAGCCAATCTTTATAATTGGGTCCAGTCAGTCTATGTGTGTCCAGGATACGTGCCAATGGGTTGGACGCAGACATTTTCCTGTAGAGAGTCAAAGATTCTAGTTAGATACTGTAATTTTGACTTGACCAATTTATTTAGGGATTTTATTTTTAAACAAATTAGCTCCCACTATTTTCTCGGATCCCTACACTCCCTCTGTAGAGATGCAAAAATCTCCATGATTAATGATTTCTAGTGGGTGGTGCGGTCTCACCAACTGACTCATCACCTCACCTAACAGTTATTGGTGATGGGTTAGCCAATGAGTGAACAACTCTTGTTCAATGATTCTCTAATCATGGTGCACCCAAACTTGGTCTCTAATTCATGAATCTCACCGTATCCGAAAATATTGATCCACTCCTTAGTTAAGTCAGACCCACCATTTGCATAGACTGGGTTCCTAATTGAGTCTCTCACCGTATCCAAAATATTGAGCCCAACTCATCCTCCAGCCCATAGCATCCAATGCCTAATAGACATGGTTGCATCTTCCCGGTGCAACTGAGCCACTGTATCCAGCCGAGAACAATCAACCCCGGGAAGGGCCCGCACATCTACAATGGTGGAAGACCTCAGACTTAATCTTTTCTTAGGGAGAATTGATTCAGGTCTCATTAAACTAGACTTGTCATAGTCATAACAATTATGACTAACCTAGTGGCATGGGTTAGCTCGGATTATTGACCACCTCAGATCAGAACTGTGTCAACAGATATGGCCAGGTAAGTGAGACCGGTGGAAGGAATATGCCATTAACTCGTACAAGAATGCATTCAGGTCGAGTAGCTTCCAATTAAAAACCAGTCGGTCGTATGTGCCAAACTTACCTTAGACACCAAATTGTTGAGTCAGAACCAATTGGGTTAGCCTACAATCCAGACTCTAACCTCTGAGCCTAATTAGGTCTTGCTTGATCGTGACTCGTTCTTGACCCAGACTTAATCCTATTAGGCTGGTCAATTTAAGCATTGTTGATCCCATCTAACCAACTCTTGATTCGGTTTGATCAACCGCTTAGACCTAATTGAGCTACCCAAGCCCGAACCCAGTATTATGAATATGTCTTAGATCTAAAATTCTCAATTTTAGACCTAATTAATATTCCATAATCTTAATTCTTAATTAAGTAGGGTTCATAAACAAAATATGCACAATAAATCCTAGGGTTTCAGGATCTAGGGTTTTGCAGAAAGTAAGTTTTGGGTTTCTGATTAAGGACGAACACGCAGCACCCCTACACATCATAAGAACACCCCATCGAATGGGAAGAGAGGGCCTTTAAACCCTTCTTCATTCTTATGACCGGACGGCCAAGAGGAACGCCTTAATCAGGAACATGCAATACTACAAAATAGTTTTAGATCTATATCATATATCTCATATACAAATTAGATCTAATCATGGCATATTTTGCATACATCTCATGTATCGAATCATGCATATTTTCAGATCTAAATTATCTCATAATAATCTAAAAAATTAGATTTAAATTGATCTAATCAAAATAAATTCTAATCTAGATAATTATGTAGAACTATTCTACAACTAGTCTAGACATGCATCAATCATATCTCATATGATGTTTAAAATTAAATAATTTTTATTTGCTATTTTTTAGATGTTATTATAACACTTATAATATCAAAAAATAGTAAATAAATAGATCTAAAATATGATTTAATCAAATTAAATCAAAACATGCAAGACTATTCTATAGAACTATTCTATTTTAGAACTAGTCATGCATATTTTCTAATCTTAGATCCAAATCATTTAATTTTAATTTTTTCTGATTTTAGATCTGATCACATCTCATGTGACATCTAAAATCACTTATTTTTTAATTAAAATAAATTTAAAATTAGATCTAAATACTTTTAGAACCTTGGCTCTGATACCAGTTGAAGGGAAAATCCTGATTTCCCGGATCCAGGTTCGTTCAGATCTGATCAGATCAAGAGATATATTTCAAAAATTTTTTTTCTTGATCTCAATCAGATCTTGAATATGTTTTAGATCTGAATTCTTATTATTTTAATAATTAAAATAAAATTAAGATAAATTAAATCAAATTTAATTTACCTTGATTTGGGTAATCCTATTACCCTGTTGATGATCCTGTATTGCAGCGGAAGGTTCTGGATCTAGCCACGCAAGTGCCTGGCCTCTACCGGTATCCACTCAGGCTTGGATCTAGGAGATCCTCTTCTTCTCTATCACATCTCCAAAAATTAGATCTGGATCTGATCTGGAGGATCTTCAAAACTCTTTTGAAGATCAGCAGTCGTCCTTTGCAGCAGCGCAGCCTTCTAGCTTTTGATCGCCTTTCTCTTGATCTGGAATCGCACCAACCAAGGTCCAAAACTCCTTTTGGACGTGGAGAGGAGAGGGAGAAGGTGGTTTGGCATGGAGGAAGAGGGGAGAGAGGCAGCCTTGGGGCATGGGAATTGTGATTTTTAATCATCTATCACTTCCAATTACCCTCTGGGTTGGGCGCAGGGTCTTATTTATAGACTATCTGTGATCCAACTTCTCTTCTTCCCAACCAATCACAACTCTTTGTGAAATCAGATCTAAATCTGATTGGTGGGAATAGAGTCCCCTGGATTCCTCCTTAGAGGGTGCCTAAGACCAGTCAAAGTTGGTTCTTAGGAGAACTCTAATTGGAATCCAAAAAGGAGATGGAGTCCCTTGTCCAACAGGGACTCCTAGGCGCCTCCAACTTGGGCACACGCCAGGGGTGGCGTGCGCCCTCTTCCTTGCCAGGTTCTGGCAGGGGGACAGGCCCCCACCAGCTCTCCAATAGGTGCGTGACATGTGGTCAAAAGTCAAAGTATCAATGGTCAACATTTGACCAGTCAAAGGTAGACTTTTGACCAAAGTCAAAGAACAAGAAATGGCAGGTGACCAAAAATGGCAGGTAATGTCTTACAAAATAAGACAACCTTTTCTGACTTGGACAACCTCCAGTCAGACCATATGAAGGCCTCTGATTGAGCACAAACTCCTTTGGCTCAGTCAGGACAACTTATTTATGATAGTAAAAGAAGAACGTTAGGTTCAATCGAGTGCTAGCACGATTTTCTTGAACCTAATTGAATCTCATTCAGATCAATTGAACTAGATCAGTTCAATTGATGATCACCAGATTCAAACCCTTGTTTGTGTGACCCAGTTAGGTTCAGTTCTGTATGGTAATGGGATATGTCATGATCTCTATCATCGACATCATCGAAACTCCTTTCGATGGATCAGAACTCTTCTGATTCGAACAGCTAGAATGATCGATCATCTAAATCATTCTAATTGCTCCCAAAATCCACCAGTGACACCTAGCAGTATATGGTGGCAACCCATCAGAGCTGAATGCGAACCTCTTGGTGCAGCTACCTGTGTGATTAAGTTCTTCTATCTTGAGCCCCGATCAGATTAGGGTTAAGGTGAACTCGTCAAACCCTAGTCTCTGTCATATGATGTAATCATTCGATTCGAAGTCCGAATGTGAAAATCTAAATAGAAACTCTTTCTATTATTTCACTCTGCCATGGCCATGGGCTTCTGGACTTGATTCTCATGATCATCATAGGGCTGCTCCTCTACCACCGAGGTAGATAGATTCCATCTTGATGCTATCCAGTTCCTACAATGAACATGCTATAGCCAACATACACCTCAGGGTTCCATATGGCTAGGAGACCGAGTAATGGTGTAGTCAAACTATAACACCCTCAAGGTGAACTGTCCGATGCACCTCAGGTCAAAGAACCAGACACACTACTGCAGCATCGAGTCAGTCATTGACGAGAAGGTAGACTCCCTAATGACTACTCGAGGTGGTCACGCTCAGTGCCCTCGTTCTCTAACGAGTACCTGTACTCTCGCTCCGGTGTCTCCACACCGTAGACTCAAGACTCATCTACTAAAGAGAAGCGATTGTACACCAACCTTCCGGATCAATCACCATCCTCGTGATGATTCTATGGTCGGTAGCATTTTATGATTTAACAATGATTATTCGTGTCTTAAATTTTCAACTCTTGAAAATATGAATTATCATTACCATTAACTCAAAGGATGTATCACAGACACTTAATACACATATGTGATAAAGAATAACCCATTTTATTGATATTAGTCAAAATTATAATTTTACCCTTAGAAGTGTATTACAAGTGTCAGCCAATTCTGGCTTCTAGGGCACATATATCTAATAGGTGATCGATCTGGAAGGTTGGTGTATGATCGCTTTTTTAAGGTAGATATGTCTTGAGTCTATGGTATAAAGACATCAGAGTAAAAGTACAGGTACTTCTTAGAGAACAAGGGCTCTGAGCATGACCATCTTGAGCAGTCATAAGAAAGTCTACCTTCTCTTCAATGACTAAGCTTGAAGCTGCAGCGATGCGTCTGGTTCTTTGACTTGAGGTGTACCGACAATTTACCTTGAGTGTGTTTTAATTTAACTACATCATAACTTAGTCTCCTAGCCATTCAAAATCTTGAGGTGTATGTTGGCTATAGCATATTCATTGTAGGGACTGGTTCGCACCAAGATGGAATCTATCAACCTCCGTAGAGGAGTAGTCCTATGATGATTAAGAGATTGAGCTCTTAAGCCCATGGCCATGGTACTATGATGTAATAGAAAAGAGTTTTCTATTAGAGTTTCACATTGGACTTACATCAAATGATTCAATCATATGATAGGGTGTTCGGTTTGACGAGTTCATCTTAACTCTAGTCCTTTCGGGGCTCATGATAGAAGAACTTAATCACATAGATAGTTGCACTGAGAGGTTTATTTTCAGTTCTGATGGATTGCCACCATATACTGCTAGGTATCATTGGTAGATTTTGGGAGCAATTAGAATGATCTTGATGATCGATCATTCTAATTGTATGAATCGAAAAAGTTTTGGTCCATTGAAAGATATTTCGATGATGTCGATGATAGAGATCTGACATGTCTCATTACCATATGGAACTGAACCTAACTGGATCATACAAATAATGATTTGGGTCTAGATGTCATTAATTAAGCTAATCCAATTTAATTGATTTAGATTAGATCTAATTAGGTTCAAGAAAATCATACTAGCACATGATTGAGCCTAACTTTCTCCTTCTATAGTCTTTTAAGTTCATCTCGACTAAGCCAAATTAGTTTGGGATCACCTAGAAACCATGTATGGCTTTGCCCTGGTCTGACTGGAGCTTGTCTAGATTAGAAAAAAATTATCCTTATCCATCAGATGGGAATACGACAACATCTGCCAATTCCTATGTTCAACAGGACAAGATCTGCCAATTCTTATCACTATCGGGACATGAGATAATCCATATGTAGGAAAGAAAGGATAGGGGCATGTGCCCATTGGATAATTTCTAGGGGTGTGTGCCCTCTTGGTTTTGACACACAAAATATGTCTGCACGCCCCATGTTGGCATGCACACATGGGGAAAAAAGGGAGGAGTCCCATAAGGATGGGACTCCAGGGTTTCTTTATTGGATCAAATACTCGGGCGCCGAATAGTTATGCTAATCCAAACTTGGCACCACTTATGGAGGATTGTAGGGGTCTCTAATCTGATTGGATCAAGTGACATCGCATGGCCAATCAGATTTAGATCTAATTAAATCAACCAATATGATTGGTTGATATTGTGTTGCACTATGTGGCACGGTAGAGTTTATTTAAACCCTTATTGTGCCTAGGGTATTCATACACCAACTTCCTCCACACTAAAGTACTGCTACCCATCCTTTGTTCCATGCCCCTTCTTCCTCCTCTCCCTCTTCTCCATGCTTAAAGGTTGGGCAAAAATTCCAGTAAGGAGATCCAAGCATTGGTGCAAAAATCAGGCAGAGAGATGACATGTTCATGAGACGAGCACGCTGCCTTCAATCTTAGTTTTGAAGGCTCTATAGATCAGACCTAGATCTGATCTATGGAGATTAGATTCAAAAGGAGAAAATAACTAGAACTAGCCTAAGTGGACTTCGACAGAGGCTAGGCTCGTGCATGGTTTGATCCAGGACCTCAGGCTTCCGATAAATCATCGATAGGATAACTAGTTTACCCTAATCAGGTATAAAAGTTGTTCCTAATTTTATTTTAATTTAGTTTTTAATATCAGATCATTATGATTAGATTCAAAAACTCTTAGATCTAATCAAAATTAATTAAAATAAATTTAAAAATTTTCTATAGATCTGATCTGATCAGATCGATCCTATGGTAGAAAATCTAGTTTTCCATCACCTACCCCCCCAGGCCCCACCGGCAGTCCCCTACCCCCTGGCCTTAGCGGCCATCCCCTACCCCTCCTAGGCCCCACGTGCGACATCCCTCCTCTCCAACACCCCCCCCAACATGGTGCCCCTCCTCCCCTAAAATGCATGCCCAATTTCGAGCCTGCTACGATTGTGCCCCCACCCTCGGCCCACGGCTCCCCTCCACCTCGCCCTACCCCTCCTCCTCTACTTCCTCCCCCTCCCTACCTGGGCAACCAACCCCACCCCCCGCTCCTCCCTTCCTCGAGGATCAAAAAAAATATAAATAAAAAGGGGTTTTATCTTTTTTGGGGCAGCAGCACGATGGTGAAGGTAGCAGCAGAGATGGAGGTGGGGACGGCCGACGGTGAGAGTGATCGAAAGAGAGATGGGAAAATAGGTGGGTAGGAGAAATAGGATAGTCGAGAGAGTGGGTTCGGGCTGGGGAAAGTAGTAGAGTGGGGGTGGGAGATGAAAACACACTGAGGGATGGGATTGTAAATATATAAAGAGATTTGCTAATGCAAAACAATGTCGGTAATTCCAATAATTAGCTATGTGAACAAGAAGCGTAGGTAATTCAGGTTATTGCCAATGCTAAAAAATATCAAAAAATATTTAATAAAAATAAAATATTTAATAAAAAGAATAATTTTTTAGTGATGTAAAATTAACGTTGGAAAATATGTGTAATTACCTACATAAAAATTTAACATAGGAAATTTGGGTGATTTCCGACGTGCAATTTACATTAGAAAATATTTTTTTTATTTAATTATTTTTATTTTTAGTAACAATGATATTTACCTATACTAAATTATAGTTGAAAAATATTTAATTATAATTTAAAAATAAAGAATTAAAAAAATATTTTTCAATGCAAAAGTTCCATAAAAAATAACATAAATTGCCTACATTAGCTATTTTCATAGGTAATTCCTGTATTTACCGGTGTTAATTTTATGTCACTAAAAAAGTCAAATATTTTTTGATGTTTATGTTCCATCAGCAATAAGATTAATTACCTACGTAAAGTTAAAGCATAGGCAATTGAAACATTTTTTGACTACTTCATTATGTTGGAATTTTTTTTAAAATTAATATTTTTTATAAATAATTTGCCATTATCTAAATAATTTATTGGTATAATTTTAGAATTTAAAAGTCTATCTTCATCATTCATTATCTAAATAATTATCATTAGAGTATCATCACAAAAGTTTGTCTTGATCCGATAGCCCTAGCCATGTCAATGAATAAAATTTGATTTTGATGGCTACGAATGATCGCATGATGATCTGATAGATAGAGACCACTAATAGTTCTAAAAACTTACAATGAGAATCTCGGTGATATTTGTAGCATACTATCAAAATTTTACCTCAATCAGACATTATTATCATGATCAATTTAGCATAGGATGATTTTGATTGTTCAATAAAAAATATATGATCAAAAGGCCAAATGGTGTTTGATTATAAGATAATTTTTAAGATAAATAATCTTTGCTACTATTTTGATCATTTGTATGATGATGATCATAAAATTCAGACCATGCATGTATGAACCATCTATATTGAGCAAATCTTATAACAACAAAAGTATAATTACTTAAGAACCTTAAGAATGAGTATCAAAAGATATATAGTTTCTCATCACTCACATATGTGCATTTTGAATTTTACGATCACCACCATACAAATGATCAAAGAAGTAGCAAAGATCATTTATCTAAAAAATTACCTTATAATTGAACATCGTTTAGCCTTGTCATCACATATTTTTCATTTAACGGTCGAAATAATTCCATGCTAAATTCATCATGATAAGTATTGGGGATAAATCCTCTCCTACCGAAGCTTGGGAAGATGTATAGTTTTGGGATGACCTCGTCCAGCAAAAATAGCCATGACTAACTTGACTTGATAACTCCAGAACCTAAGGGTCTTGTGGGTTTCTCCCGGACGAGCTTAAATGGTGATGGTGGCCACCAAAGTAGTTAAGTATCCTGTCCCAATGCAGTCTGTGTTGGAAAATATGCAGGATTTTATTTATAAATTTCAAAATCTTTTTGAAAAATAATACAGTAGAACATGCAGATTAAACCATTTAATCTATAAATGCACGTAAACTAATTACTAAACTCTACATTTAGGATCTATAACATGTCATAATGTATTCTAAATCTAAAAATAAAAGTGTTTGGTATTGATCAAATCAATACCATAGATTTAGAACGATTCTAGATCAAAAACCTAGATCACATCTAGGTGAGAGAGAGATCAAATTTCTTACCTTGCACGGGTCGAGAACTCCATGGTTGATTTTCGTTGTTAACTTTGAAGCCATACATACATCCAGCCTCTACAGATGATCCATACGAGGCTGCAACAAAATCAAAGGTTTGTCGAACGAAGATCTGCTCGTAGTGCTAGCTTCTTGTGGATCCCTCTGAATGGATAATGTAAAATTTATTCTTCAGATCTCTTGGACATTCCAAGAGACATAGGAGAGAAATCCAACTTTTAAATTTTTCAAAAATAAAAAATTAAATATATTAGAAAAGGTCCTAAGAGAAGACAAATCTTCTCTTTTAGAACATCAATGACTGATGTCCTGAAAACATCCTTATGCTAGGAAAAAGGGAAGATCTTCTCCCCTAGGCTTTTTTCATGTTTGCAGATCTCATACACTCTGATTTTTCTCATAGAAAAATTATGCAAAAATAGAGAGAGGAAGGGTTCTCAAAGAAACCCTAAGAGAAGACCATCTTCTCTTTTCTTTCTCTCATCAAGACATGATCAGATCATGTCCAAAATTGATCTTCATGCCCCAACATCTTGGATCATAGATACCCATGCCCTCATCCTCTCTCTCTCTTAGATTTTTATCATATAAAAATAGATAAAAAATAAAGGATAAATACTTTTAAATAAAATCATAAGAGAAGATAATATTCCCTCTTACCTTGTCCCTTTATGACATCAACTTTTGATGTCATAATTGAAGGATTTTCTCCAAGGAAGTAGGCACCCATAATCCCCATGCCATCCCTTCCTTTTTTTTGCTTTTTCACCATGGAAAATCAGAAATTTTTGATGCCTAAAAACTATTAGAAGGTGGCATCCAAGAATATAGGAAGACTAGGTCAAATTGACCTAGTCAAATAGGGAAACAAGAAGGAGATTAGGCGCATCCAACTAGTGGATGCCTCCCCATAATTTTTTGCATGAGATACCTTAAACCATCACCCAAAATTTAGAAAGAAAGGGGTGAACAAAAAATAATATGGCATGGGAAAAAGGGCACAAGAGAGGGAGGGAGTTTGAGAGATCTTGGATTCTATCTCATACATAACAAATTCTCATATTTGACCAAGTCAAATATCATTTGAAATCCACCAGATATTGGGGCATGGGATACCATTTTTAAGTGAGGAATAATTCATGTAAAATCTGAAATTAATGTGGGGCGTGGGCTTTTCTTAGGTGCAAGGAAAGTGAGTGAGAGAGTCCCAGTCCAACTGGGACTCCTTCTATTTGACTAGATCAAAGTAAGTTTAAATCCAATTTGAATCTCATTTAAATTAGATTAAATATAACCTAATTAAGAATGATCCTAGTCTAACTAGAAGTCCAATTAAATCAAATTTAAACTAGATTTAAATCTAATTTAAATTTTAAGTCAATTTGGAATTAGGTGCACTCAAGTCTTAGTCTAATAAGAACTTGTTTTTCTTACAATTGACTTATCCAATAAACTAATTAGACTTAATTCAATTAAGTCTAAATTAATTCTAATTAAATTTAATTTAATTAAATTTGATCTCAGCTTGATTGCTCAATCAGATTGAGCCAATTAGCAATCCAATTGCTAATCGATCCTCCTACAATACTTGATGTTTGACCTCAGAATGATTCTCAATCATCGATTAACCATTTGATTAAGTTACAACCTCTAATATGTATGATCCTATAGGTTTGAACCTAAGTCGGTAGCATAGGAATCAATTTCTATACTAGTCAAAGTAACCATCTAGCAATGGTTCCCTATGTCCGGATAATTCGAATGTATACAAAGCAACATTCTTAGAATCCTAGCCTATGGTTATCGTATAATTTATCCCTATGACTAATAATGTTCAAAATGACTTTGAGTACACTGTCAACACTCATACAAGTCATCTTTATTATGTCTCAAAATTTTGCAAATCCCGTGACTCCTCATGAGGTTTACCTAGGGCTAGGCTTTGCCAAATTAAAACATAATGAGACATTCTCTTCCTGAAGCTAATCAAGAGTGGTCAATCCCATCTTGACTTATACACCGACTTCATAAGTACATGACTGTACCCAAAAATTTTTTGAACCTATATTAGAGATAGAAGTAGTCCGACACCAAAGTACAGTGAGTTGCTTGTAAGTCATCATGGTGATCTCAGGTTGAAAGGATACTTATACCCATTGGCCTTAGCTAGCTACTCTTGATAGTAGAGTGCTACATTAGTCATGTCCAGTGCAGATGTACTCCAATATCTTACCTAGATGCCATATCAGTATCTTCACACTACTTGGTTACGAGGATAATTAATGCATATGGCATACAATAATCTATACTTGATAAGTTATTATTCTTATTAATAACTTATCATTTGAGGATGAATAATTTAAGAACCATCTGATAAATTTTTCTTTATCAATTGATCGTGGTTCTAAGGACTTCATCATAATTTAGGAGTTCATTTAAGAAAGATAGAACTTTTATGATGAACCAGCCAAATAACTATTATCATTAGATAATTTATATACAAATTTTAATCATCTGCCACTTAGATGATTGACTTTAAGATACATTTTTCAACAACTCTCACTTGGACTAAAGCTAATCAAAATGATATCAAATATCCTATCTTCCATTTGATTTCATAGTGAAGGAAATAGTACAGGATTTGCAGTGCTACTTTCGAAAATAGCAAAAATTATAATAAAAATTAATTAATCTAATTAATTAATTATTGATCATATCAGATTAATAAATCCTACATAAAAGGATCTAAACATAATATGCATGCATTTATATAAATCTAAAAAAAAACTATGCAGTAAATAGTTTACTACATCTACGTGTTCATAACACAATACCTTGTACGGATAGTCGATCGTCATGATCTAATTATCGTCTAGATGGTCTGCTGGTCACAATGCAGCCATACAAATGTTTGACCTTCATAGTGTAGATATGTGTGTCCTAGAAGCCAGAATTGGTTGATACTTATAATACACATCTAAGGATAAAATTATAATTTTGACTATAAATAATAAAATAGATTATTTTCTATCACAATGTGTATTTGAAAGTATCTGTGATACATCTTTTGAGATAATAGTAATGATAGTTCATATTTTTAAGAGTTGAAAATTTAAGACATGAATTTTCATTATTAACTCATAAAATGCTTCCGACCGTAGGATCATCATAAGAATGATGATTGATCTGGAAGATTGATATACGATCGCTTCTTTAGGATAGATGAGTCTTGAGTCTATGGTGTAGAGACATCGGAGTAAGAGTATAGGTACTCATTAGAGAATGAGGACACCGAGCGTGACCACCTCGAGCAGTCATGAGGAAGTCTACCTTCTCGTCGATGATTGGCTCAAAGCTGTAATGGTGTGTCTGATTCTTTGACCTAAGGTGCATCGACAGTTCACCTTGAGGGTGTTATAGTTTGACTACATCATAACTCGATCTCCTAGCCATTTAGAATCCTAAGGTGTATGTTGGCTATAGCATGTTTATTATAGGAATTGGATTGCACCAATAGGAGATCTATCTACCTCGGTAGATGAGGAGCAGCCCTATGATGATCATGAGAATCAAGTCCATAAACCCATGGCCATGGTGGAATGAAATAATAGAAAGAATTTCTATTAGGGCTTTTACATTAGACTTGAATCGAATGATTAATTCATATGACAAAAATTAGGATTTGACGAGATCACCTTAACCCTAATCCTATCAGGGCTCAAGATAGAGAAAATTAATCACATAGGTAACTATACCAAGAGGTTCATTTTTAGTTCTGATGGGTTACCACCATATGCTGCTAGGTATCATTGGTGGATTTTGGAAGCAATTAGAATGATTTGGATGATCGATCATACTAGTTGTCTGAATCAAAAAAGTTCTGATCCATCGAAAGATATTTTGATGATGTCGATGATAGAGATCGTGACGTATCCCATTACCATACAGAACTAAACCTAACTAAATTACACAAACAAGGGTTTCAATCTAGATATCATCAATTGGACTAACCTAGTTCAATTAATTTGAATAAGATTCAATTAGGTTCAAAAAAATCATGCTAGCACATGATTGAGCCTAATGTTCTTCTTCAACAATCATTAAAACTTATCTCGACTGAGCCAAATATGTTTGGGCTCACTCAAGAATTATTACTTGATCTGACTGGAGCTCGTCCAGGTCAGAAAAAAATTATCTTAATTTATGACATAAATTTGAGATAATACCTATCATTTTCTATCACCTGCTAAATCTTGTCCTTTGACTTTAGTCAAACATTGACCTTTGACATTTAGACATCTATCCATGTGTCATGCACCCATAGAAGAGAACATGAGGCATTGTCCCCCTACTAAAAAGAAGAAAGGGAGAGGGTGCACACTATGCCCGCCTAGGGAGGCGTGCGCCCCTTGAGGATCACGCCTCGAGTCCCAAATAGATGGGACTCCAGGTTGCTTCATGCTTTCAACTTAGGTGGCGCCAAAGAGTCCTCTTTGGTCAGTCTTGGCACCACCTAAGAAGGTTTGTGAGAGACTCTAATCTGATTGGGTCAAATGATATCATCCCACCAATCAGATTTAGATTTGATTGCACAAAGAGCCATGATTGGCCGGGATGATGTGGCACTGCATGGCGCAGCAGGGTCTATATAAATCCTATCTGTGCCTAGAATAAAAAGGTTCTACCCTTTGCCCATGCCATAAGACTTCTCTCCCTCCCTCTCCATGCCACCTTCAGATCCTCTCTCTCCTATCCATGTCCAAGAGTTTTTGGGTGCAAGTTTGGTGCAATCCAAGCAAGAAAAAGATAACAGGAAAGGAAGAAGGCAGCACTGTTGCAAGAGACAACGACTGATCTTCAAAATCCATTTTGAAGACCTTCAAGATCAGATCTAGGTCTAATTTTTAGAGGATAGATTGTGAAAGAGAAGATCTTTAGATCTTGCCCGAGTGGATACCGGTAGAGGCCTGGCACTTGCATGGCTACATCCAGAACCTTAGGCAAACATTGGGATCATCACAGGATAATAGGATTACCCATAACAAAGATATAATTAAACTAGATTTATTTTATTTTATCAAATTGATAAAATTAGATATGGGAAATCTTAGATCTGATTTAGATCTAAGAGAAATTTTTTTGAAATATCCATCTTGATCCAATCAGATCTGAACGAACCTGACTTGGGAAGTAGATTTTTCCCTTCAACTAGTTTCAGAGCCAGGTTCGCATAATTAATTAGATCTGATTTTAATGTATTTTTGATATGATAATTAGATGACTTCAGATATTATATAAGATGTGATTAGATCCAATATCAAAAAATTAAAATTAAATAATTTAGATCTAAGATGTATGAGATGCATGACTAGACTAGGAATAAAATTATTCTATGTGTAGTCTAACATCATCATAATTTTAATTTGATTAATTATAATTTTTAGATCTATTTATTTAATTTTTTTGATATTATACATATTATAATTAGATCTAAAAAATAAAAAATAAATTTGTTTAATTTTGTTCATATGAGATATGATTGATGCATGTTTAGATTAGTTGTAGAATAGATCTACAAAGTTATCTTGAATAAATTTAATTTGATATGATCAAATTTAAATTTTATTTTTTAAATTTTTATGAGATAATTTAGATCTAAAAATATACATGATATGATATATGAGATGTATGAAAAGCATGTTTTTATGTTAGATCAATTTTTATATGTGATATATGATGTAAATCTTGCTAGTTTTGTAGATTCATCATGTTTCTGATTAAGGCATTCCCCTTGGCCATCCGATCATAAGAATAAAGAAAGGTCTAAAAGCCCTCTCCTCCCATTCGATGGGATGTTCTTATGATGTATAGAGGTGTTGCATGTTCGTCCTTAATCAGAAATCAAAAATTTATTTTCTGCAAAATCCTAAATTCTGAAACCCTAGGATTTTATTTACATGTTTTGTTTATGAACCCTAAACTTAATTAAGAATTAAGATTATGAAATATATTAGGTTTGAAATTAAGAATTTTTAGATCTATGAGATATTCATAAAATTGGGTTTGGGCTTGGGCTGCTTAATTAGGTCTAGCGATTGATCAAACCAAATCAAGAGTTGGTTCGATGGGATCAAGAGTGCTTAAATTGACCAGCCTAATAGGATTAAGTCTGGGTCAAGGTCAAGTCACATGATTGATCGATCAAGTTAAAACCTAATTAGGCTCAGTGGTTAGAGTTTGGATTATAGGCTAACCCAATTGGTTCTGGCTCAACAATTTGGTGTCTAAGGTAAGTTTGGTAGATACGATTGACTAATTTTTAATTAGGAGCTACTCAACTTTAATGCATTCTTGTTGAGTTAATGGCATATCCCTTCCACCGGTCTCACTTACCTAACCATATTTATCGGTTCAGTCCTGATCTAAGGTGGCTAATAATCCGAGTTGACCCATGCCACTAGGTTAGTCATAATGGTTATGACTATGTCAAATTTAAAGAGACCTAAATCAAATCTTTCTAAGAAAAGATTAAGTCTAAGGTCTTCCACCATTATAGATATACAGGCTCTTTCCAGGGTTGGTTGTTCTCGGCTGATCACAGTGGTTCAGTTGCATCAGAAAGATGCAACCATGTCTATTAGGCATTGGATGCTACAGGCTGGAGGATGGATTGGGCTCAATATTTTGGATACGATGAAAGATCCAATTAGAAATCTGATAGTACCATAAATTCACCAATAAAAATATTAATTTATTAATTAATTTATATTAATTAATAATTAATTTATATATAATTTTTTTTAAAAATAATATTTTTATTAATTAAAAAATTAATTAAAAAATAATAAAAATTGAAAAATAAAATTTTATAATCAATAGAAAGAGCTCATTTTTTTATCATAACAAAATAAGTTTCGAGCAAAATAGAGCTAAAACGGAGAAGATATGAATTTTTAAAGAAATAAAATAAATAAAAAAGGAAAATGGCTTAGTCGGCTCAAGTTGATGCACTAAGCCAGCCACATAAGCCGACTCAGTCATGGAATCCATCAGTTGGTCCACCATCTAGGCATGGATCGCCAGCTCAATAGAATCCGGTAAATCACATCGCGACACGTGGTGGACCTAGACCCTTAAAGGGTCCATAAAAATCTATCATGGCTCATAGGATATTTTGGTCTTTTCACTCGATGACAGGAGTGTTGATTGGCTACGGTGTGTGGTGCGATCAGTCCACGTGGTCCATGGGAATAGTAATCGTGCAATCGGACGACTATGGTAGCTTGCGGTCAAGATCAAACGGCTGTGGTTGTTTCCAGATTTGATTTGGCTTCAAACTTCATGCGGATCACCATCCAATGGCAGCGCTCAATCCAGGAGATGATTCAATGGTCCAAAATACTCTCGGCATTGATTAGGACTCCCAACATATGATTTGCGATCAGATTTCCTCCATCGATGCATGATCGAATGGCTAGAATTTAATCCAACCTGATCTAGACTGATACACATCCGATTTTGATGATTTTTGGTCCATTAGATTTCTATTAATGGCCAAATTTTATTCAGAGTAATAGAATTTATCTAGAACTCTTTTTAATCTAATTTTTACTTAAATTTCTCCATATTTCAACGATCAAAGAGCCCCTTAGTCCCACTTTGCCTAGAAGAAAACTCTCCAGCCCTCCTAGCTCTATAAAAAGGATCCCAGGCCTCTAAAAATAGATAGATCTAGTGAGAGGAAAGCCAAGCTCAGGGTTGAAGGTTGCTCCAAAGCTACAGTATTAAGAAGAAGAGCCAGTCTTCCACGCCATCTCCACGCCTATGCTGATCTACGATCTCCTTCTTATTTTCTTTTCTCTTTTATTTTCTTTAATTTTTTGTATTTAAATTCTGCATTTGAGTTTTAATTTTAATAAAGAAAGCCTTATTGCTCTTTTCAATTCTATCTCTTTAAATTAATTATTCTTTATTTCTCTTTAATTACAAGTAGCCGCTAAGATCTAAGTTCTAAGATTATTTTTGCATAATTTAAATTCTACTTTTATTTATAAATCTATTTTTCACTTTAATTTTTTTTTCAAAAATCCTTCTTTTCTTTTTTATAAGAAAAAAAATCAAAGATTTTAGAATTAAATCATTGCCTCTCTATGGAATTGACCCGACTCACTACTCTGTTCATAACTTTTAATTTAAAAAAAGTTGGATTTAAATTGATGAACATGGTATCTGAAGGGAAATCCTGATTTTCCGATCCAGGTTCGTTCAGATCTGATCAGATCAAGAGATATATTTCAAAAATTTTTCCCTTGATCCCAATCAGATCTTGATATATTTCAGATCTGATTCTTATTATTTTAATAAAATAAAATTAAAAGATAAATTAAATTAAATTTAATTTACCTGATCTGGATAATCCTATTACCCTGTTGATGATCCTGTTTGCAGCGGAAGGTTCTGGATCTTAGCCATGCAAGCGCCTGGCCTCTACCGATATCCACTTGGGTTGGATCTGGAGATCCTCTTCTTCTCTATCACACCTCCAAAAATTAGATCTGGATCTGATCTGGAGGATCTTCAAAACTCTTTTGAAGATGAGCAGTCGTCCTTTGCAGCAGCGCAGCCTTCTTATTTTGATTGCCTTTCTTTGATCTGAATCGCACCAACCAAGGTCCAAAACTCCTTTTGGATGTGGAGAGCAAGGGGAGAAGAGACTATGGCATGGAGAAGGAGGGGAGAGGCAGCCTTGGGGTGTGGGGAAACTATGATCTCATCATATCTCTATAATCTAAGTTGGGTACAGGGTCTTATTTATAGACTAGCTGTGATCCAACTCCTCTTCTTCCCAACCAATCACAATCCTTTGTGAAATCAGATCTAAATCTGATTGATGGGAATAGAGTCCCCTGGATTCCTCCTTAGAGGGTGCCTAAGACCAGTCAAAGTTGGTTCTTAGAAGAACTCTAATTGGAATCCAAAAAGGAGATGGAGTCCTTGTCCAACAAGGACTCCTAGGCGCCTCCAACTTGGGCACACGCCTAGGGTGGCGTGCGCCCTTCTCCTTGCCAGGTTCTGGCAGGGGGACAGGCCCCCACCAGCCCTCCAATAGGTGCATGACATGTGGTCAAAAGTCAAAGTATCAATGGTCAACATTTGACCAGTCAAAGGTAGACTTTTGACCAAAGTCAAAGAACAAGAAATGGCAGGTGACCAAAAATGGCAGGTAGTGTCTTACAAATAAGACAACCTTTTCTGACTTGGACAACCTCCTATCAGACCATATGAAGGCCTCTATTTGAGCACAAACTCCTTTGGCTCAGACAGGACAACTTATTTATGATAGCAAAAGAAGAACGTTAGGTTCAATCGAGTGCTAGCACGATTTCCTTGAACCTAATTGAATCTCATTCAGATCAATTGAACTAGATCAGTTCAATTGATGATCACCAGATTCAAACCCTTGTTTGTGTGACCCAGTTAGATTCAGTTCTGTATGGTAATGGGATATGTCATGATCTCTATCATCGACATCATCGAAACTCCTTTCGATGGATCAGAACTCTTCTGATTCGAACAGCTAGAATGATCGATCATCTAAATCATTCTAATTGCTCCCAAAATCCACCAGTGACACCTAGCAGTATATGGTGGCAACCCATCAGAGCTGAATGCGAAACCTCTTGGTGCAACTACCTGTGTGATTCAGTTCTTCTATCTTGAGCCCCGATCAGATTAGGGTTAAGGTGAACTCGTCAAACCCTAGTCTCTGTCATATGATGTAATCATTCGATTCGAGTCCAATGTGAAAATCTAAATAGAAACTCTTTCTATTATTTCACTCTACCATGGCCATGGATTTCTGGACTTGATTCTCATGATCATCATAGGGCTACTCCTCTACCACCGAGGTAGATAGATTCCATCTTGATGCAATCCAGTTCCTACAATGAACATGTCATAGCCAACATACACCTCAGGGTTCCATATGGCTAGGAGACCGTGTAATGGTGTAGTCAAACTATAACACCCTCAAGGTGAACTGCCGATGCATCTCAGGTCAAAGAACCAGACACACTACTGCAGCATCGAGTCAGTCATTGACGAGAAGGTAGACTCCCTAATGACTACTCGAGGTGGTCACGCTCAGTGCCCTCGTTCTCTAACGAGTACCTGTACTCTCGCTCCGGTGTCTCCACACCGTAGACTTAAGACTCATCTACTAAAGAGAAGCGATTGTACACCAACCTTCCGGATCAATCACCATCCTCGTGATGATCCTATGGTCAGGAGCAATTTATGAGTTAATAATGATTATTCATGTCTTAAATTTTCAACTCTTGAAAATATGAATTATCATTACCATTAACTCAAAGGATGTATCACAGACACTAAATACACATATGTGATAGAAAATAACCCATTTATTGATTTTAGTCAAAATTACAATTTTGCCCCTAGAAGTGTATTACAATTTTAGTCAATTTTGGCTTCTAGGGCACATATTTTGGCATCATTATCGGAGAGGCATAAAAATTAAAATTTTCTCATTTCTTTGATTTTTTTTATTTCCTACTAATTATTTTTCTTATTTATTTTATAGAAAAAAAAGAAAAAAAGAGAAAAGAATAAAGAAGATTAGGGCACGAACAAAACTTTCAATCATATTTGGTGAGATCATTCCTAAACCCTAAATCTCTTTTCTTATTTTTAATATTTACTTTATTTTTTTTAATTAATTAAAAATTACCTACTTAAACCTAATTAAAAATCTTACACAAGATTAGAAACCCTAATTATTTAGAGCATTCATCATATCAATTTTAATTTATTTTAATTTATTTATTTTTTTGGTGATTGCTGGAGGTGAGGTAAGCCTTTTAGAATTCAATTAGTTGCATGCATTTAGTTTAAATTGCATAGAACCTCTTGCTTGAAAATCTGAATATTCATATCATATTAAATCAATTTAAGGGCACAACCCATTAAATAAGATAAGATGGAGATTTAATCATCCTTTCTTAGCCCACAAACAACCAACCCTCATATTACATTAACCCAAACTTTAACTCTTAATATCAATTAGACATCGACCCTTAAGGATATTCGAGCTCAATAGGATAAGGAAACCTTAGAGTTGAAACAGGTTAGGATTAATCAATTTAATTGATGTCTAGGAAAGTGGTTCAGGGACGACTAGGCTTGAAGGAAGGTGGTTACTTAATTAGTTCCATTCGCTTACCTGGCCAAGCACAATTAGTGTCTAAGGCAAGCAACGGGGGGACTCCCACCGACCTTATACTTACTTGGCCAGTTGATTGATTGATCCTACACTTGGAGTGCTCGAAGGCTGACTTGGAACAGTTAGGAGCTATCTAGGTCTAGGCTGATCTTAGGTTAAGACTAATTTATTTGAAACTTATTTGAAAATAAAAATTTTTACTTTAGGTATTTTCAATCTCTATTGCCCTGACATAAGATTGCCCTGGCATAACGAAAAGTTATGTTGCATGGTTGTCCTAGGGTATGAAAAGGGTGAATTAACTTAGAACTAAAAAGAAAGAGAGTTTAAAAATATATATATAAAAAATAAAAAAAAAAGATTGAGGACATTGAGAATATAGTGAATTCTCCAACATCCGTTTGGAGAAGGATATCAGATCAACTTGTCAAAATGAATTTAGTTCCTGTTTTAGACCCTACAACCTCAACATCCACAATGGATTTAGCAAATCTGCCTCAGCCTCAAATCCTTAAGGACTTATGTTATTCAGTTGGTTCCATCCAACCCTCTTGTACCATCCAACCCTCTTGTACCAGGTTGCCCCAACCCATAGCAAACAACTTTGAAATTAAACCTCAAATCATTAACATGCTTCCAAAATTCACGAGAATAGAGGATGCATATATATTCATTAGAAAATTTGAAGAGGTTTGTGCAACCATGAAACTACAACAATTGTCAGAGGATGAAATCAAACTAAGATTAATCAATTTTGCCCTTAAGGATAATGCCAAAAAGTGGCTTTATAGTCTTCTAAATCAATCTATCACAACTTGGGAGGATTTTGTGAGAATATTCTTAAAAAAATATTTTTCTCATCATAAAATAGCTAGAATTAGAAATGAAATGAACCAATTCTATCAACTAGCTAGTGAATCATTTTGGAAATACTTTGACCGATTCAAGAACCTCTTGACCCAATGCCCACACCATGGAATAGAAACTTGGAGGCTATGCCAAATAATTTATGAAGGGTTAGATTCAAATTCTCGAACAATGCTAGAATCCATGTGCCAGGGATAATTTATGTACAAAGAACCAAATGAAGCCTGACAATTTTTAGAAGACCTAGCCGAAAAAAGTTTACAATGGGAAACAACTAGGGAACCAAAAAAATCTACACCTTCAAGAGGTGGAATATACCAAATTCAAACCTCCCTAGCTGCAGAAGCCAAAATTGCAACTTTGACACATAGGCTAGAGGCCTTAGAACTTCAGAGACCAGCCAGTGTGAACCAAGTGTCTGCACCCATGTGCAATAGGGTGCAATGCATCAGACCATGTCCTTGAGGAATGTCCCCTCATTGTGAACCAATCAGATAATGGATGTGCACAAGTGAATGCCACATATTAGAGACCATTGAACAATCCCTTTGCACCCACCTATAACCCAGGTTGGAGGAATCATCCAAATTTTTCATGGTCACAAAATCCAAATGTAGGCGGTCCAAGTTTCAATCAGCAGAACCCAAGGCCTAATCCTGTGATAAACACCCTACCACCACCAAGCTTTAATATTAATGAAAAGAAACTTAGCTCTTTAGAGAAAAGCCTGGAAGCCCTAGCCAAATCTAATACTGACACCAATGCCACCTTAAGCAATTTCATGCAAACCACAGGGCCAAATTCTGAATTCAAATTCTCAGGCCATAGCCCTCTTAGAAATGCAAGTAAGTCAGCTAGCATCTACCCTAAGTGAATATGAACGAGGTAGGCTACCTAGCCAACCTGAGCCCAACCCAAGAAATCAAAATGGTAGACCATCCCAAGAAAATTAGGTTAATCAAGTTATGCTATTCATTCCTTGAGATCAAAAAAATAAGTGGATAATAAGGTAAATACACCTGACACTAGAGAAGACTTGAGTGCTTGAGTGTATTGAGCCACCTAATGAACAATCTACCTTACAAACTCAAGCTCCTGAAACTTGATAGTGCACCAAACCAGATGACCCACAATCTCTAGAGCTCCTTTTTCGAAATCGATTAAGGTCTAATAAACAATCAGAATATTTAGACAAAATGTTAGAGGTATTTAAGCAAGTTCAAGTAAACATTCCTCTACTAGACATGATCCAACAAGTTTCCGACTTATGCCAAATTCTTTAAAAGATCCTTTGCACCAAGAAAAAGAATGACTAACATACCAAAGAGAGCTTTCTTAGCAGCAAGTGTGAGTTCATATTTGTTAAGTCATATGCCTATAAAGTACAAGGACCCAGGTTCTCCAATAATTTCATGTGTCATAGGAGAAACCCAACATTGAGAAGGCATTACTTGATTTAGGGGCTAGTGTAAATATTTTGCCCTATTCAGTTTATAAGCAATTAGGATTGGAAAAGCTTCAGCCAACAGGGATCACATTATAATTAGCAGACCGATCTTTTAGGAATCCCTAAGGAAATGGTAGAAGATGTTTTGAATTAAGATTGGAAGTTTTATCTTTCCAGTCGATTTTGTCATTTTGGAGACTGAGCCAATATCAAATCCTAAGGATCAAATTCTAGTGAATTTTAGGAAGACCATTCCTAGCTACTGCTAATGCTTGAAATCAATTATCGGAATGGACTTATGAAACTGTCTTTTGGAAACATGACTATCGAGCTGAATATTTTCAATTTGGAACAAGGAATCTACTAAGCATGCTAATGTAAGTATAGTCCAAGATGAAATTTATGAACCCATAGACATTAGCGATGAGGAAGTCGATCTTGAATCTAGTATCTAGCCAACCCAATGAATATGAGAACCTAAATAAAATACTTGGAGATAATAAAAATGGCTAGAGATGGGAGCCTCCCACTTGAACCACCCATAGAAATGACTAAACCATCACCTGAGTCATCAAAAGAAGAGGCACCCAAAGTAGAGTTGAAACCTCTCCCTGAGCACCTCAAGTATGTATATTTAGGTCCAGAGAAAACTTTGCCTATAATTATTGCATCAGACCTAAATCCTACCCAAGAAGAGGAATTATTAATAGTCTTAAGAGAAAATCGAGAAGCAATAGGCTGGACCATGGCAGACATTAAAGAAATAAGCCCTCTCATAGTTCAACATAGGATACACCTAGAGGAAGAGGCTAAACCAACTCGAGATGCCCAAAGAAGACTGAACCCAGCCATGAAGAATGTAGTCAAAAAAGAAATTCTGAAGTTGTTGGATAATGGAATTATTTACCCCATATCTGATAGTTCATGGGTAAGCCCTATATAAGTGGAACCAAAGAAATCTGGGATAGCAGTAGTCTAGAATGATGCTAATGAACTTATCTCAACCAGGATCCAAATGGGATGGAGGATCTGTATAGATTATAGAAAATTGAATGTGGCTACAAAAAATGATCACTTTCCTTTGCCATTTATTGATCAAATGTTGGAAAAATTAGCTAGACAAGAATTTTACTATTTTCTAGATGGATACTTTGGTTATAATCAGATCCCCATAGCCCCTGAAGATCAGAAAAAAGACCATATTCACCTGCCCATTCGGAACCTTTGCTTATAGGCGTATGCCCTTTGGACTATGTAATGCTCCAACAACCTTCCAAAGATGTATGATCAGCATATTTTCTGATATGATTGAATAATTTTTAGAAATTTTTATGGATGATTTTTCTATCTTTGGACCTAGCTTCTCTGAATGCTCAAACCATTTAAGACTTGTTCTAGGAAGATGTAAGAAGAAGCATTTGGTTCTTAATTGGGAAAAATGTCAATTCATGGTCAGAGAAGGTATAGTCCATGGCCATGTAATTTCAAAGAAAGGAATAGAAGTTGACAAGGCCAAAGTTGACCTGATTGCAAGTCTTCGACCACCCAAGATTGTTAAAAAAATTCATTCATTCTTAGGACATGCTAGATTTTATAGAAGGTTCATACCCGATTTTAGCAAAGTGGCTCGCCCTTTGACGAACTTATTAGCAAAAGAAGCAAAATTTGAGTTTACTTCTAAGTGCCTTGAGTCTTTTGAATTTCCTTAAAAAGGCACTCATTTCAGCCCCCATCATTCATCCACCATTTGGACCGAACCTTTTGAGCTCATGTGCGACGCATTTGATCATGCTGTAGGTGCAGTCTTAGGTCAAAAAATCAACAAGCTATCGAGGGTTATTTATTATGCAAGTAAAACATTAAATGATGTATAGCTTAATTACACCACCACAGAGAAGGAATTCTTAGCTGTTATCTTTGTCCTAGAAAAATTCAGATCCTATTTGGTTGGATCTCATGTTATTGTCTATACTGATCACTCAGCCATTAGACATCTCCTAGCAAAGAAAGATGCTAAGACATGATTAATCTGATGGATCTTGCTCCTTTAAGAATTTGACCTAAAAATTAAAGATAAGAAAGGGACAGAGAATGCAGTTGCTGATCACTTGTCCCAAATCATAGTTGCACCATCAAACGAACTATCTATCAATGAGTATTTTCCAGATGAACAACTCATGTCAGTGTCTACTGAACCTTAGTATGCAGATATTGTGAATTATTTAGCCATTGGTAAAGTGCCTTCTCATTGGACTAGTCAGGATAAACACAAATTCTTTTTCCAAGTAAAGTATTTCATTTGGGATGATCCATATCTATTTAAATAGTGTCCTGATCAGATCATTAGGAGGTGTGTCCCTGATAATGAGGTTAAAAGTATTCTATCATTTTGTCATAACCAAGCATGTGGTGGTCATTTCGCATCCAAGAAGACTGCTGCCAAAGTACTTCAATGTGGATTTTATTAGTCTAATTTATTTAAGGATGCACATGTGTACCATAAAAGTTGTGATCGATGCCAATAAATGGGTCGGCTTACAAAGAAAGATATGATGCCACTTAATCCAATCTTGGTAGTTAAAATTTTTGATGTCTAAGGAATTGATTTTATGGGGCCATTTTCGAATTTCTTTGGAAATGAGTATATCTTAGTGGCTGTTGGTTATGTTTCCAAGTGGGTAGAAGCTATTCCATGTAAATCCAATGATAGCAAAGTGGTCATTAAATTTCTTAAGGAAAATATTCTCTCTCACTTTGGTACTCCTAGAGCAATCATTAGTGATTAGGAAACACATTTTTGCAATCGACCCTTTACCGCATTAATGAAGAAATATAATGTTACCCACAAATTAGCCACACCATATCATCCTCAGACTAGTGGGCAAGTTGAAGTATCAAATAGATAAATCAAACAAATCTTGGAGAAAACTGTTAATGCCAATAGGAAGGATTGGTCTGTGAAATTAGTTGATGCACTTTGGGCCTACCATATTGCCTACAGGACCAACCTAAGAATGTCTTCCTATAGGATTGTGTTTGGAAAACCATGTCACTTGCCTATTGAGTTAGAACATAAAGCCATGTGGGCAATAAAAAAATTAAATATGGACCTAGATGTAGCCAAAAACTATAGGAAGCTTCAGATCAATGAATTAGAAGAACTAAGAAATGAAGCTTATGAGAATGCCAAGGTATACAAGGAACAGATGAAAGTATTTCATGATCAAGCAATTCATAGAAAATCTTTCAATCCTGGACAAAAAGTTCTTTTGTATAATTCAAGGTTACATCTTTTTCCTGGAAAGCTTAGGTCTAGATGGATAGGATCTTTCTTTGTTAAAAAAGTTTTTCCATACGGGGCAGTAGAAATTGAAAACCCAAGCAATGGTGTTGTTTCTAAAGTTAATGGTCAATGATTGAAACCATTCTTGGAATTACCCATAGAATCTATGGAGGAAGTCATGGTTTTTTATGAACCATCATATCTCGGTTAGTCTGTTATCACTATTTACTCTGGCTGAAGACTTTAAACTTAGCACTTGTTGGGAGGCAACCCAATATTTCTTGAATCTAATTTATTTTTTTTAGTTTATTTTCTTTTTAAGCTTAGCTGGAGAAGGATCAAAAGCTTCAAGGTCCATGCTAAATGAATAAACATAATTTACACCCTTTTATTTGCTCTCCCTCCCCATTGAGGACAATGTCAATTAAAGTTAGAGGATAATAAAAAGAAATTAAAAAAATAAAAATAAAAATAAAAAAAATAAAAAAATATATATTTATATATATAAATCAAATTTTAAAACTATTTTGAAATTTTTTTTAGATAAATCATATTTTAGGAAAGAGAATCTTAAGCAAAATAAACTAGGAAAAGTAATATAGTTAGGAAGTATTAACTAATAATGGTAGCGAGTTAAGAAGCAGATTACTTGGTCAGACCATTAGCAGCCTACTTAGGTCATTTAAAGGCTAACAGCACTTCTAATTGCACATGCACACTAATGAAGCATAGTAGGTGTTGATTATAAGGATAATCGAAGATTTAATTATCATTAAAAATTGGTGGTTTATATATAACCCAATTAAAGAAATTTGAATTTAAGGAAAGAGCTACCTGCTTAAATAAAAAGTGCAAAACACAGAGTATATTTGGATTGCCCCGAACTAGAACTCTGCAAGTGTAGAAGTTCACATCAAATAGTGAAGGGAAGGCTAGGATGCTCAGCATAATTTTTTTTTTTAAAAAAAATGAGAAAGCAGTGTGGAAGCTACCTTAATTCATGCACTTAACTTGGGAGTATATAGAAAACTAACCAAAATAGGTGATAAAAGAAGATTCGTTTGTCCTTTGAATCAACACCCAAATGCTAAGTTAGTATTCACGAAACTACGTGCTGAAAATCTTTAGATGAACTCTAAGAAAGTTTTTGATTAATCTGCCATAAAATTTACTTCTAAAATTCAATACTTAGTTAGTGATACTATCTAAACTTTTGATCTTAAATCCTAGATCTATTCTTGTGAAGGAGGATCTTAACAAAATATGGTAATTGATCTAAATTAAATTCTTTCTTTACTTGAGGATGAGTAAAGCTTAAGTTGGGGGGTGCAATAAGTACCATAAATTTATCAATAAAAATATTAATTTATTAATTAATTTATATTAATTAATAATTAATTTATATATAATTTTTAAAAAAATTAATATTTTTATTAATTAAAAAATTAATTATAAAATAATAAAAATTTAAAAATAAAATTTTATAATTAATAGAAAGAGCTCATTTTTTTGATCACAATGAAATAAGTTTTGAGCAAAATAGAGCTAAAATGGAGAAGATATGAATTTTTAAAGAAATAAAATAAATAAAAATTAAATAAAAAAGGAAAATGGCTCAGTCGGCTCAAGCCGATGCGCCAAGCCAGCCACATAAGCTGACTCAGCCATGAAAGCCATCAGTCGGTACACCATCCAGGCATAGACCGCCAGCTCAATAGAATCCGGCAAATCACATTGCGACACGTGGTTGACCTAGACCCTTAAAGGGTCCATAGAAATCTATCGTGGCTCATAGGGTATTTTGATCTTTTCACTCGACGACAAGAGCACTGATTGGCTATGGTGTGTGGTGTGATCGATCCATGCAGTCCATGGTAATAGTAATCATGCGATCGGACGGCTATGGTAGCTTGCGGTCAAGATCAAATGGCTGTGGTTGTTTCCAGATTTGATTCAGCTTCAGACTTCATGTGGATCACCATCCAATGGCAATGCTCGATCCAGGGATGATCTGATGGTCCAAAACACTCTCAGCATTGATCAAGACTCTCAATGCATGATTTGCAGCCAGATTTCCTCGATCAACGTGCGATCGGATGGCTAGAATTTAATCCAACCTTATCTGGGCTGATACACATCCAATTTTGATGATTTTTGGTCCGTTGGATTCCTATTAACGGCCAAATTTCATCTAGAATAGTAGAATTTGTTTAGAACTCTTTTTAATCCAATTTTTACTCAAATTTCTTCATATTTCAATGATCAAAGAGCCCCTTAGTCCCACATTGCCTAGAAGAAAACACTCCAGCCCCCTTAGCTCTATAAAAAGGATCCCAGGCCTCTAAAAATAAATAGATTTGGTGAGAGGGAAGCCAAGCTCAGGATTGAAGGTCGCTCTAAAGCGACAGTACTAAGAAGAAGAGCCAGTCTTCCACGCCATCTCCATGCCTATGCTGATCTACGATCTTCTTTTAGTTTTCTTTTATCTTTTCTTTTCTTTAACTTCTTGTATTTAAATTCTACATATGAGTTTTAATTTTAATAAAGAAAGCTTTATTGCTCTTTTCAATTCTAGCTCTTTAAATTAATTATTCTTTATTGCTCTTCAATTGTAAGTAGCTGCTAAGATCTAAATAATAGATCTTAGTTCTAAGCTTATTTTTACATAATTTAAATTTTGCTTTTATTTATAAATCTATTATCCACTTTAATTTTTTTTCAAAAATCCTTCTTTTCTTTTTTATAAGAAAAAAAATCAAAGATTTTAGAATTAAATCATTGCCTCTCTATGGATTCGACCCGACTCACTACTCTTTTCATAACTTTTAATTTAAAAAAAGTTAAATTTAAATTGATGAACACGGTGTCTTCACGACAACATCGCATTCCTATTAGAATCTAATCTGTGCAAATGGTGGGTCTGACTTAACTAAGGAGTGGATCAATATTTTGGACATGGTGAGATTCATGAATTAGAGACCAAGCCTGGGTGCACCATGATTAGAGAATCATTGGACAAGAGTTGTTCACTCATTGGCTAATCCATCACTAATAACTGTTAGGTGAGGTGATGAGTTAGTTGGTGGGACTACACCACCCACTAGAAATCATTAATCATGGAGATTTTTGCATCTTTACAGAGGGTGTGTAGGGATCCGAAGAAAATAGTGCAAGCTAATTTGTTTAAAAATCAATCTTCTAAATAAATTGGTCAAGTCTTAATTACAAAATGTAACTAGAAACTTTGACTCTCTATAGAAAAAAGAAAAATGTCTTTATCCAATTCACTAGCTCATATCCTAGACACCCATAGACTGACTAGACCCAATTATAAGGATTGGCTCCGAAACTTTAAAATCATTTTGGATTTTGAGAAGTTAACTCATATATTGGATCAGAATCTCTCCACCTTACCAGCCCATCCATCTATTGAACAGAGGGCATCTCTTGATAAATGGATGGATGAAGATAACAAGATCAAATACTATATGTTGGGCTCAATGTCTGATGAGCTTCAGCGCCAACATGAAGATATCAAGACTGCCCGCCAAATGTTGGCTCATCTACAAGAGTTGCTTGGTGAACATGATCACGCAGCCAAATATCAGATCACTAAATAACATTTTAAGGCTAAAATGTATGATGGGCAGTCAATCTAAGATCATTATCTAATGATGATCAAGAACTTGGAAGAGCTTGAGAAGCTCAGAGTGAAGTTAGACCAGGATCTATAGAATGACATAATTCTGCAATCCTTGACTGATGCATATGGATAGTTCATCATGAACTACCATATGCATAAACTTTAGAATACTCTGACCGAACTTATGAATATGCTGGTTACTATTGAGCTTTCTATAAAAAGTTCTAAAGGCTCAGTACTTGCTATGGAATGGACTTTTTCCAAGAGAAAGTCTTTTGGAAAGAAGAAGAAGTCTGTCAAAAGGTAGAAGGTAGAAGGTAGAAGGTAGAAGGTAGAAAGAAAAGGAAGGCAGAGCTGAAAAGGAGACTACTGACAAAGAAAAATATTTTCATTGTAATACTGATGGCCACTGAAAGCGGAACTGCTCTACATACTTGGCCACCCTAAAGAATAAGAAGGAGACAGATCCTTCTGGAGGTATGCTCGTTATTAAATCTAATCTTACGATTTTTTTCTACATCTACTTGGGTGCTTGACTTTGGTTCAAGTGCTCATTTGTGCACTTCCATTTAGGATCTTGAGGATAGTAGGGGGCTTAGGGATGGTGAGATGATCCTACGCATCAAAAATGGAGCAAGGGTTGCTATTGTGGCCATAGGAACCTACTCTCTTCGACTACCGTCTGGCTTAGATTTAGTACTTAGGAATTATTTTTATGTGCCTATCGCAAGTAGAAATTTGATTTCTTTTTTATGTTTAGCATAAAAAGGCTATGTAATTAGTTTTCTTCAGGACCATTGTAATATTCTTTATGAAAGAAATAAAATTGCAAGTGGTTTCCTCATTAATGGTGTCTACCAGTTACATATTAATGTATCTATCTTTAATATCGAGCAAAATATGAATGCCGTAAAATGATCCAGGGATAGTCCAAATGATAGGTATCTATGGAACCTAAGGCTAGATCATATAGCAGAAGATAGGGTTGACAAATTGAAGAAAATCAAACTATTGAGTCCATTGACTTTTGAGTCATATCCAATTTGTGAATCATGTCTTCATGGCAAAATAACTAAGCTTCCTTTTGCAGGACATGGGGAAAGGGCCATGGATCTACTAGCCCTAGTACATACTGATGTGTGCAATCCATTTGATGTGTCGGCTAGAGGCAACTTTGATTATTTTATAATCTTTATCAATGATTTATCTCGATATGGGTACGTGTATCTTATGAGACACAAGTCTGAAGCTTTTGAAAAGTTCAAGAAATTCAAACATGAAGTCAAAAAGCAAACTGGAAAACCATTAAAGTTCTTCGATCAAATCGAGGAGGTGAATACCTTAGTCGAGAATTCTTAGACTATCTCAAGCAAAATAGCATAGTCTCTCAATGGACTCCACCTGAAATATCTCAACTCAATGGGGATTCAAAACGGAGAAATCGGATCCTATTAGATATGGTCCAATCCATGATGAGCTTCACAAACCTCCCTAATTTTTTTTAGGGATATAGTCTGTTAATTGCTATATATTTACTGAATAGGGTTTCCTCTAAAACTATTCCTACCACACTATATGAGACATGGCATGGTAAGAAACCAAGTTCAAGTCATCTCAAAATTTGGGGATGTTTGGCTCATGTCAAAAGACAACAAGCAGATAGGTTAGACTATAGATCCTTTAGAGCTTAATTTATAGGATATCCTAAAGAATCATTAGGATATTATTTCTACATTCTAGAAAATCATAATATGATTGTGAGTCGGCATGCTATCTTTCTTGAAAAATAGTTTATTCAAGATAGCGGCATTGGAAAGCAAATTAAGCTCAAGGAGAAAGTCTTATAAGAGCAACGAGCTAAGGACCCCATGGAACCAAATTAGGTTGAGCCAATACAATCACTACCTCCTCCACCTCGTAGATCGAAAAGGATTATTCATCTCACTGAGAGGTACTTAGATACTATTTCAAAGGAAATAGAGAAATTATTCCTTGTAGATAATGAGGTTCATGGTGATCCCAAAACCTATGATGAGGTGATATCAGATATTGACTTCGAGAAATGGTTAGAGGCAATGAAGTCAGAAATTGACTCGATGCACTCAAACCAAGTCTGGACCTTGGTAGATCTACCAGAAGATATAGTACCTATTGGATGTAAATGGATCTACAAGAGAAAGATGGGTGCAGATGGAAATGTAGAGACATTCAAAGCTAGAATAGTGGCAAAATATTATAGTCAGCATGAAGGCATTGACTATCAGGATACCTCGCCAGTAGCTATGCTAAAATCCATCCGCATATTACTTGCTGTTGCAGCCTATTTCGATTATGAAATATGATAAATGGACATGAAAATTGCATTCCTAAATGGATATCTTAAAGAAGATATCTATATGGAACAGCCGCTAGGTTTCACATCCAGTGATGCTGATCATAAAGTATGCAAGTTACAAAGATTCATATATGGATCTAAGCAAGCATCTTGGAGCTAGAATACTCATTTTAATGATGTAATCAAATTATTTGGTTTCATCAAAAATGAGGAGGAACCATATATTTTCAAAAAGGTTAGTGGGAGCGCTATTGTCTTCCTCATACTGTACATGGATGATATCTGATAAGATCATGATGTTGCCATTAAGACATCATGTTTATCAATTTAATCGAACTTCTTAAAATAATTAAAAATACGTAGATAGCAGTGAGTTCGATCGAATCCATAGGGAAGATAGTGTTTTAGTTTTGAAATCTTTGATTTTTGAAAAGAAAAGGAAAAGAAAAGAGTTTTGAAATCAAAAAATAAAAAGTAAAAATTAAAAGATGCAGAAATTTAAATTTAGTACTAAGATCTACTAGTTAGATCTTAGCATCTACTTGCAATAAAATAAAAAGAAATAATTAAAGTGTAGAAATTAAATTATAATAAAAACAAAAAGCATGAAATTAAAGAGCATAAAAATAAATATTGCATTAAAATTTTAGGATTTAAATACATGGAATTTAAAAAGAAAAAAATAAAATAAAATAGTCTGATCTCTGATCTTGGATCGGCATCGATAGAAAGATGGTGTAGAAGCCTAGCTTTTTCCCTCGGCACCAGTTGCCTCGAAGCAGCTATTAATCCAAAGCCTAGCTTCATCCTGTACCAAAGCTTCACCTTGATCAAAGATTATGAACTCTGGAGGCCTGGGATCTTATTTATAGGTGTTGGAAGGTTGGAGAGTTTTTCTATAGACAATGTGGGACTAAAGAGTCTTTAATCATCAAAATATCGAGAAATCTGAGTGAAAATTGAATTAAAAGGAGTCCTGATTGAATTCTGCTGAGTTTCTTGTATTCTAGCTGTCTGATTTAGATCAAAAGGTCCAAAAACCATAAAAAATGGAGTTTTATTAGCCCAATTTCAATCGAAATAGATTCTGGCCATTCGATGATTGCTTGATGAATGAGTTTCAGTCGTTAGATCGCGATCTAGAAGCTTAATCATAGTCGAGAGCTCCCTCCACCGTCGGATCATCCACTGAATCGAGCACTGCCGTTAGATGGTGATCCACGTGAAGCTGATTTTGAATCAAATTTGATTTTAAACCTCCACCGTTCGATCTTGACTGCAAGCAATTACAGCTATCCGATCATGCAATTACTGTTCCCATGGACCACATGGATCGACTGCACCGTACACCACAACGAATCAGTGCCTTTATCATCGAGTGAAAAGTCCAAAATGCCTTGTGAGCCACGATAGATTTTCTATAAATTCTTTAAGGGTCTAGGTCCACCACATGTCGCTCCATGATTCGCTAGTTTTTGTTGAGCTGGTGGTCCACGCTTGGATCTTGGACCAACTGACGGCTTCTGCGATTGAGTCGGCTTGCATGGCTGGCTTGGTGCATTGGCTTTGTCAGCTTGGCTCGATGCATTTTGATGCACCAACTGATTTGGCATGGTAGCTTGAGCCAATTGAGCCGTACGTTATTTTTTATTTAATTTTTAATTATTTTATTTATTTAAAAATTTATATCTTCTTCGTTTTAGCTTCGTTTTGTGCAAAACTTATTTCATTGCAATCAAAAAAATAAGCTCTTTCCATTTATTATAAAATTTTATTTTTTAAATTATTTTTTTAATTAATAAAAATATAAATTTCTTAAAAATATGTATCAATTAATTAATAATTTTTAAAAATTAATATGAATTAATTGATAAATTAATACTTTTATTGATAAATTTATGGTACTTATCACATCCTCCAACTTAAGCTTTGCTCATTCTCAAGTAAAGAAAGAATTTAGTTTTAAATATCTTTTAACTTTAGAGTTTCGAATTTTACCTTAGCAATTTTCAAAATGGCCATTGATATTCAGTAAAGCTTAAGTGAGACATATCATTGGGATATTAATGCTTATCAATTAAAAAATTAAATAAAGAATATTAAATTTTTCTGAACTTTTTCTAAATTATCCGATCTTTATCTTTGAATTATCTAAACTTTCATATAAGCAAGTGTATTGCTACTTTCGTCCTTCATTTATTGATTTTTATTTTTATATTGCCCACTTTTTTATGCGAATATCATTGCTTACTTAGGCAACGAGATCCAATTACTCGATGAAAAATTTTTTTTTTTTAACATTGTACCACTATTGAGTGTCTTAACTCCTTAAGCTTTCTATTTGATCCATGTAGTGAGTCTTGGGCCAATGACTCTTAAATCAGTTGACTTTAGGGCACTAGGTATAGAATACCCCTCGGCCTTATTAGCTCGAATCAAATAGGCTATGAGTTAAGACTAACTTTACAACGAGCTTCTTTGCCCTTCCCATCTTTTGATGCGAAACTCAATGCTTACTTAGGCAAAGAGGTTCGATTACTCAGTGAGAAGTACTTAGAAACTATTTTATTTTAATTTTTTTTATATGAAGAAATATATAGTTATCCTACACAAGTCCATAAAAAGAAGACTTTTCTTTGATGTTAGTAGAAAAAAATAAAAATGCTCAAAAGAAAAACTTTTTATATTCTAGACTTAACTCTTTATTGGATTTTTTTTAATACTTGATTCCTCAATATCTCATAGATTCTTTGATCCGTGCATCAATTTTCTTTTAAAAATGCTTAGTTTAATTTGATTCTTAAGCATAATCAGGTGTCTAAATATTAACTTTTTCGAGGACTTAAAATTTTAAAACTTTTATTTTTTTCTCCCTCAATTTAATCAACATTGCCCTCAATGGAGAAGAAAAAATAAAGGGTGTAATAAAGAATATGAAAGAATACACCTGACTCAATGCATATGGTCTAGCATATGTCTTTGAAAATTTAAGCTCTCCCTCCAACTTATTCAAATTATCATGAAAAAAAAATCAACTGAAAAGATAAATTAAGCTAAAGAAAATTAAATATTGGATTACCTCCCAACAAGCGCTAAGTTTACCGTCTTTAGCCAAACATAATGCAGCTTACTATCCTATGTCAAATATTGGATTGATAAAGTCCAATGGTTTTGGATTGCTAAACACAAAAAGTTGATTTATAATCCCATTATTGATATAATCATTATTAATTTTAGAGACATAATTTATGATCCCATTCTCAGACCCATGTTTATTAAGAATTTCTCCTATTTGTTCTTCTAAAATACTCATGAATGAAGTTTTTGTATTAGGAGTTAAGTTTAATGCATTGGGTATTGGAATGGTGTCTAAAGATAGGTTTAATTTTAGAGAAAAATTAATATGATCTTACTTAAACAACTCCATTGATAGTTTATTACATGCCTCTTGATTTTTGTAAGAAGAACCAGCTTCTAGGGTTAAAGGGAATAGGACATTAGGTTTATAAGTCTTGGGTAAATCATCTATTCTCTTTTTTCTTATGTCTCTCTCATTTAAACTGGAACTAGCATTAGTACTAATTCCTGGCTCGGGTTCTTCTATGTGGTTAGTCTCGATACTAACATATTTCTCTAAATTTTTATTTTGGCTAGCATCAGTACTAGCTTCTCTCACCTGATCTTGGTATGGGTCCACTAGAATCCTATAGCTTTTAAGTTCAGGAGCATTCTCAAATTAGAAATTCTTAAGTGAGATATTAAATTGATAACTTGGTCCAAATGGTTGGTAGACATTAGGTGGATTGTTTAAAATTGGTAGGCTCGATAGTTGATCTAGTTCTCTCCTTATGTTAGACTGAACTAATTATCCTATTTGAGATTCTAGCTTGGCGATAGATTCTTATTGAGTCAAGATCGATTGTTGTTGATTCAAAATTAATTATTGAAGTTGGTTAAATTTATCGTCAGCTAAATTGGTCTTTTGAGGAGGTGGGTATGATAGCTGGTTGTTATATGATGGCTGGGTAAACTGACTAGACTGACCATTATTATAGGCATAGTTTTGGTATTGAAGCCTATTTTGATAATTTTGCACTGATGGAGTTTGGGTCTAAGCCTGAGTCTATTGTGATTTTTAGGAAAAATTAGAATGATTTCTCCGACCAGAGTTATATGAATTTGAAAATGGGTCATTAATCAATTTGGAGTAACATTGAGCAGCTTGAACTTGTTCTTGGATAAAATATAGAAAATGTGCAGCAATAGGACATTCATTCACATGATGGGTTGGGCTAGCACAAATAGAATAAAACTCTTGATAATTAGAAGGTGATGTGAATTGTGCAAGAGATTCTTGACCTAGGATTAGGAGTTGATCTAATTTCTAGGCAAAAAGATCAACTTTATCTAATTTTTGGACTATTAGATTCAGATCAGCCATTTGATTATTAGGTTTAATATGAATCAACCATTCAATTAAGTTTAACTAAATCAGAAAAAGTGATTTCCTATCATGCATGTATTAGTGTAACCCTAATGTATGGTTCAAATTTTTTTAAATTTTTTTAAAATTTATATATATATTCTATTATTTTATTATATTATTATTTTTTAAAAAAATAATTTTTAAAAAATTATTTTAATTATTTGAATTATTATTTTTAATTTAATTTAATTTAATTATTATTTTTAATATTTTTTAGTTAGTTTAATTAATTTTTATTTTATTTTATTTTATTTTTAGAGAAGAAAGAAAGAAGAGTTCTAAAGTAGAGGTCCTAAGGAGTTCTAGAACTAAGAAGAAAGAGAAGAATTAGTTTTAATTAGTGATAATGTTGGTTAGCAATCAAGTTGGTCAATCAATCTTGACTAAGGATTATCCCACATCTAGATAGCTCTTAACTGCCAAGATCACCTTCAAGCCCTTTAAGTATAAGATCAGCCAATCAACTGGCCAGGTATGTGTAAGGTCGGTGGGAGTCCCCCCATTGCTTATCAATTATGCTTGATCAGATAAGCTAACGAAACCAATTAGAAACCATCTTTCTTCGAGCCCAGTCATCCCTAAATCACTTTCCTAAATATCAATCAAATTGACTAACCCTAACCTAATTCAACTCTTAGGATTTCTTATCCTATTGAGCTCGAGCTCCTAGGGTTGATGTTTAATTGATTTTAAAATTAAAGGCTTAGGTCAATGTAGGATGCTGGTTGGTTGTTTGTGAGCCAAGAAAGGGTGATCAAATCCCCATCTTATCTTATTTAATTGGATGTTGTCCTAAATTTAATTTAAAGATGCATATGCACAATCACTTTCAATAAGAAATTCTATGCAACTAAAGTAGATGCATGAAATTGATTAAAATTACGAGCTTACCTTCTCTCCAGTGATCACCAAATAAAATAAAATTAAAATAAAACTAATATGTTGCATGCTCTAAGCAGTTAGAATTTCTAACCTTATCATGAAGCTTTTAATTTAGTTTAAATAAATATTTTTTAAATTAATTTAAATATAAAGTAAATAAATAAATAAATAAAAAGGAAAGAAGATTAGGATTAGGATTGATCTCACCAAGCAAAATAGAATGATTTGTTCCTTGCTCTGATTCTTTTTGTTCCTTAATCTCTTTTTCTGCAAAATAAAAAAAATTAGCAAGAAATATTTATAAGAAAATAAAAATTTTATTTAATTTATTTACAGAAATGTCAAAGAAATCAAAAATTTAATGTCCGTACCTTTTCTGGCAACAACACCAAAAACTTGATAAGATCGCGATGTTGTCGTTAATACATCATGTTTATTAGTTTAATCTAACTTCTTAAAATAATTAAAAATATGTAGATTGCAGTGAGTCGGGTCGAATCCATAGGAAAGATAGTGTTTTACTTTTAAAATCTTTGATTTTTGAAAAGAAAAGAAAAAGAAAAAAATTTTGAAATCAAAAGTGAAGGGTGCAAAAATTTAAACTTGGTACTACGATCTACTAGTTAGATCTTAGTATCTACTTGCAATAAAATAAAAAGCAATAATTAAAGTATAAAAATTAAATTATAATAAAAATAAAAGCATGAAATTAAAGAGCATAAAAATAAATATTGCATTAAAATTTTAGGATATAAATATATAAAATTTAAAAAAAATAAAATAAAATAGCTTGATCTTTGATCTTGGATTGATATCGGCAGAAAGATGGTGTAGAAGCCCAGCTTTTTCCCTCGATGCTAGTTGCCTCGAAGTAGTCATTAATCCAAAGCCTGGCTTCACCCTATATCAAAGCTTCATCTTATTCGAAGATTATGAACTTTGGAGGCCTGGGGTCTTATTTATAGGTGTTGGAAGACTGGAGAGTTTTTCTATAGACAATGTGGGACTAAAGAATCTTTGATTATCAAAATATGGAGAAATCCAAGTGAAAATCAGATTAAAAGGAGTCCTAGTTGAATTCTATTGAGTTCCCTATATTCTGGTCATCTGATTTAGATCAAAAGATCCAAAAACCATCAAAAATGGAGTTTTATTAGCCCAATTTTAGTCAGAATAGATTCTGGCCATCCGATTATCGCTTGATGAATGAGTTTCGACCATTAGACAGTGATCTGGGAGCTTAATCATAGTCGGGAGCTTCCTCCACCGTTGGATCATCCACTAGATCGAGCACTACCATTGGATGGTGATTTGCATGAAGCTGATTTTGAATCAAATTCGATTTTAAACCTCCACCATCCGATCTTGACTGCATGCTACTGTAGCCATCCGATCGCATAATTACTATTCCCATAGACCTCATGGATCGGCTGCACCATACACTGCAACAAATTAGTGCCTCTATCATCGAGTGAAAAGTCCAAAATGTCCTATGAGCCATGATAGATTTTCTGTAAACCCTTTAAGAATTTAGGTCCACCATGTGTCGCTCTGTGATTCATCGGTTTCTGTTAAGCTGGCGGTCCACGACTAGATCATGGATCGCCAGATGGCTGAGTCGGCTTGCATGGCTGGCTTGGCACGCTAGCTTCATTGGCTTGGCTCGATGCATTTGGACGTGTCGGCTGATTTGGCATAGCGACTTGAGCCAGCTGAGCCGTATATTATTTTTTATTTAATTTTTATTTATTTTATTTCTTTAAAAATTCATATCTTCTTCGTTTTAGCTTCGTTTTACATGAAACTTATTTTTTTATGATAAAAAAATAAGCTCTTTCCATTGATTATAAAATTTTATTTTTTAAATTTTATTATTTTTTAATTAATTTTTTAATTAATAAAAATATGAATTTCTCAAAAATATGTGTTAATTAATTAATAATTCTTAAAAATTAAGATGAATTAATTAATAAATTAATACTTTTATTGATGAATTTATGGTATTTATCAATATCCTCATTATTGGGAATGATATTCTCATGTTGATCTTAGTTAAAATGTGGTTATCTAAAAAATTCTCTATAAAAATTCTAGGAGAAGTATCCTTCATTCTAGGAATCAAAGTCTATAGAGATAGACCAAATAGGATGCTAGGTCATTCATAGAAGATGTACATAGAGAAAGTGTTAAAGAGTTTAGCATGAAAAACTCTAAGAGGGGATTACTATCCTTTAGACATAGCATTCATCTCTCTAAGAAAATATATCCCAATACATCTGAGGAGATTGAATACATGAGTAAGATCCCTTATGCTTCAAAAATAGAAAGCCTCATGTATGCCATGTTATGTACACGACCTGATATAGCCCATGCTGTGAGTGTCAAGAGCAGATATCAGTCGAATCCAGGTGAAGAATACTAAACTTTTATGAAATGTATCCTTAAGTACTTGAGAAGAACTAAGGATATGTTATTGATTTTTGGTAATGGAGAACTCCAAGTCCAGGGATATACAGACTTAGATTTTATGTCCGATATAGATGATCGAAAGTTGATATTTGAGAGTCTATTTGTGTGTAATGGTGGTGCTGTTAGTTGAAAAAATTTCAAGCAGATAGTGATAGCAGATTCCACCATGGAAGCAGAATACATCGCCGCATTAGAAGCTGCGAAGGAGGCATTTTGGTACAAAAAATTTGCCATAGAGATCAGAGTGATGCCATCGAATGCCATTTCTCTGTACTGCAATAATAATGGCACCATAGCCCTTGCTAAGGAGTTGAGATCTCACCAAAAATTCAAGCACATCGAGCAGCGATACCATCTCATCCGCGATTACCTCGAGAATGATTATGTCAAGGTCAAGAGAGTCGACTCCACAAACAATGTGGTAGACCCTCTCACAAAGTCGTTGGCCTAGCAGAAGATCGAAACCCACCTTGAGAAGATGGGACTTAGATTTATAGCCAATTGGCTTTAGGTCAAGCGGGAGTTTGTTAGATATGTGTATTCTAGAAGCCAAAATTGGCTGACACTTGTAATACACATCTAAGGGCTAAACTATAATTTTGATTATAAATAATAAAATAGATTATTTTCTATCATAATGTATATTTAAAAGTATCTATGATACATCCCTTGAGATAATGGTAATGATAGTTCATATTTTCAAGAGTTAAAAATTTAAGACATGAATTTTCATTATTAACTCATAAAATGCTCCCGACCGTAGGATCATCATAAGGATGGTGATTGATTCAGAAGGTTGGTGTATGATCACTTTTTTAGGATAGATGAGTCTTGAGTCTATGGTGTAGAGACACCGGGGTGAGAGTATAGGTACTCGTTAAAGAACGAGGGCACTGAGCGTGACCACCTCAAGCAGTCATGAGGAAGTCTATCTTCTCGTCGATGACTGGCTCAAAGCTATAGTGGTGTGCCTGATTCTTTGATCTTAGGTGCATCGACAGTTCACCTTGAGGGTGTTATAGTTTGCCTACACCATAACTCGATCTCCTAGTCATTCGAAAACCTAAGGTATATGTTGGCTATAGCATGTTCATTATAGGAGTTGGATTGCACCAATAGGGGAACTATCTACCTCGATAGATGAGGAGTAGCCCTATGATGATCATGAGAATCAAGTCCATATGCCCATGGCCATGGTAGAGTGAAATAATAGAAAGAGTTTCTATTAGGATTTTCACATTGGACTTGAATCAAATGATTAATTCATATGACAAAAATTAGGATTTGACGAGATCACCATAACCCTAATCCGATCAGGGCTCAAGATAGAGGAACTTAATCACACAAATAATTACACTGAGAGGTTTGTTTTCAGTTCTGATGGGTTGCCACCATATGCTGCTAGGTGTCACTGGTGGATTTTGGGAGTAATTAGAATGATTTGGATGATCGAACAGACTAGTTGTCTAAATTAGAAAAGTTTTGATCCATCAAAAGGTATTTTGATGATGTCGATGATAGAGATCGTGACGTATTCCATTACCATACGAAATTGAACCTAACTAGATCACACAAACAAGAATTTGAATCTAGATATCATCAATTGGACTAACGTAGTTTAATTGATTTGAATAAGATTCAACTAGGTTCAAGAAAATCATGCTAGCATACGATTGAGCCTAATGTTCTCCTTCAATAATCATTAAAGCTTGTCTTGACTAAGCCAAATATGTTTGGGCTCACTTAGAAACCATTACTTGGTTTGACTGGAGCTTGTTCAGGTTAGAAAAGAGTTGTCTTAATTTATGAGATAAATTTGAGACAACACCTGCCATTTTCTATCACCTGTTAAATCTTGTCCTTTGACTTTGATCAAACATGGACCTTTGACACTTAGACATCTGCCTATGTGTCATGCACCCATAGGAGAGAACATGGGGCTTTATCCCCTTGCTAAAAAGTAGAAAGGCAGGGGACGCATGCCTCCCTAGGCGTGCACCCCTTGAGGATCATGCATGGAGTCCCAAATAGATGGGACTCTAGGTTGCTTCATGCTTTCAACTTGGGTGGCGCCAAAGAGTCCTCTTTGACCAATCTTGGTGCCACCTAAGGAAGTTTGTGAGGGACTCTAATCTGATTGGATCAGATGATGTCATCCCATAAATCAGATTTAGATCTAATTACACAAAGAGCCGTGATTGGCTAGGATGATGTGGCACTGCATGGCGCAGCAGGATTTATATAAACTCTATCGGCACCTAAAATAAAAAGGTTCTACTCTTTGCCCATGCCATAAGGCTTCTCTCCCTCCCTCTCTATGCCACCTTTAGATCCTCTCTCTCCTATCCACATCCAAGAGTTTTTGGATGCAAGTTTGGTGCGATTCGAGTAAGAGAAAGGCGACAGGAAAGAAAGAACGTAGCATTGCTACAAGAGACAATGGCTGATCTTCAAAAATAGTTTTGAAAACCTTCAAGATTAGATCCAGATCTGATTTTTGGAGGATAGATTGAGAAGGAGAAGATGTCCAGATGCTGCCTGAGTGAATATCGATAGAGGTCAGGCACTTGCATGGCTACATCCGAAACCTTAGGCAAATATCGAAATCATCATAAGGTAATAGGATTACCCATAATAAAAATATAATTAAATTAGATTTAATTTAATTTAATTTATTTTATTTTATCAGATCGATAAAATTAGATCTGAAGAGTCTCAGATCTAATTTGGATGTAAGATAAATTTTTTTTAAAATATCCCTCTTGATTCAATCAGATCTGAATGAATCTAATCCAAAAAATAGATTTTTTTCTTCATATAGATCATCCACACGAGGCTCTTGGTCCTGATCAGCTCCTCTCGAGTGCTTGCTCGATGAAGAATGCTCTTGATGGCTATATCTCATCAAATAGTTTCAATCTCCCTCCATCATAACTTTGGATGCTCTGATTCAGTAGCAGTGATAGAAGAGAGGATGAGGAAGCACTCTACAAAATCTTGTAAAGATCTGACGCTCAGATCCTACAAAATCAAAATAGGAACCTTAGATCATGAACTAGGGCTTTGCAGCACCCAAACCTTAGTGCCAAGTTTTTTTCCTCAATTTTTCTTGTTAAATTTTTTTATTATTTTTTTTAGGCTATGGAAGGGCTCACGTACTAGAGGACAGGAGTTTCAAAAAAACTTGTAGCAAGAAAAATTCCAAGAATTTTATAGAGGGCGCACTAGAGAAGGTGGCATGGAGAAAAGGTAAGATAAGGGAGTTGTTTCATTCAAATTTAAACTTTATTTGAATTTGAATGGCAACTAATCTTACCTTATCTCTCTAGAACGTGGAAAGGAGGGGAGTGAGCCCTATTTGCATGGGAAAACATTCATGAGAAACCTTTTCTCATGGAGAATAGAATGGCACAAACAAGGGTGATGTGGCACATGTCAAGACTAGGTCAAACCAATCTTAAAACCTCTCATCCAATTGAACCAACCCAATCCAAATTGGTTAGAACCAATTAGATTAGATTAAATCCATCTAATTTAGGCTCAATTAGGCTTAGTTAAATTCTAATCAAATTAGAAATTAATTAAGCCCAACTCCTGATCAAATTAGGGATCATACTTCCTCAGCGATTAGGTCGTCTCATAACCTAATCGGGTCAAACCCAACTAAATCTAATTCAATTGAACTTAATCTAAAAATAATTACTCAATCAAATTAAATTAATTAGTGATTAAATCACTAATAAAACCTCCCATAAATCTAGAGTCCAAATCTAGTGGGTGTCCAGACAATAGTCCCATCAAAATAAAACTCTTGATCAAAGAATCCCAAACTAGTGAGACTCTTGATCCTGGTGTCCAAAACAAGTGGAACTCATGATTGTAGAGTCATAACCCTCAATCATAGAGTCCCAGATAAGTAGAATTTAGAGCTCTAGAGTAGTAGACTCTTGGTCAAAGAGTCCCAATTCAGTAGGACTCTTGACCACAGACTCCTAGACATTGAGACTTAGTGTCCTAACCCAGTAGGACTCCAGGTCGAAGAGTCCCAGTCCAGTGAGACTCTTGACCATAGAGTCTCAGTCGAGTGGGACTCTTCACCAACCATCAGATTAGGTAGGAATCTCTAATGTGTATTACTCCGCATGTCCGAACCTAAGCTAATAGTACAGAAATCAATTTCTGTACTAATCAAAGTAAACATCTAGTAATGGTACCCGACATCTGAATAGATCGAATAGTCACAATCGCAATATTCAAAATCTATGTGAATATGGTTACCGTATAATTCATCCTTTTGATCTCTATGCATAGGATGACTTTAGAATTTGACCGTCAATCCTAAAAGATACATCCAAATTGTGTCTCAAAGCAATTAGTCCTATGACCCCTCACAAGGACTACCCTGGCCATGGCTTTGCTAAATTGAAATACTATTGAACACAGCTCCTAAAATCAGGAGTGGTCAATTCCATCTTGATATATACACCAACTCCTTAAGTACTTAACTGTGTCCAGAAATCTTTCATCACTAAATTAGAAATTCTGATAGTTTGGCACCAAAGCACAGTGAGTTGCTTGGAAGTCACCATGGTGATCTCAGGTCGGAGGGATAGTTATACCCATATTCAATCAGAGCAAATCTTGACAGCAGAAAAGCTCTATAGTTCATGACGTTCAGTATAGATGTACCCATATATCTTACTTGCAAGCCATACCAGTGTCTCAATACTTCTTGGTTATGAGGATAACCAACCTATATGGCACACAATGACCTATACTTGATAAATATTATTGTCCTAAGTAACAACGTATCATTTGGTCATAAACAATTTTAAGGATCAAATGATAAATCCTTCTTTATCAAACTCTAGATAGCCCTAAGAATTTCATCACAACATAAGAGTTCATTAGAAGACAATATAATTTATGATGAAAAATACTAAAATAACTTTTATTAATTAATAATTCATATACAAGTACAATAAGTAGCACAACCATTAACAAGCTGATGATTGGCTTTGGAACACATTTCCAACAATCTTCCACTTGGACTAAAGCCAATTGGTGTAGTATCTAATACCTATCTTCGACTTGAAGTCATTGAACTCCTTCACTATAATAGCTTTAGTGAATGGGTCAGCCAGGTTCTCCTTTCCATCGATCTTCTGAGGGTCGATGTCATCTCGATCTACGATCTCTCAGATAAGATGGTAGCGGTGCAGAATATATTTTGTCCACTGGCATGCCTTCAGTTCCTTCACTTGAGCAGTGGCTCTAGAGCTATCACAGTAGAGCAAAACTAGACCATTAAGGGAGGATGCTACTTCGAGCTTGATGATGAACTTTCTCAGCCACATCGCTTCTTTGGCAGCATCTGATGCAGCGACATACTCTGCCTCGCAAACATAATTGGCCATAGTGTGCTACTTGAAACTCTTCTAGTAGATTGCCCCACCATTAAGGATGAATAAATATTCTGACACACTCTTGCTGTCATCATAATCAGACTAGAAACTAGAGTCTATAAATCCCATAAGTTTCAAGTCTGATTCACCATATATAATCTACTGGTCCTTAGTATTTCTCAAATACTTCAGGATGATTTTAACAACCTTCTAGTGGTTTTCTCCTAGATCAAATTGGTATCTACTCATTATCTCTAGTGAGTATGCCACATCTGATTGCGTACATGTCATGGCGTACATTATATAATCCATTGCCGAAGCATATGGTATTCTACTTATACGCTCTCTTTCTAGAGGTGTTGTCAGACAATCCCTCTTTGAAAGAAAAATTTTATGGCCTATCGGTAGATAGCCTTTCTTGAAATTCTCCATATTGAACCATTTCAGTACAGTGTCAATATACATAGATTGGGACAATCCAAGCAATCTTTTAGACCTATCTTTATATATCTACATCCCTAGGATGAAGGAAGCTTCTCCCAGATCTTTCATGGAAAACTATAATGACAGCTAGATCTTTATTTCTTGTAATGCAGGGACATTATTTTTGATTAAGAGAATGCCATCCATATACAATACTAAGAATACTATTGCCAGACCATTAACCCACTTGTATATGTAGGGCTCCTCTTCGTTCTTAATAAAGCCAAATATTTTAATTGTTCTATCAAATCGTATGTTCCAGCTTCGAGATGCCTGCTTTAGTCCATAAATGGACCTCTAAAGCTTGTACACCTTAGACTCATCTATGAATGTGAATCATTCAGGCTGTATCATATACACCTCCTCATCCAGCTCTCTATTTAGAAAAGTCATTTTCACATCCATCTGTCAGATTTCATAGTCCAGATGGACAGCAATGGCAAGCATAACCCGAATGGAATTGAGTATTGCCATAGGAGAGAAGGTCTCGTCATAGTCAATACCATAAAGTTGACGATATCCCTTAGCAATCAGATGGGCTTTATAGGTCTCCACCTTTCAATCTGCTTCATTTTTTCTTTTGAAGACCCACTTACATCCTATGGATTTTATCCTTCAGGTGGGTCAACCAATGTCCATACATCATTGACCTTCATATATTTTATTTTGTATTTTATGGCCTTAAGCCATTTTTCAGAGTTAGATCTCTGCATTGCATTCCTATAGGTGATCAGATCTTGATCGTTCTCATCGAGTTCAATAGGATCCCCATCCCGGATCAAGAAATTATAGTATTTATCCGATTGACATGGTACACTACCAGATCATCTTAAGGGTGCATTTACAATGGATTCTAGGTCTGATCTAATCAGATCCAGCTCAGGTTCAACAATTTGTGTCTGTTCTTCCACCTTCCATACTTCATCAAGTTCGACCTTGGAGGCATGAGTTCCTTCACCAAGGAACTTCTTTTCTAAAAATATTATCTTAAGGTTGACAAACACTTTTTGTTCATCAGCAAGGTATAAGTAATACCCTTTGGTTTCTTTTGGGTAACCTATAAAACAACACTTATCAGACCTAGGTCCAAGCTTGTTTGTCATTAAACATTTGACATAAGCTGGACACCCCCAAATCCTAAGGTGTGAGAGCACTGGCTTACGCCCTGTCCATATCTCATATGGTATTTTATTAACAAATTTACTTGGAACCCTATTTAGAATGTAACAAGCTGACTAGAGCACGTGTCCCCATAGAAAGATCGACAAATCAGCAAACCCCATCATGGATCGAACCATATCCAACGGTGTCTGATTTCTTCTTTCAGACACACCATTATATTATGGTGTTTCAGGAGGGATCCATTGGGAGAGAATCCCATTCTCTCCAAGATATGTCAAAAACTTATTGGAAAGGTACTCACCCCCTTGATCAGACCAAAGAGTTTTAATACTTTTTCTAGTTTACTTCTCTACCTCATTTTGGAATAGTTTGAATATTTCAAATGACTCCGACTTATGCTTTATTAAATAGACGTACCCATATGTAGATAGGTCGTCTATAATGGTTATGAAGTAGAAGTATCCACCTCTATCACTTGAGCTCATGGATCCACATACATCTGAATGTACTAGACTTAGAAGTTCAATGGCTCGTTCATCTTTTTTAGTAAAAGGTGACTTGGTCATCTTATCAAAAAGATAGGACTCACAAGTCGAAAGTGATTTACAATCACTAATCTCAAGAATTACTTCTTGAGCTAATCTTTTTATTCTGTTCTTCTTAATATGACCCAGTCTAGAGTGCCAAAGGTAGACTTCGAACACAACACTAATTCTAGGATATTTATTGGAGGATTGAACCATGTTAATAGGCATAGTTAATAAATAAATATCATTATTCAATTGTCCAATAAAAATATAACACCTTTCAAAAAAACATTACAAATTTTTTTTTTAATTGATATTTCATAACCATTCATGGCCAAAAGACCTACAAAAATGACATTCAATAAGAATAACTTTATTTAAATTGATTACAAGGTTCATGATTTCTAAAGCTAGAATTGAAACTTGTCTTCCATCTCTAACGTTTAGGAACCTCTCATCTTGATCAAATCTCCTACTGACCTGTAAGCTCTGCATAGAATTATAAATATGATAAGGGCTTCCAATATCTAATACCCAGGTAGTAGAATCAAATAAAAAAAAATGCAAGGTGTTATCATATAACTATCTTGCCCAGCAACTACTTGCTTCTTCCTCGGTCTGTTCGGATCTAAGGAGGCAATGTACAGAGGATAGTTTCTCTTCCAGTGCTCCTGCTTCTTATGGAAGAAGCATTCCGCCTAGCTCTGGTTGGGCTTGCCCTTCTTGATATGATCCTATGCAGTCATCTCGGTATTTGGCTGCACCTTCTTATTCTTCTTTTTCTTATTCTTCTTTCCTTTCTTAAAGGGTCGACAATCAGAAGAAGACCCTCTCACTACATTCACCATCTTCTTATGGAGTTGGTGATCCTTCTTAAAGTTTTACAGCAACCCCAATAAGCCATAGTAGTTAACTGTAGGCTTTATCATTCTGAAATGAGTCAGAAAAGGAAGGAAGGACTTGGGCAAGGAATTAAGGATCGCATCCTTACCGAGCTACTTGTGTAGGAGAAAGCTCAACTTGCTAAGGCACTCAATCATCTTGATCATGTATAATACATGATCGATGACTGAGGCCCCATCCCTCATCTAAATATTGAAAATAGCACAACTTATTTTGCGCCTTTCAACATCATTAGGCATGCCAAAGGAGTCGTTCAACATTTGCAGCATCTTCTATGCCTGGGCATTTTCTAACCTACGGCTGAACTCATCATTTATTGTCGCTAGCATTATACACCGAATGGTGATGTGGTCATTGAGCCACTTCTAATAAGTATCTCGCACTGCTCCTCTAGCATTCGAAGCTGGCTCCTCAATTGCTGGATCCGTTATGACATAAAGGATCCGCTCATGCTCCAGGACGATTTTCAACTTACGATACCAGCTATCATAGTTGAGTCCCATTAATTTATCATTATCTAACAATGATCGGAGCGATAGGTTAGTGGCAATTTCTGCATAAAAAAGAAAACCAAACCTAATTAGTCTATGAATAAATGATCCTAAAAACTTAGACTTTAGTCTAAAGATTCTTCTACTATTTTATACGAATTGATAGCCTCTACCTCCAATTTGAGGAATTACTTTAATTTCTTAGTGGATACTAGAATCTACATAGACAACATACGAGCCCAACTTTGGTTGGTCAACCCATGTGCACCTATGGATAGGTTCAAAATCAATTATTTTTTTAAATAATTTCTAGTAATATCAATTTTACCCTAGAGACCTAATCAGTAGGCTTTGGCTTCTACTGAAAAGGTTTGGTTAGGTCCAACCATTAACATGACTACATTTGATCTTATCTAACCAAGAAATGATTAGGCCCAACTTTGGTCGGCCAACCTAACCACCATCAAAAAGACTTAACCAAATCATCATTTTATGAATGATAATTTCATTAATCAATAAGCACTAGACCTTTGGGCCTCTAGTGATTATTAAATTCATGAATCTATTATCACTCAAATTAATGAGAGGCTATGATATAGTTATCTATAGAACTATTTTATTTTTAAGGATCTAATAATTTTAAAGGATTTAGTTAACTTATTTAAGAAAAGCGAGCCAATTTTGATCCTCCCACTGACTTCACCAAGTCAGATAAAAAAGGATCTAATATAAGTTGGCATTTAGGAGCACCTAAATTAGTCAAACTAATTTACCTAATTAACATGGGTGAGCCCAAATCATTAAGTGCTCTAATCAAAATCTAACTCACCAGGATGGCCAGGTAAGTGAGGTCAGTGAAAGGAATATGCTATTAACTCGACAAAGATCGAATCAGTGCGAGTAGCTTCCAATAGAAAATCACTGATCTGGTCTATCAGACTTACCTTAGATACCATCTGATTCATTAGTTTCAATTTGATCAACCTAGTAATTATGGGTTCGACTGCATAGCCATGAGTCAAGTCTATTTGGTCCTTGTTAAAGGCATGGACTTGATCAACTACAACTATTGTAATTGAGTCTATAGTGTCCTTGACCTAATCTAAATTAACATTTAATTAGATTTGATCAACTACTCTAAATTAGTCCATTCTATAACTAACCTTAGGTCTAACCCAATTTATGGACCTAATTCGTCTAACCCAATAACTCATAAGTTTATGATTAATGACTTAGGATCTTAATTCATAATTATAGACACTAAATCATTTCACTTAATTTTAATTAAGTTTATGGGCTAAGGGTTAGGATTCAGCATTTCAAAAATATTTTTTAAAATTTTAAAAGATTTTTTATAACTTAGTATTATTCACCAATTGAGTCGACTCACTTTAAAATTGAATCAGCTCAGTTCACAAACAATACTAGTTGTAGGGTTTAATCTGAAACTATGTACACTACATAATACTAAATCATGAATCAAACTTTAGATTCTATCTAAACATGCATTCATGATCAAAAATTAGATTAAAATCTAATTTAATCAAATCTAAGATTTTATGATTAACTATTTAGATTAGCAACGTACCAAGACAACCTTTTCACTGTAAGGGGTAAACCCTACAGCAGGACAACCTTTAGTCTGTGCGATCTTGATGTTAATTTTTAGATCTAATTAATTAGATTATTAGATTAATATTTAGATTAAATCTAAATTATCAATCTAAACATGCAAGCATATCATGTTTAGCGAACCATTGCTCTGATACCATTTGAAAGGAATAGTGCAGGGTTTATAGTGCTACTTTCAAAAATAGCAAAAATTATAACAAAAATTAATTAATCTAATTAATTAATTAGTAATCATATCAAATTAATAAATCCTACATAAAAAGATTAAAAAATAATATTCATGCATTTATATAGATCTGAAAAGAAAAACTATGCAGTAAATAGTTTAGTATATCTACATGTTCAGAATACAATACCTTGCGTGGATAGTCGATTACCATGATCTGATCATCATCTAGGAGCTCCACTAATTACGATGCAGTCACATAAATGTCTGACCTCAATGGATCATCCACACGAGGCTCCTGGTCCTGATCAGCTCCTCTCGAGGGCTAGCTCGACGAAGAATGCCCCTAACGGCTAGATCTGATCGAACAGTTTCGATCTCCCTCCACCATAACTTTGGATGCTCCAAATTAGTATCAGGGGTAGAAGAGAGGATGATGAAATATTTCATAAAATCTTGAAAAGATCTGACACTCCGATCTTACAAAATCAAAATAGGAATCCTAGATCATGAACTAGGGCTGTGCAACACCCAAATCCTAGCACCAAGTTTTTTACCTCAAGTTTACTTCTCAAATTTTTTTCTTATTTTTTGTCAGGCTATGGAAGGGCTCATGTACTAGAGAAGAGGAGTCTTAGAAAAACTTGCATCCAAAAAAAATTTTAGGAATTTTATAGAGGGCATACAAGAGAAGGTGGCATGGAGAAAAGGTAAGATAAGGGAGTTGTTTCATTCAAATTGAAACTCTATTTGAATTTGAATGGAAACTAATCTTACCTTATCTCTCTAGGATGTGGAAAGGAGGGGCATGATCCCTCTTTGTGTGGGAAAACATTCATGAGAATCCTTTTCTCGTGAAGAATAGAATGGTGCAAACAAGGGTGATGTGGCACATGTCAAGACTAGGTCAAACCAATCATAAAACCTCTCATCCAATTGAAGCAACCCAATCCAAATTGGTTGGCCCAATTAGACCAGATTAAATCCAACTAATTTAGGCTCAATTAGACTTAGTTAAATCTTAATCAAATTAAAAGTTAATTAAGCCCAACTTTTGATCAAATCAGGGATCATACTTCCTCGACCATTAGGTCATCTCATAACCTAATTGGATCAAACCCAACTGAATCTAATTCAATTGGACTTGATCCAAAAATAATTACTCAATCAAATTAAGTTAATTAACAATCAAATCACTAATAAAATCTATCATAAATTTATAGTTCAAATCTAGTGGGTGTTCGGATAATAGAGTCCCATCAAAATGAAACTCTTGATCGAAGAGCCCCAAACCAGTTGGACTCTTGATCCTGGTGTCTGAAATAAGTGGAACTCATGATTATAGAGTCATAACCCTCAATCACAAAGTACCAGACAAGTAGGATTCAATGTTCTAGAGTAGTAGGATTCTTGGTCGAAGAGTTTCAGTTCAGTGGGACTCTTGACCACAAACTTTTAGACATTGAGACTTAGTGTCCTAACCCAGTAGGACTCCTGGTCGAAGAGTTCCAGTCCAGTAGAACTCCTGATCATAGAATCCAAGTCGAGTGGAACTCTTCACCAACCATCAGATTAGATAGAAACCTCTAATGTGTGTGACTCTGTAGGTCCGAACCTAAGCTGGTAGCATAGAATCCAAATTATGAACTAATCAAAGTGACTATCTAGCAATGGTATCCGACATCCAGATAGATCAAATAGTAGCAATCGCAATATTTAGAACCTATGCGAATATGGTTACAGTATAATTCATCCCTTTGACCTTTGTGCATGGATGACTTTAGGATTTGACTATCAACCCTAAAAGATACATCCAAATCATGTCTGAAAGAAATTAGTCCAGCGACCCCTCATGAGGACTATCCTGACCAAGGATTTGCTAAATTTAAATACTATTGAACACAACTCTTGAAACCAGGAGTGGTCAATTCTATCTTGACATACGCACTAACTCCTCAAGTACTTAACGGTGCCTAGAAACCTTCCATCACTAAATTAGAAATTCAGGTAGTCTAGCACCAAAGCACAATGAGTTGCTTGGAAGTCACCATGGTGATCTTAGGTCGGAGGGATATTTATACCAATATTCCATCAAAGAAAATCCTGATAGTAGAAAAGCTCTGAGGTTGATCATGTTCAGTGCAAATGTACTCATATATCTTACTTGCATGCCATACCCATGTCTAAACACTCCTTGGTTACGAGGATAACCAACCTATATGACACACAACGATCTATACTCGATAAACATTGTCATCCTAAGTAATAATGTATCATTTGATTGTGAACAATTTTAAGAACTAAATGATAAATCCTTCTTTGTCAAATTCTACATAGTCCTAAGGGTTTCATCATAACACAAGAGTTCATAGAAGACAACAGAATTTATAATGAAAAATGTCAAAATAACTTTTATTAATTAATAATTCATATACAAGTATAACAAGTAGCACAACCATCAAAAGGCTAACGATTGGCTTTGGGACACATTCCCAATATGTAGAACTCCTTAGTTCCGCGGCCTTAGCAAATGGATCAATGAGGTTCTTCTTTTGCATCAATCTCCCAAAGATCGACGTCATCCTGATCTAAAATTAAAGATGATAGTAATGCAGAATATGCTGGTCTTTTGGTTCTTTAGCCTGAGCTATCGCTATAGTGCTACGATAGGACTGGACCATCGATGAAGGGTGCCACTCCTAACCTACTAATGAACCTCAGCAACTATACAGCTTACATGGCAGTATCATTTGCCATGATGTAGTTTACATCACTAACTAAATAGGCTATAATGTCCTGCTTGGAATCTTTCCAGCAGATTGCTCCTACAATTAGGGTATGATCCGATATTTTCTTATTATCATCTTATTCTAACTGAAATTAAAACATCCATATGTTTTAAGTTAATATTTTAATATTTATGTCACTAGATCTTAGTATTTCTTAAATACTTAGGGATTATCCATACAATCTTTCAGTGGTTCATACTTAGATTAAATTGGTATCTACTCACTACATTAGTTAGTATACCATATCTAATTTTGAACATGAAAAAGTTAGACAATAATCAAATTTTTATTTCTTGCAATGCTGGAATGTCATTCTTGACTAAGAGAACTTCATCCATAGACAACACAAGGAATAAAACTGTAGAACATTTTGCCCACTTACATATGTAGTATTTATCTTTGTTCATAATAAAGACATTCATTCAAAACGTATGTTCCAAAATTGAGATAATAGGCTTTACAGGTCTTTACCTTCCCATCTATGCTACTCTAATTCTTTTGAAAATTCATTCATACCTATTGGATTTTATCCCTTCAGGTGAGTCATCTAGTGTCCATAAACTATTTGATTTCCATGGACTTTAATTTGGATTATGTGACTCCAAGCAACTTCTTATAGTCAAACCACTACATTACATCCTTATAGATGATTGGATTCTTGTTGTTCTTATCGAGCTCAACAGGATTGCTGTCCCGGACCTAGATGTTGAAGTATCTATCCATTTAATGTGGTACTTTATCAGATCTCCTTAAATGTGCTACTTTAATGGGCTCCGAATTTGATTTGATCAAATCTGATTCTGTAGGTTTACTAGATTATGTTGGTTCATTTCTACCAGTCAAACTTTCTCAAGTTCAACTTGACAAGTATCAATTCCTTCTCTAAGAAACTCCTTTCCAAAAGGAATGTCCTTCTACTGATGAACATCTTATGTTCTTCAGCATAGTAGAATTAATAATCCTTAAACACCTATTAGATTAAGATCCAAGTTTATTTATATGCAAACTTATGACATAGGCTAATCAACCCTAAATCCGAAGGTGAAAGAGTCTAGGTCAATGCCCAATCCATATTCCATATGTAGATTTATAATAAATTTACTCGGTATATATTCAGAGTAAAACTAGAAGTCATAAGAGCACCATCCTGAAATAGACAGACAAGTAAACCCTATTGTGGATTGAACCATGTCTAACAAAGTTCAACTTCTTCTTTTAGATACACTATGTTCTAAAAGAAAATCCACTGAGGGAGAATCCTATTCTCTCCTAGATATGTCACAAACTCACTAGATAAGTATTTACCTGTTTGATCTGATCAAAGAGTTTTAATACTATTTTTAGTTTGTTCTCTAATTTTATTATTAAATCATTTGAACATTTTAAATGATTCAAGCCAGACATACTCATGTCAAGATAGATCATCAATAATGAAATATTAATATCTTCTTTTGGCACTTAAGTTCATAGGTCCATATACATCACTATGTATGAGATTTAGAACTTTATGAGCTCCTTCATCTTTTCCAATAAAAGATGACTTTGTCATCTTTCCACGAAGATAAGAATCATAGGTTATCAATGATTCAAAATCATTAATGTCTAGATTTTTCTCTCAAGCTAACCTGTTTATCTTGTTCTTGTCAAAATGACTAAGCCTATAATGCCAAAGATAGATTCATGATATAATCTAACTTGGGTATTTATTAAATATGTATATTACACTTAATAGGCTATATGGATGTAAAATGTCATTTTTATTATCCATATATTATTAAAATATTATTCATAATAATATCATAATAATTTTTTTTATTGATAAATTATAACCATCTTTGATCAGAAGGCCAATAGAGATCATATTTATCATAAACGATGGACGATGGTGACATTCATTCAAAATGACATCTTTTGAAAATAAGCTTGACAATTTCTAAAACTAGGATTGGAATATGACTTCCATCCCTATCGTTTAGGTATCTCTCACCATTTTCAAACATTCCACTTTTCAATAGTCCTTGCAATAAATTGCATAAGACCATTGGTATCTAATACCCAGGTAGTAGAATTACATATAGAAAAATTTTAAGATGTTATCATTTAACAACCTTAATGAGCAACTCTTACTCTTTTCTCTTGTTCAGCCTATTATGGTCAAGGAAAGCAAGACAATTCTTCTTCCTATGATTCAACTTCTTACAGTAGAAGCACTATACCTAATTTAGGTCAATTTTGGACTAATTATTTTAATTGGGCTTAGAAGCCCCAATACGAACCAATTGATACTGTTGAATCAATTTCAACTTCGATACTAATTATTAAAGTTGGGTCCCATATGTTATCACTATCTAATAATGACTGGAGCAATTAGGGTTTAGCCTTATTCTAAGAGAAAAGAGAACATAGACCTAAGTATATGAATTATATTAAGCCTAGAGTCTTGGACTTTAGTCTTAAGATTCTCCCACTATTTTATTCGAATTAGTAGCCTTTACCTCCAATTCAAGAAATTACTTTAATTTCCTAGTAGATACTAGAATCCACATAGATTGCACACAAGCCCAACTTTGGTTGGCCAATCCATGTACATCTAAGCATAGGTTCATAACCAATTATTTCTTCAAATAATTTTTAGTAATATAATTTTGCCCCAGAAATCTAATTAGTAGGCTTTGGCCTCCACTGTAAGGATCCAGTTAGGTCCAACCATTAATATGATCATACTTGGTGCATCTAACCAATAAATGATTAAGCCCAACTTTGGTTGGCCAACCTAACCACCATTAGAGAGATACTTCCAAGTTATCATATTATGAATGATAATTCCATTAGTCAATAAGCAGTAGGCCTTTGGGCCTCCAATGATTATTGAGTTAATGGATCCATTATCATCTTAATGGGAGGCTATGACTTAGTTATCTCCATAACTTTATCATTTTAATGAACTAATAATTTTAGAGAATTTAAATTCTTAATGATTTAAGGATAGAAAGAACATGGATCAATTTACTCCTACTGACTTCACCAAGTCAAGTCCTCTCACTGACTTCTCAAGTCTTTGATAAGGACTAGGATCAAAATCGATCCATGGGCACCTAGATCAATCTCACTGAATAAAATCAGTCTCACTGATTTCTTATGTGACATGGCTTAGCATGAATCAATGAGCAACCTAATCAAAACCTAATTAACTATATTGACTAGGTAAGTGAGATCGATGGAAGGGTCTGCCATTGCTTGCCTTAGACACCATCAGAAATGGTCAGATAAGCGGGCTGCCAATTAAAAACCACCAATCTTGGATGCCAGACTTATCTTAGATACTAATCAATTTATCAGTTTTGATTTGGTCTGCCTAAAGACTCGAGCTTAACCACTAAGCCATGATCAGTATCCATTTATTAGATGTATGGACTTTGATCAACTACAACTATTGAAGTGATCTATAGAAATGACCTAATCCTAATTAACTATTAATTAGGCTTGATCAATTTCTTAACTAAGTCCATATTTAATCTAACCCTAGGTCTAACCCAGTTAAGGACCTGATCAAAGCAAACCCATTATCCTTTAACCCATATTTTATGAAATTATCTTAGGATCTTCAAATCACAAACCTAGATCCTAAACAATCACTTAATTCTCAATTAAGTTCAAGCTTATGAGTTTGGGTTTATGGAACCTCAGAACTAATTTCTGATTTAATCATTTGAAATATTTTCAAATTGGTAAATAATTTGCATTGAATCATATTCAATATATATACGATTTTAGAACTGATTAGTTTTAATGTTTTGATCATGTCTAAAGATTTCGAATCTAGAATTTTGCAGAAAGTAAATTCATAATTTTAATTCTACAAAATATGTCATACATATTCTAGATTCAAAACAAAAATTACATATCAACATATGCAATAAGAGGATCTAGATCTAAACATAAAATACATCATATAGATCAGATCATAAATCATTTAAAGCTAGAATTAAAATCTAAAAATAAATCATAAATTACTTTAGATCTTATCTAACATATTTATGATTTATATTATTCGGGTCAGCACATACTAGGATAATCTTTCTACTATAGGGAGTAAACCTTACAACAGGACAACCATATAGCAGTATGTGCAATCCGATATTATTTAGATCTAATCTAAATAATCTAAAATAGATCTAGCATCTATTTAATTTTAGATTTAAAATTAAAAAAATTAAATTATAAATTTTTTAGATCTGATCTAAATAGTTTATGATTCACATTCAGATCAGTATATACTAGGACAACCTTTCCATTATAAGCGGTTAATATTACGACAGGACAATCTTATGGCAGTATGCATGATCTTTAATTAATTTTAATTTTTAGATTTATCCTCAAGCATATATAAACATATTATAAAAGAACCTAGATGTTCTGATACCACTGTTGAAAAATAAGCAGGGTTTCATGTATGAATTTCAAAATTCTTTTGAAAAATAATGCAGCAAAACATGTAGATTAAACCATTTAATTTATAAATGCATGTAAACTAATTACTAAACCCTACATCTAGGATCTATAATATGTCATAATATATTCTAAATCTAAAAATAAAAGTATTTGATGTTGATCAAATCAATACCATAGATCTAGAACGATTCTAGATCTAAAACCTAGATTACATCTAGGAGAGAGAAGAGATCAAATCACTTACCTTGCATGGATCGAGAACTTCGTGGTTGATTATCATCGTTGTCTTTAGAGCCACACATGCGTCCGACCTTTACAGATGATCTATACGAGGTTACAACAAAATTGAAGGTTCGTCGATCGAAGATCCGCTCGAAGTGCTAGCTTCTTGCGGATCCCTCCAGATGGTTAATGTAAAATTTATTCTTCAAATCTATTGGACATTCCGAGAGACAAAGAATAAGAGGAGGATTAGAAAAAAAATCCAACCTTTGAATTTTCTAAAAATTAAAAATTGAATACATTAGAAAAGATCCTAAGAGAAGATAAATCTTTTCCTTTAGGACATTAACGACTGATATCCTGAAAACATCCTTATGCTAGGACAAAGAAAAGACCTTCATCCCTAGGCTTTTCCCTTGTTTTCAAATCTCGTACACTCTAATTTTTCTCATAGAAAAATCATACAAAAATATAGAGAAGAAGGGTTCTCAAAGAAATCCTATGAGAAGACCATCTTTTCTTTTCTTTGTCTCATCAGGACATGATCAGATCATATCCAAAATTGATCTTCATGCCCCAACATCTTGGAGCACAGATCTCCATGCCCTCATCCTCTCTCTCTCTCTTAAATTTTTATCATATAAAAATAGGTCAAAAATAAAGGATAAAGATTTTTAAATAAAACCACATGGGAAGACAATCTTCTCTCTTATCTTATCTCTTTAAGACATCAACCTTTGATGTCATAATTGAAGGATTTTCTCCAAGGAAGTAGGCACCCATAATCCCCACACCAACCCTTATTTTTTTATGCTTTTTCATCATAGAAAATCAAAAATTTTTGATGCCTAAAAACTATTAGAAGGTGGAGTCCAAGAATATAGGAAGACTAGGTTAAATTGACCTAGTCAAACAAGAAAACAAGAAGGAGATTGGGGGGCGTCCAACTCTTGGACACCTTCCTACAATTTTGTGCATGAGATACGTTAAACCATCACCCAAAATCTGAAAAGAAAGGGGTGAACAAAAAATAATATGGCGTGGGAAAAAGCGCGCAAGAGAGGGAGGGAGTTTGAGAGATCTTGGACTCTATCTCATGCATAACAAATTCCCATATTTGACCAAGTCAAATCATTTGAAATACACTAGATATTAGGGAGTGGGATACCATTTTAAGTGAGGAATAATTCATGTAAAATCTAGAGTTAATGTGGGGCATGGGCTTTTCTTAGGTGCAAGGAAAGTGAGAGAGTCCCAGTCCAACTGGGACTCCTCCTATTTGACTAGGTCAAAATAAGTTTAAACTCAATTTAAATCTTACTTAAATTAGATTAAATGTAATCCAATTTAGGGTGATCCTAGTCCAACTAGAAGCCTAATTAAATTAGGTTTAAACTAGATTTAAATATTCTAAGTCAATTTGAAATTAGGTGCACTCAAGTCCTAGTCTAAGAAGGACTTGTTCTTCCTTGTAATTGGCAATTGAATATTTGACCTCAGAATGATTCTTAGTTGTTGATTAACTATTTGATTAAGTTACAACCTCTAATATGTATGACCCTATAGGTTCGAACCTAAGCTGATAGCATAGGAACTAATTCCTGTACTAGTCGAAGTAACCATCTAGCAATGATTCCCTACGTCCGGATAGATCGAATATATGCAAAGCAATATTTTTAGAACTCTGACCCATGGTTACCATATAATTCATCTCTATGACCAATAATGCTCAAGTTGACTTCGAGTATTCCATCAACACTCATACAAGTTATCTCTATTATGTCACAAAATTTTGCAAATTTCGTGACTCCTCACGAGGATTACCCAGGCCTAGGCTTTGCTAAATTGAAACACAACGAGACATTCTCTTCCTGAAACTAATCAAGAGTAGTCAATCCCATCTTGACTCATACACCGACTTCATAAGTACTTGACTGTACCTAAAAATCTTTCAAACCTATACTAGAAATATAGGTAGTCTGGTACCAAAGTATAATGAGTTGCTTGCAAGTCACCATGGTGATCTCAGATTGGAGGGACACTTATACCTATTGACCTTAGTTAGCTACTCTTGATAGTAGAGTGCTACATTGATCACGTTCAGTGCAGATGTACTTCTACATCTCATCAAGATGCCATATTAGTGTCTTCACACTACTTGATTATGAGAACAATCAATGCATATGGCATACAACGATCTATACTCGATAGGTTATCATCCTTATTAATAACTTATCATTTGATTATGAATAATTTAAGAACCATCCAATAAATCCTCCTTTATTGATTGATTATGGTTCTAAGGACTTCATCATAATTTAGGAGTTCATTTAAGGAAGATAGAACTTTTATGATGAACTAGATAAATAACTATTATCATTAGATAATTCATATACTAATTTCAATCATCTACCACTTAGATGATTGACTTTAGGACACATTTTTCAATAGTTTGGCCTGGCTGACCTTGAAGCTATTTGAACTCCTTTCTAACTAGAACCTCTTCGGTCTATTCAATTTTGGATCGACATTGGATTGATGGAGCTCCCCCCAATCGAACAAACCTCTGAAACTCATGGAGAGTGGCGGATCTTTGAGTTCTCGCACCAAAAATGTTGAGTGTACAAGCAAAGGGATCTCATCTCCATCTTGTTAGCCATCGGGTAGTCCTGAAAATAGTAGGGCTCCAAAAGGAATGGTTGAATCACAAGAGTATCAAAGTCGTCCATCCATCACAACTGGCAACTAAGCTCTCACTGATGGATCTCCTTCCAATGCTCCTTTCAGCTGATCTCCTTCCCGTCGACCTTCATCCAATTGATCTTTGTCCATCCAAGCTCCTTGCACTCGCTGGAAAGGACCTCATCATCTATGCAGACTCGCTCAACCGTATATCCTTCAAACTCCTCTAGCAAATCATCTTCTAAACTCCCACCAGTCAGATTCCTTTTGGACTCTTTCAGTAGGTCTTCTTTAGGATTTCTCTAGTAGATCTGCCTTTGAATGACCTTCTTCAGTCGTACTACCCCAGGATGAACTCCTCCATCTGCCCTTTTTCCAAATGATTTCCTTCAATCAGGTTCCTCCATTAGAACTTCCTCCAGGTGATCTCCTTCAGATGAATTCATTATAAACAAACTTCTTTCAATTGCCAGACGATCTTAGAAGAATCCGAACTTCTTTAAAACTATTGAGATTTAAAGCTCTTCACTATCAACATCTACTCCACCCAAACTTCAACTATTAAATTCCAACGAACCAGTGCATCATGATAATCGACAGTACCCTCCATAACAAACTCCACATGATCTCGAACGGCCCACTACCAAGCGATTATGACTATCACCACTATTTTGTTACATGATCGCCTATTTAAGGGACCCTCTAGATACGTTCTCTCGAAGCTCAAAAAACTCTGCTCCTAAATTTTTTGAGCATTTTATTTCTGTTGGCCAGAAGAGCTAACTTGATCGTTGAAGGATCCTACTAAAGCCGCCACCCCTAACTCTGGTCAGGACTATGTTTTGTAGATCTCCAACGGTGACCTCATCTTCTCCAGCTCTAGCTTCATTCTAATATTAACCAGATTTTGCATCAATAGAATTGGCGCTTGATGAAGGATCGCTTTAAGCCCTTATTCTAAAAGGAGTGCTCAGTCAAATCTATTTACTCTCTTCTTTTAATCTCTCAAAATCCATCTCCATTTGATCTTTCCTAGTCTCAGGAATGCCTCTAAAGAAAACAACCAACCAGAGATCCACCGCTTTTGCTGTCAGATCTGAACCAGATCTGCCTACTCCAGCACTATCACCAGCACCACAACCTTCCCCACCGATGGCCATGGTGAATTTGGAGTAGTTCAACCTGCTGGTGCAGTAGGTCTAGGGCCTCACTGAGATGGTGCAGGCCATGCGGCAATAGTCGATGATGGTACAATTAGAAAACCTTCCATCAAAATTTTAAGAAACTATCTCAAGATGGCATACTTTGGTTGGTAGACCTGTCGCTCCCAAAGAGTGGAAGTGGAAGGCGGAAGACCCTAATTCTGACCATGATTCCTCCCTTAGGGGACCTTCTCCATCTACAGTTGGAAGCCCTCCAAAACCCATGACCGAGATGATGTTCTTGATTAGATGTTTTAGGATATGGATTAATGGATTGAGGAACTTTGCCATGCTACCTCGGCTCACCATGATAATATTTGCACCGACACCCCTTTCTTCCAGAGAATCATGCAGGAATCAATCCCACCAAACTTCAAGCTTCCCTAATTCAAGAGCTATGATGGAACCATAGATCCAATCGACCATCTAAAGGCTTTTCAAATCATGATGCTGCTCCATGGCACGCCAGATGCCATCTTATGCCGAGCCTTCTCATCTATCTTGAAGGAAGCAATAAGAAACTATTACTCGATGCTGAAGCTGGGTACAATCTTCTTCTTCGATTAAATGAGTCATTAGTTTATAGCTTATTTTATCAGCAGCCACCATCCCATGTGAGGTTCGAACTCCCTCATCAACATCAAGCAATAGGAAGGAGAGTCCATTCAAGCTTATGTCAACTGCTTCAATGCCGCTGCACTGGAGGTCTAGAACATGAACCAATCTATTACCATGGCCATACTAGAGGACAACCTTTAGAAGAATGACTTGTTATTTTTTCTGGAGAAGAAGTATCCCAAAAATTTTGCTGATATGCTAGCTCAGGCTGAAGATTATGCTCGAGCTGAAGAAGCCTTCAAATTAAAGGATGAGAAAGTAGTAAGAGAGTGGCAAGCGAGCGAGTTTAGCAAGCCCACAATTGAAGAAAGGCCAAATAAAGTTTAGTCATGCTCTTGGACCCTCCCTAAGTGCAAGCGGGCTAGAACTCCTTCTCAAGCTCACCGTAAAAAAAGCCCTGATAGAAGGGCACAAAGGAGCACTCCTCCTAGAATGTTCCATAACTACTCTCCCCTTAATGTTCTAAAAACTCAAGTACTAATGGAGATCAAGGAGTAGCTACCGAGGTCGGAGAGGATACGCACTCATCCTGACAAGTATAATTCAAATAAATACTATCATTACCATCATGACCATGGTCGCGATACTAAAAAATATATTTAGCTCTAAAATAAGATTGAGGAGCTTATCAAATAGGACTGGCTTAGCTGATTCCTACGATACTGGTCTGATATAAGAGAAGATCGATTGAGGGCACTATCGCAGTCAGAACCATCAAGATGGGAGGAGCAATAGGAAGATCGATTGCCTCTTAGCATCATGAACACCATCTCTAGAGGACTTTGGTGAGAGAAGACCAACAGATCTGAGGGGTTGGCTAAAAGGACAAGGATTGAAGAATTCATCATTTTCACTAAAGAAGATGCACAAGAACTTCAATTCCTGCATAATGATGTAGTTGTAGTCTCCTTAAACATCGCAGACTATGATGTACATCGCATTCTTATGGATAATAGAAGTTCGATTGATGTCTTGTTTTATGATGCTTTCTTCAAAATGTCCATACTTAATAACCAGCTTGGACCAATGAGTACCACATTGGTGGGCTTTACTAGCGATGCTGTGCCAGTTGAAGAAATAATAACATTAACTATGGTAGTGGAGCGATATCCGAAGTGGTCCAGGGCATAAGTGGATTTTTTGATAGTAAGAGCTCCATCTGCTTATAATGCGATTCTTGACCGATCTAGTCTCAATGCACTTCAGACAGTAGTGTTGACCTACTATCTGAAAATGATGTTTTCAATAAGTTATGGGATTGGAGAGGTCAGAAGAGACCAAGCATTGGCAAGACATTTCTATTCAATTGCCTTGCAAAGGGATGAACGGTCAGACCCTTGCACAGTTGATGGGTTAGACATCCAGGATGACCTCACAAAAGAACGGGGAGAATCCATTGAAGATCTTATCTCAATCTCTTTCAATGATGGAAATAAAGAGCACTCATGTAGATTGATTCCAATTTGGGAGAAAAGGTACGAGAGCAGCTCGTCAAATTTTTATAGAGAAATGCAGATATTTTTGCTTGGATCCTAGCAGACATATCCAAAATTGATGCTGAAGTCATGGAAGACCATCTGGCTGTTGATCCTAAACATCAGCCAGTGAAAAAAAAGATGCATTGCTATGCCCAAGAGAGATAGAAGGCAATTATAAAAGAAGTTGACAAGCTCCTCAAGGTTGGATTCATCAAAAAAGTCTCCTATCCAAACTGGGTTTCCAATGTGGTCCTTGTCAAGAAAGCGAATGGCAAGTGGAGAATGTGCATAGACTTCAAGAAGTCAAACAAGGCCTATCCAAAAGATAGCTACCTTCTATTTAGGATTGATCAGCTGATGGATGCAACTTCGGATCGTGAGCTTCTCGCCTTCATGGATGCCTTTTCTAGCTATAACCAAATTTGGATGGTTCTAAAAGATGAGAAAACTACTTTTATTACTAACCATGATCTTTATTATTATAGGATTATGCCCTTTGGACTCAAAAATGCAGGAGCAACATACCAGTGCCTGATCAATAAAATTTTCAAGGAGCAGATCGACTACAATATGGAGGTGTATGTAGATGACATGCTTATCAAGAGCCAAACTTCAATAAATTACATAGCCAACCTTGAAGAGACCTTCAGTAGCCTTTGGAGATATAAGATGAAGTTGAACCCAACTAAGTGCGCCTTTGGTATAACTTCAGAAAAGTTCTTGAAATTCATGGTGTCGAGGTGCAGGATTAAAGCAAATCTAGAAAAGATTCGGGCCATTCAAGAAATGACTGCCCTAAAATAAATAAAGAAAGTTCAGCACCTAACAAGAAAGGTGGCAGCTCTGAACCACTTCATCTCGAGGTCGATTGAACGATGCATGCCTTTCTTTCGAGTTCTCAAATAGTCGAAAAGCTGCTGCTGGACCATCGAGTGTCAATAGATGTTTGAAGAACTCAAGAGCTATCTCGGCTCGCCTTTCTAATTGGCCAAGCCCAAACCTGAAGGACTATTTTTATACCTGGTAGTCTCCCTAATTGCCCTTACGACAGTCCTAGTCAAGAAAGAGGTGAAAGTGTAATAGTCAATCTACTATATAAGCCGAGTCTTGAGGGACACCGAGATCAGGTATACTAAGTATGAAAGACTAACTTATGCTCTATTGATTGTAGTTTGGAGACTCTAACCTTATTTCTAGGCGCACACTATTGTGAGCTCAAAAGTAGCACTCCCAAGTCTTGGAAATATGAGAAGATAGGTCATGAAAAGATGGGAGCGAGCTAGAAGAAGAATCAGTCTCAATAGTAAAATTCAAAAATTAAGCTGGCTCACCTTGAGATTGAGCCGACTTAGTTGGAAATTGGATTGGCTCAGTTTAGGACTGGGTCGGCTAGGTCTCAATGAAAAATTTAGATAGAAAGTAATATTTTTGGGCTATTGACATGGTACACAGCTGGGTCGACTCAGTCTAGGACTAAGCCAACCCAGTCATAGAGATTGAGCTGGCCTAGTCGCAGGTTAGCCGACTGAGTCTGAAACTGGATCGGCTCAATTTTCATAGATTATTATTTTATGTATGTGGATTATTTGGGTTTGGAGAGTTTTTCTATGAGCTTGGGCTTGACCCTTTGTAAAGTATATATACTAAAAATAGGTCAAGATTGTAAGAGTGTTGAAATATACTAAAAAAAGCTCTTTTCTCCTAGAAATCTCTTCTTCTCTTCTTCTCTATTTCTTAATTTATTTGATCATGCTTCCATAGAGATCTCTAAGAAGTACTTCCTTATTGCTTGGCTAATCATCGATGGCTATGCCGATCCATGTGGAAAGAGTGCATATTCGCAATATTTGGTATCAGAGTGGTGTTGCATGGAAGGAAGAAAGACACCTAGGGTTTACTACATCCAGGATCTATTGCACAAGGTTTTATCCTAAAAACTTCTAGTTTGCTTCATGGTTGTCTCTAGATTGAGGTGGAGTTTGTTTACATGAAGGAATGATGATACAGAAGTTTGAAAAAAGAATCTAGGGCTAGTTAGATCTTCTATGAAGGATAGTTTTACTGGTGTATGATTGTGAAGGATGTTAGGGATCTGTTCTTGACTAGTTTGAAGTCATGGGATCAAGTAGATTCAAAGTGGATTTTGAGAAGTTCGACGATAAGAAAAACTTTATCCTATGGCAGCAAAGAGTAAAGAACTTGTTCGTTCAGTAGGGAATCTACAAGGTCTTGACAAAAGAAAGGCCAAAAAAGATCAATGCTGAGGATTGGAAAGAGTTGGAGGAAATTACTTTTAGCACAATTCGGATGTGCTTGGTCGATTATGTTTTGCTTGAGGTTTGCACAGAGACTACGATAAAGGAGCTCTAGGAGAGACTAGAGAACACATACATGGGAAAAAACATGACGAACAAGCTATGGTTGAAGAAACAACTGTATAATTTGAGGATGTCTGAAAATGGAGATCTTGTTGCATATATCCAAAGGTTCAATCAGGTGTGTTCGGAGGTGATGAGTCTGGATGTGAAGATCGACGAGGAGGATCAGGCATTGCTACTATTATGTTCTCTCCTAGGTTCGTATGATGGTCCCATAATAATTTTAGTTTATAGGAAGAAGATCCTAAACTATGAAGAGGTTGTTGGTGTGCTCAGATCAAATGAGCAAAGGGAGAAGATCTGCAAGGGAGACCCTGAGTCTAAGATCTTGGCTATGAACAAAAGATAGAAAAGATCAAAGAAGAAGATAAGAAAAAAATCCAAAGGTAGGTCAAAGTCTCACGATCAGAGGAAGATGACATTGAAATGTTATAAATATCATCAGCCTGAACACCTGAGGAGAGATTGTCCCCTTTTGAGATTAGAAAAAGGAAAGGCTTGTAAGGAAGATGATACAGCTTCTATGAGCAGTGGAGAAGATCTGCTAGTTGTATCAGATGGATCCACAGAGTGCGATATTATGTGGATATTAGATTTAGCATGCTCGCACCACTATACTTCTTATCAGGAGTGGTTTGCTACCTACCAGAAGGCCGATGGTGTAAGTGTCGGTCTTGGAGATGATCATCCATGTAAAGTAGCTGGAATTGGCTCTATCAGGATGAGAATGTACAATGGGATCATTCGTACATTATCAAATGTTAGGCATGTACCGGAGTTGAAAAAGAATTTGATTGCTTTTTGGTCTCTTTGAGCTCAACTTCAAAATTTCTTTTCTTTATGACATAATCCATAGAACCCTTTTTGTGCACTTGGCATAAGAGAGTAACCTCGATCGTTAACTCTAATCAACTTTTTCTCGACTTTTGAAGTTCACCTTCAACCTTCTTCAATTTCTTTTTCAATTGATGAACCTTCTTTTTCAAGTTTTTGATGATGGATTTTAAAGGGATGCCTTCAGGTAGTAGTGCAGCATTGGCTAGAGAAGAAGGGGCAGGGCTTGGCTCACTGAGGAGTTTTGAATAACAAGCATCGCAATATAAGGATGAAGAAAGAAAGTTTACTTTCATTGTATTAACAAAATGTTCGAGTACATTGAAAAGAGCAAAAAAAAGAAAAGTACAAGTGATCAAAAGTTTTAGGCCTCGGCGGGTACAAAAGCAGGTGAGGTAGGTGCATTCTTTGCAACTTCGAGCTCAAGAATAGACTCAGGAGCTTCAACTATAGGTTTGAGAGCATCCGAAGCAGGTTCTATAGTAGGAGGGGTAGCACCAGCATTAGAGGGATCGGCTTCTTCATTGGGTTTGTCCGTCAGAAGGTTGAGATCCACCTTAGGGAAGTTTCTTGCGACCCTTCTCATGTAAATCTCGAAGCCCTCCAAAAAAGCTTCTTGGGCGAAAGTGATCTTGATGTCTTCCAAAGCTTTGGAAGACATGAAGGCTTCGACAGCTCACTCTCATTCAACACCGAACTCCTCTTCCAGCTTCTTCTTCTTCTTTTCGGCTAGAGTCAAAGCAGCCTTTAGTCTTGCCGCTGCTTCTTCTTCCTTCTGTAGCACCTCTCGAAGATGCTCAACTTCTAAACATTGGACCTCTGAGGCCACCTTCAAACAATCGACCTTGGCCCAAACCTTCTCGATCTCCACCTGAGCCTCTTGGAGGGCTTTGAAAGTCTTAGCTTGGTGAAGATCCACCACCATCGAATGTGCAAACAAGTAGTGCCCCATCTGTAGAATGAAAAGGAATTAAGTTAGAACTTTGGAAGTACATCCATCATTCGAACAAGTTTAGAAAAGTTGGTTACCTCAAGATAGGCAGCAAAGAATTCATCAAACCTCTCTACAGTCTCTTTTCGGACCATTCTGTCAATAATGTGTGGGAGAATGCTACCTCGCATCAGAGATTGGATGACCTTCTGGTCATCCAAAGAATCCTGCTCCTGGCCAGAGCTCTCACCGCCAGAGCTCCCAACCTTCCTTTTGACCTTCTTGGTGATGGCATTTTTCTCCTTCTTCTTCTTTTTCTCGACAACTTCCCCCCATTCAAGAGATGTGGAGGGAGCAGCTTTGTCAAGCAGGGTCGGACTTGGTGCCACCACATTGGATTCTGGGATGGGCGTTGCTTGGATCGACACGATCGAGATCGATTCTTCCATGCAAGTCTTCTTGGATGGCTCCCCGACAGAGTTGCCCTTTCTTTTAAGGGATTTGATTCCCTTCGACAAGTGGTTTCGCTCCTCAGGAATCATTTTTGCGGTAGAAAAGTTAAAGTTAGATGAAAGAACGTTACATGATTAACTAGCTAAAGGAAACTACCTACTAGATCAAGAAGACTAAGACAGAGATTAAATAAGGTCTGATCATGTAAGAGTCTAGATATTGGGGGAGCTCGATAGTTCTTCAATCTGTCGATTGAGTACCGATCCTCTTTCTCAAGTCCGAGGGCTCGGTGGACCGAATCCCTTATGTCTCTCTAGGAAGGAAGTCCTAACTCTAAGAAAGAACATGGAATGAAAAAAAACTTCTTCTTTCAATTGTGAATGGAAGAAGGAGCACCCTTAAACAACCCCTTCTTGCCAAATTGAGGAGACACATATCACCAATCTTTGGTAGTGGGGTGATATTTAAAGATGAAGAAATTATAGAATAAAGAAATAGTAGGATGGACTTCAGCCAGGATGCATAAGGAAAGAAACCCTACGATAAACCTAAATGAGTTTGGAGCCATAGAAGCAAGGGAGATATTTAAAAACCTAAATAGGTTTGGTTCAAAAGGAAGTATTGGTAGCCAAAATCCTACTCAGAGGGTTTCAACATATAAGCAAGTTTGGCCTAGAGGAGGGAAGCAAGCCCGATCATTGGAACTAGGGAGTTCGAGTTCATATTCGAAAGAAATTTTGAACCGAATTTTGATCAAAGAAAGGTCCGCATGATGAAGTTTACAAGGAATGGTGTCAGAAATGAAGGAAGGTCAAGGTACTTCTATGGGTTCAAAGTCTCTATGGGTGCGATCCATCGGTGCTAGATGAGCTGAACTCACAGAACAAGTCTACCAGGAACCTTTAGTGGACATATGGATCAAACTAAGTTGGAAAATCCTTCCAAAAATCAAGAAAAATAAGATTCAAGGCTTTCTTAAAGAAATCGAACAAACGAAGTTGCAAAAATACAAAGGAGGATTTTGAAACTAATGTAAGTCAGTTAAGAAGAGTGCGGAGATGGTGAGCTCGCTCAAAGTCAAGCGGAAGAACCCTGGGATCGGAGAAAATGATGAAGGAAGCCAGAGCTCTCAAGTAGATGGAGGAAAACCAGAGGAAGAAGAAGATAGCAATCAAAATGAGACTCCGAAGAAAGAAGATGAGCTCAAATACCTACAGAAGCCTGAGATGGTTATGATTGCAAGTCCTCTCCAATCGATCCGAGGTTGACACGTGTCTCTTTCATCATGGTAGAGGGTTGGCAATGGACAGAGCCTTAATTGCACCGTATCTTGGGTATCACTTTGGCAAAAATTTTAGAAATTATCTTTTTGGATCACCTCATATTTAAAGAATTTCAGCACCCATGCAAGTAATGTCAAAATTTTCTTCCCAACGAGTGTGAGATGAAGGAAAAACCTATTTTTCGGTACAGGATTGTTCAGATCTGATTGGATCTAAAAAATATTTTAATTTTTTTAAAAAAACTTTTAATTAAATTTAAGACTTCTCAGATCTGATCATAGATATCTGATATTAAAAGTTAAAAATAAAATTAAATCAGATTTAATTTTAAGTACCTGATTTGGTAATCTAATTACCCTGCGATGATTCTATTGATTTCTGAGGTTCTGGAAGGAGCCACACATGCGCCTAGCCTCTACTAGTATCCATTCAGATAGGATCTGAACATCTTCTCCTCATGAATTTTTTTTCTAAAAATTAGATCTGGATTTGATTTGAAAAGCCTTCAAAATGACTTATGAGGGCATCGTATTTTAGTAGATGTGCATCATATTTTAGTAGATAATGGAAGCTCTACTGATATTTTGTTTTACAATACTTTCTCAAGAATGTCTTTATCTAATAATCACTTGGGATCTGTGAACTCCCTGTTGGTAGGCTTCATTAGTGATGCCATGCTAGTTGAGGGCATAATAACTTTGATTGTGACTGCAGGACGATGCCCGAAGCTGGCTAAAGCATAGGTCGATTTTCTAATCGTAAAAAGTCCATCTGCCTATAATACTATTCTTGGTCGATTGGGTTTGAACATGCTCTGAGCCGTAGTATCAACTTATTATCTAAAGGTGAAGTTCCCAACGAGCTATGGAATTAGAGAGATCAGAGGAGATCAGGCATTAGCAAGGCACTATTACTCCATTGCACTATAGAAAGAGACATCCGGCTCGACCTTTGTCCTGTTGATGGGCTGGATGTCCATGATGACCTTACTAAGGAGCAGGGCGAGCCTATGGAAGACCTCATATCTATGCCCTTAAATGATGGAAATGTAGAGCACACTATGCAGATCGGCTCCAACTTGGGGGACAAGGTTTGGGAATAACTCATCACACTTCTTTGGAGGAATGCGGACGTCTTCGCCTGGGTCCCAGTGGATATGCCAAAAATTGATGCCAAGGTCATGGAACATCGACTGGCTGCTGATCCTAAGTGTTGGCTAACAAAAGAGAGGATACGCAGCCATGCTCTGGAGAGGTAGAAAGTGATTGCAGAAGAAGTCGACAAGCTCCTCAAGGCTGGATTCATCCAAAAAGTTAACTATCCGAGCTAGATCTCAAATGTGGTGCCCGTCTTAAAGGCAAACGGTAAGTGGAGGATGTATATGACTTCAAAAAGATGAATAAAGCCTGTCCAAAAGATAGCTACCCATTGCCCAGGATTGATCAATTGGTGGATGCAACCTTGGGCCATGAGCTCCTCTCCTTCATGGATGCCTTTTTTGAGTACAACCAAATTTGGATGACACCAGAGGATGAGAAGAAAATTATTTTTATTACTAATCATGGTTTTTACTATTATAGGATTATGCCTTTCGGACTAAAAAATACAGGAGCAACATACCAGTGCCTGATCAACAAAATCTTCGAGGAGCAGATCGGTCACAACATGGAGGTGTATGTGGATGACATGCTCGTAAAAAGTTGAGCTTCAATGAATCACATCGTCGATCTCGAAGAGACTTTTAGTTCACTCAAGAAGTTCAAAATGAAGCTGAATCCAAGCAAGTTCACCTTTGGTGTGACCTCAGAAAAGTTTTTTGGATTTATGGTATCAAGATGCAGAATTGAAGCAAATCTAGAGAAAATCCAAGCTATTCAAGAGATGACTGCTCTAAAAACAATCAAAGAAGTTTAGTGCTTGACTAAAAAAGTGGCATCCCTAAACCGCTTCATCTCAAGATCGATCGAGCTATGCATGCCCTTCTTCCAAGCTCTCAAGCAGCCAAAGAACTTCTGTTGGATGACAAAATACCAACAGGCATTCGAGAAGCTTAAAAACTATCTCGGCTCACCCCCATTGTTGGTAAAGCCTAAACTCGAAGAAGAATTATTCTTATACTTAGCGGTCTCCCCAGTAGCCTTCGCAACGGTCCTGGTCAAAGGAGGAAATAAAAGTGCAGTGGCCGATCTACTACATAAGTTGGATCCTAAGGGATGCAGAAACCAGCTATTAGAAGTTAAAAAAATTGACTTACTCTCTTTTAATTACTGTCAGAAGACTCCGACCTTACTTTCAGGGGCATACCATAATAGTCCTCATGGATTAACCAATCAAAGTAGTCCTCCATCGAACGGATGCCTTTGAAAAAATTACAAAATGGACGATCGAGCTTACAGAATTTGACATCAATTACCAACCTCGGCCATCGATCAAAGCTCAGATATTGATAGATTTTATGGTAGAATGCACCATTCCAGATGAAGTCGAGCTTGAACAGAGTGGAACCGGCATCTCGTGGTTATAACTGAGCCACTCCCCCGAAGAGAGTGCAGACCTTTCAGATGGTTTTTGGGCCCTATACATGGATGGTTCATCCAATGTTGCTGGGGTAGGTGCGGGGTTCGTCTTGGTAAACCCTAGAGGAATCATCGCCGAATAAGCACTATGCTTCGAATTTTCTGCAACTACTAATGGGGCCGAATATGAAGCTTTGATTGCTGGGTTAAAAATAGCAAAAGAGTTAAAAGTAGATCGACTCTAAGTCTACAGTGATTTTTAGCTAGTGGTTAGATAGGTTAGCGGTAGTTACTAAGCTCGGGAGGAAAGCATGATAAAATACCTTGAGAAAGTGAAAAGTTTGACTCCGACCTTCAACAGTTTTAGTATTCAATAGATTCCGAGAGCAGAGAATATAAGAGCCGACCTCCTCTCTAGATTGGCCACTTCAATCCAGGCCGAACTATTCAAAGAATAATTCTTTGAAGTTCTGAAGTGCCCAAGCACGGAGGAGTCACAGCCTATTATGCAAATTGAGCACGAGCCAAGCTGGATTGATCCATTAGTTGCCTACCTCAAAGATGGAGCTCTTTCTCATGATCCGAAAGAAGCTCAAAAACTCAAAAATCAAGTCTCCCGGTATATTTTGTATAAAGGCAAGCTGTATAAAAGATCGTATTCACTACCGCTCCTGAGATATCTTTGACCTTTGGAAGCTGACTTCGCATTATGAAAACTGCATGAGGGAATCTGTGGAAGCCATATAGGAGCGAGATCTCTATCATAAAGATTACTTTGGAAAGGATACTATTGGTCGACCTTGTACCACGACTCTATAGAGTATTTCAAAAAATGTGATCACTGTCAGAGAAATACAAACATATAATGACAGCCGACCAATGAGCTTACTCCACTAAGCGCACCTTGACCATTCATATAGTGGGGAATGGATATACTAGGCTCCTTTTCAATGGCATCCGAATAATGAAAGTTCCTCCTGGTTGCGATCGATTACTTTATCAAATGGGTCGAGGCCGAACCATTAGCAAAAATTACTGAGACTAAGGTATAGAACTTCATTTGGAAGTCAATTATCTGTCGGCTTGGTCTGCCTTAGACTCTTATAATAGATAACGGACGATAGTTTGCTGGGATGAGGTTGGCTGAGTTCTGCGAAGATCTAAACATCTCCTATCATTTCATGTCAGTGACCCATCCATAGGTAAATGATGAAGCAGAGGTGACCAATAGAATTTTACTGCAAGGCATCAAAGCCAGGCTTGAAAGAGCAAGAAAAACTTGGGTAGACGAACTCTACCACATTCTCTGGGCGTACCAAACTACTCAAAGGCTATAAATTGGGAAAACACCATTCACCTTGACTTTTGGAATGGAGGTAGTCATCCCAATCGAGCTTAAACTTCCATCAGCATGGGTTGTGGCCTTCAATGACTAGCGTAACTCATAGGACCTTAGAGTCAACTTCAATCTATTACAAGAAAAAAGAGAAAAAGACCAAGTTCGAATGGCAGCATATAGATGAAGAGTGGCTAGATACTATAACTCTAGAGTAAAAAGCAAAGCATTTAGGGGGGAGGACTTGGTGCTCCGATGAGCAACCATTTCATAGCCTCAAGATCAAAGAAAGCTCATCCTAAATTGGGAAGGTCCATACAGAGTAGAGGAGGTCATCCAGCCCAAAACATACTACTTGAAGAAGCTTGGAGGAGTGGCACTCCCACGGTCTTAGAATTTAGAAAACTTCAGAATGTACTACCAGTAACTTTTCTTCAACAAAATTATCTTAACATTATCACTCCTTGGTGCAAAAATTATGTAATGACAATTCTCTAAAGTAGCCTAAAATAGTTTGTTAGGAACAAAAGAAAAATCTCATCCTAACATGAGCAAGGTCAAAGGCCTCATTGAACTAAGACGAGATGAGGGAAGAGGTCCTACCAATGATCCTAAAGTACCCCTACAGTCCATTAAGAATAGGAGGAGAATCTTATCCTAATGTGAGCAAGGTCGAAGACCTCGTTGAACTAAGATGGGATGATAGGAGAGGCCCTACCAATGGCCCTAATGTGCCCCTACAGCCCGTTAGGAACAGGAGGCGAACCTCATCCTAGTGTGAGCAAAGTTGAAGGCCTCATTGAACTAAGACAAGATAAGGGAAGATGCCCTACCAATGGCCCTAATGTGCTCCTACAGTCCATTAAAAATAGGAGAAGAACCTCATCCTAATGTGAGCAAGGTCGGAAGGCCTCATTGATCTAAGACGAGATGAGGGGAGAGGCCCTACCAACAGTCCTAATGTGCCCCTACAGCCCATTAGGAATAGGAGGAGAACCTCGTCTTAATGTGAGCAAGGTCGAAGGCCTCATTGAATTAAGATGAGATGAGGGGAGAGGCCCTACCAATGGCCCTAACGTGCCTGTACAGTCCATTAGAAATAGGAGGAGAACCTCATCCTAATGTGAGCAAGGTTGAAAGCCTCATTGAACTAAGATGAGATGAGGAAAGAGACCCTACCAACGGTCCTAACATGTCACTACAACCCATTAGGAATAGAAGGAGAACCTCATCCTAATGTGAGCAAGGTCGAAGGCCTTATTAAACTAAGGCAAGATGAGGGAAGAGGCCCTACTGACGATCCTAATGCACCCCCATAAGCCATGTTAAGGACAGAAGGAAAGCCACGTCCTAACATAAGCAAAAGTTGAAACCTCGTAGACCAAAGATGTGGAGAAGAAAGAAGCTCGACAGAGAATCCTTACACATATTTTTCCATGATAACCTGACTACGTCAAATGTGAAAGATAGAATCTTATTCTGATTTACAGAAGAGGCCCTAGTTCAACATCCACAACAAGCTCGGCATCCACAACGAGCATTTCATAAGAAGATGATAGAGAGAAAAATGAGGTAAAGAAGGTAAGGCTAAAAATAGGCCTCAGATTCATGCAAAATAAAAATAATGAGAAATGTATTATTTCATTACAAAAATGAGTTCATTACAAGCGAAACATAAGCCGACAAGGCCAATTACACTGAAAGAAAGAAAAGAGAGGGGGAAGAGGCCGAAGCTCTAAGGTGATCCAAATTCTCTAGACTTCGAACTATCGGCCTTGGCCATCACCAAGGCCTGCTTTAGCCTAAGGATCTCCTCCTCAAGCTCCTTCTTCTTGTAGAGACCATCTACATACATTCTGTTGGCGAGTTGAAACTTACCCTAAAGCTCTCGCTGCTGTCTCCTTAAAACTTTAGACTCAGCCTCCGCATTCTCAACAGTCCAATGTTCATAGGTGATTTGAAGCTTCAACTATTGAACCTCAATCTTCTCTGCCCCAACTGCCTCTAAAAGCTCACCAATAGTCCTCTTCAAGGAGGCAATCTTCTCCGACTCACCACTCACGCTGGCTCCCGACTATTATGCAGTTGCTTCCAAAGATGAGCTACCTCATCTCCAGCAACCTTGAGCTCGCCTTCAAGCCTGGACATCTTCTCTGCCCAGGTCACTCGATAGCTATTATGCCAGTCCTCAGTATATTGCAGCTGCTTCCAAAGCTGGGAGAACTTTTTTGACTAGTCCCAGTTGTACCGATCCTTATCGGTAGACCACAATGAGCTCCCTTCAAGAAGATGGAGCTTTTCCCCAGCATTCTTTAGGTTAACTTCAAGAGAGCTGATCTTCGCTGTCAGTGCCTAGGACTTATCGCTGGCATTTTTCTTGAGTTCGACAATCTCCTTCTCGAAGCTATCCTTCCGAATACTGAAGCTCACTACATCCTTCATGTGCAACCCTTGAAGGCAAGTGACCTTTTTGGTCGCCTCAGAAGCATTCTTTTGCGAGGCTCAAAGGTCATCCTCCGTCTTCTTCAACTTCATCTTCAGAAGATGAACTTTCTTCCTCAGGTTCTTTATCAAAGGCTTTATCAAAACCCCTTGAGACAGTGGGTCAGTGTTGGTGAGAGACTATATTCGAGATATGAAAAGCGCTCAAAGGTATGGAAAAAATTTACTTCATTTAATCAAAACTTTTGAGCACAAGGCAAGAAGAGAAGAAAAAGAAAAATGTACAACTATTCAAGGATTTCAACCTCAAGAGGGATGACAAAGGACAGAGTCAGATCGCTCTCAACCACCTCAGGTTTTCGAACTGGTTTGGGTGCCATTACAGTAGGCTCAGATGGGCTCGAAGCAAGCTCATCGAAGGAAGGGTCGACTACGGTATTAGATGGTCCCATATCCACATCATCTTCCTCCTCCTCTAGAAAGCTAAGGTCGAGCTTGGGGAACCACCAAGCTACCCTACCTTCGCAAAGCTCAAAACTCTTGATAAACGCTTTCTGGTTGAACTCGACATTCAAGTTCCACATTTCGAAAGAGATCTTGAACTCTTCCATGGCCTGAGTCATTGCCTCTGAGATTGACTTCACCATTTAGGTCTCCAGTTCAGTGACCCTATCTTTTGCTTTCTTCCTCCTTTCCTCCTCTAGGACTAGTGTAGCCTTTAGTCTGACCAAGACAAACTCCTCTTTGCGGAGCGTGCTCTAAAGACTTCCAATGCCCACCGCCTTCTCCTCGATAAGGTGCTCGACCTTGTCGACCCTCTCTTGAAGATGGCGGATCTCAACTTGAATGTCCTCCTAGGCCTTCCATGCCTCCGCCTTCTGACAACGTGCGTTCTTGATGTAGGCGAGCATATGCTGATCCGACTGCAACAAACAATTGGTGTAAAAAAAGAAAAAAGCATAGAAGAGAAGAAAAAGAGTCGAGCAATGGAGCAATCATCTTGAGGATGGTTTTGAGAGAACCCTAGACAAGCTACCGTAGGTTTAGGTCAGCCATTTGGTCCACCACCTCGAGCATGGCAAACCTGTCGGTAAGATCTCAGACGATCTCTGGGTTGTCAAAGGGATCCTTCCCTCGTTTGTTGTCGTCGCCATCTGGTCCGCCTAGGCGAGCCTTACAGGATGTCTTGGCAATGGCTTTCTTTTTTCTTCCTTCCCCTGTCCCTTCCTTGACAAGGAGCTTCGAAACTCGATCCCCGCTGGAGGGACCTGAGGACATGGAAGGCACTGGGCTCGCACCAATAATGCCGACCTAGGTAGTTAGGGCAGTCTCGATATCGACAATGACCTCGAACGCAGTGATGGTGGAGGCAGAGACTTCGAAGCTGGAAACACTGACCTTCGCCCTCTTTGAGACATCATTTGGCACCTTTCCTTTTCTCTTCTTAGTGTAGAGTCCTTTGGTAAGCATCTAGGCAGCTTGTGTATCCATTTTTGTAACAGGAAAAGAAGCATGGTTAGTAGCAATAACGTGCGCAAAATCATGTGGATTCAAAAATCAAAAGATGTACCAGTGGGATCGTGGGGACTCAGACCCAAGTTGAACAAGGTCTGTTCCTTTAGAAGGTTGGAAAGAAGAGAAGCTCGGTATGCCTTGAGTTTATCAGAGGAATTAAGGTTGGCTCCGTCTAAGCTAGGAGCTCGGTGAACTAACTCTCTAATATAACCCTATGGAGGAAGACCTAATGGCAAGATCGGACAATGTACAAAAAAAAAAATTTTCTTATAGTTGTGAATGGAAGAAGGGGCACCTTTGAATAACCCCTTCTTTCCGACCTGGGGGGAAAGTACCATCAATCCTTCATGGAAGGATGGCACTTGAAGGTATAGAAGTTCCTAAAAGGTGAAATGATTGGTTGGACTTCAGTTAATCGACAAAGAAAGAGGAAACCTATGATGAACCAAAAGGAGTTCGGTAGGATAGATGTGAAGGTGATGTTTAAAAATCAGAAGAGGGTGACTACAAATGGGGGCAGCAGGAGTCTAAGCCTGACGCGCAAAGCTTCTAAGTATAAATAAAATCGGCCAGTCAGAGGAGAGCTGACCCGATCGTCGGAGCTAGGGAGTTCAAGGTCATATTCTAGAGGGATTCCATATTAGATTCAGATCAGAGAAAGATCGTCCGGGGTAAGAACGGATGGGATGGTGTCTGGAGCAAAAGATGAGTGGGACATGTTCTTGGGTTCTATCTCGACCAGCGGTACAGGATCATAGGAGGTCGGTCCGGACGAGTCCAATGAACCGATGGAGTGGGAGGCTTCGAAAGATATTTAGATCGAGATTAAACCACAAGAAAACCCTCCAAAATATATATATATATATATCTATATATATGTATGTATGTATATATGTATGTATGTATGTATGTATGTATGTATGTATGTATATAAGAAAAAATGTAGGGCAAAGATCACCACCAAAAAAATTAGGGAAGTAGGGAGCCAGAAGTTATAAGCACGAATAACCTAAGAGAAGCTTTAGAAAACTGACCTAAATTATCTGAGGAGAATGAAAGGACGATGGATATGATGAGGACAAATTGAAATGGTGTCTGGAGCTCAAGAAGGTGAGAGAAGGTTAAGACCCTTGGGAAGAAGATGGATGGGGGCTGAAGGAAGGAGAAGGCTCGGGCAAGAATGACTTTCAGAAGAAAGGAAAAGACCTTAAATAGCCAAAAGTAACCCGAGGTGGCTATGATCATGGATCAGCTTCGATCGGTCAGTGTGCACTGTGTGTCCCACTCATCTGACAGAAAGGTGACTACAGGCAAATCTTTATGGCACTATACCTGGGGTAGAGTTTCGATGAGAGAAATGAAGGGCCATCTTTTCGAACTCATTTCTGATTTAAAAAATTTTGGTGCCAACATGGAAAACACTAAAATGTCTCATTCCGATGAGGTGAGGGCCCGAGAATGAACTTCAGCAGCCATCTTTTTACTTCCTTCCTTTGAATTTTGAATTCAAAAGTAGGGGGACTATTGTTGGGAGTGAATCTCGCTTCTGCTGAAGTTCGATTTGGTGCTCGATCAGATGTAACTCATGATTGCAGCCAAACTTCTTTGATGGTCGAACTCCTTCTGGACTCTTCCAGCAGTCAAACTCCTTCCAGACTCTTCCAACAACCGAACTCCTTTCGGATCTTTCTAGTGGTCAAACTCCTTCTGGACTCCTCTAGTAGCCAAACTTCCCATAGTTATCCAGAAAGGTCTCCGCACGAATTTGGCCCCACATGGCATGAATTAACTCACTCACAAACTGCTTAAGAGGTCTAGACTTCGACTATTAAATCTCAATGGACTGCCACATCACGATAACAGACACTATCCTCTATAACAAACTCTACGGGCTCCGAGCGGTCCACTATCGGATGGTTACGACTGTCACTATTAGTTTATTACAAGCTCCATCTATAAAAAAATCCTTCAGATATATTTTCTCAAAGCTCTTTCCTTCTTCTCAATACTCTGCAACTTTCTCTATTGAGTACTCCATCTCTGCTGGCTGAAAGAGCTGACTTGATCATCGGAGGATCTTATCGAAGCCACCCCCAAGCTCTGGATGAGACTTATCTTGCAGGTCACCAGTGGCGATCTCATCTTCTCTGACTCCAGTGCTCCTCTGGCGACAACTAGATTTTGCACCAACAATAGCCTTAGAATTTTGGTAAAAGATCTTCTCCATTGGTTCCTCCCTTAATTACTTTCGATATTTGCCTCACTAATAATTTTCCTTCTTTGCTCAATCTAATTTCCTCTCCAATTATTCATCAAATATTTCATAAAATCATTCTTTTTGGTTTTTCTAATAAGAGCCCTTGGATGCTTGGTTGGTTGGTTTTCCTCCATTGATTAATTAGTTATGTTCACACCATAATCCATGAGAAAGATGATCTTTTAATCTTGGCCCTTGATGTTTAAGCTATGTTCATACCTTGGTATCTTCATGATTTTCTACCATTTATGTTTCCTTTTGGGCACCATCAAATGAGAGCCTTTGGATGCTTGCTTTGGTGGTTGGTAGCCATTGATTTTATCTTGAATTCGAATGTAAGTATTCTAATAATTGATGATCTTTAGATCATCCTTGATTTCTCTCAACTATTGATTTTACTTTATCCTAGATCTTTATCTTAGGTGCCTAGATCTCCATCATTGATTGTGGTTCTTTGATGTGAACCCTTGAATCTCCTCTCTGACTCTTGTGTGTACTTAGGTTCAAGCTAGATTAGATCTAATTAAGTCTAATTGAACCCAATCTTCTATTAACCTATAAAATAGATAAGGAAGTATCAAATTCAAACTAATAAAACTTAGTTAATGATGTTTGGAGTATTCTAAATGTATTAATTTAAGTGTTTATCACACCCTCTAACTTAGCTTTTGCTCGCCTTCGAGTAAAATAGAAAAATTAGAATGAAGACCGAGTCAATCTTAATTAGAATTTAGGTTAGACATTCCTAAAAGCAGCTAATACTCGGCCAGACAATTAAAAAGATACATCATTGGATTATTAATTTGATCCAGTTAGTGGTTGAGTAATAGGCATAGAAATTTTAGAGATCTTCTTTCACCAACTTTCCACTTTACTCTTTAAGTCCTTTAACTTAATGTGAGCTAGATTTATTGCCTTCTTGCAATTTAGTCCTCTTATTATTTACTTTTTTTAAATATTTTTTTGCTGACCCTTGTAGCAAGCTTTCAGCCAATGACTCCCAAACCAGTTGGTTTTAGGGCATGAGATGTAAAACACCTCTCGGACTTACTGACTCAAGTCCAAGAAAAGTCATGATTCTTATAACTGGTTTCTTACATTCCCATCTTTTGATGCGAACCATAATGCTTACTTAGGTGAAAGGACCCATTTACTCAGTGTGACCATGCTAAATCTTCTTCTTCTTCTTTTTTTAATAAATACTAAGAAAAATTATTTGCACACTTCAACCTTTCCATCCAACCCCCATGAAATAGATTTTTCATTAAGATTAGTAGAAAAAGGGCTCTGAAATCACTCTAAAATTTGGTCCAGTCTAAATCCTACCATTTATTAGATTTTTTAATAATTTGCCTCTCAATATCTCTAAAATTATCTAGACCATTAATCATTCATTGATTAGGATGCCTAATTAACTCTAAATCGAGATAAAATTTGGGTATACCAATCTAATTATTTTTTATCATACTTGAGGACTCACTTAAGCTTAAGTTGGTTATTCTCCCCCTCAAACTTATTTTCCATTGTCCCCAATGGAAGAAGAGAAAAATAAGAATAAATATTTATCAAGGAGAGATAATACTTGATTTGTTATTATCTGTGGTCCTTCATTTCAATAGGTTCATGCAGGATGTTAATGATGTGCTCCCTCCAACTTAACTAGTCATCCTTATTAAATTTCTACAAAATAAAAGCTAGATCAGATAAAATGCTGGGTTGCCTCCCAATAAATGCTAAGTTTATAGTCTTCAGATAGACTAAATGACTCTGTCCCTATCCAGGATCAAACACTGGATTGAAAAATTCTCATGGTCTTTCACCTCCAAATTTCAAAAAATAACTTGCAACCCCATTATTGATAAATTTTATTATTTCTTTATTATTAATTTTAGAAAGATGGTTTGCAATCCCTCTCACAACTCTTGGTTTATTAAGGATTTCTTGTATTTGTTCTCTAACGTGCATATAAATTAGGTTTCCAAATTAGGAGTTGGATCTAATGCACCGATTACTAGAGGCATGTCATATGGTCCTATACATATATACTCAGGTGTGATTGAGGATGGCTTCAGCTATAAAACCGATGGTGATTCTAAAGAGAAAGATATTGGAGAAGGTATTGTTGGTAAAGGCTCATTGATAAGAGTACAATATTGTTCTTAGGACATCATATTTATCAATTTAATTCTGACTTTTTGAATTGATTAAAAAAATAGATAAATAATAGTGGGTCGAGTCAAATCTACAGAAAATGTAGTATTTTAGTTTTAAAATTTTTAATTTTTATAAAAAAAAAAAAAATTAAAAATAAAATTAAAGTTAAAAAGTAAAATTATAAATAAAAAATAAAAATTAAAAGATGCAGAAAATTAAAATTGGTACTAAGATTTACTAGTTAGATTTTAGCAACTACTTGCAATAAAATTAAAGAGCAAAAATTAAATTTGCAATAAAGATAAAAAGTATGAAATTTAAATAATTGAAAAAGTAAATTTTGCATTAATTAAAACTTAATTCAAAATTTTAAATACATGAAATTAAAAAGAAAAAAAAAGAAAAATAAAAATTAAAACAAATTGATTTTTGATCTTGGATCAGTATTGGCGTTGAGATGGTATAAAAGTCTGCTCTTCCTCTTGGGGGTCATCTGCCTCAAAGCATCCACAAACCCAAGCATAACTCTAACCTATACCGTCACCTTTCCATGATCGAAGACAATGAATTCTGTAGGCCTGGAGTACATTAAATAGAGTTCAGAGGGCTTGATCCTTTGTTTCTAACTAATATGGGATTAAAGAGGAATTTTGATCAAAAAATATGAAGAAATCCTGGTGAAAATCATATTAAAATAGCCCCTAGATCAAATTCTGTGCTTCTGGTGGCCATCAGATCTGGATCAAATGATTCAAAAAATATCAAAAATCGATATAGTAGCCTAAATCAAGTTGGATTAAATTCTGGCCATTGGATTGGCCTTGATGGAGCATTTTTGGTCATTGGATGGAGCTTGGATGGTTAGATCACCGTCGAGATGAATATCAACCATCCAATCAATGTCTGGAGCATGCGCTGCCATTAGATGAAGATTTGGCAATGATTGACTTTGAATCAAAGTAGGAAAAGACATAGACCATCCGATCTTGATCGAAATCCACCATAGCTATACGATCGTGCCGTTACTATAGCCATGGACCACCTAGACTAGGTGCATTTGAAGATTGGATCAATCAGCATGCACCACATCCTATGAAATTATCATTTTGCCCTTGTATGCTGTGATGAATTTTTTGTAAACCTCTTAATGGTCTTGCTCCACCACGTGGCAGCATGTGATTGGGCACCTTCTATTGAGCTGGCGGTTCATGCCTGATTTCGTGGATTGGTGGATCGACTTTAGTGGATGAGCCAGCTTGGATGGTGCATTGGCTGAGCTAGTTTTGATGGCTTGACTAGGCACACCGGCTTGGCTAGGTGAGCCGGTTGAGTCATTTTATTTTTTTATTTTTTTAAAAAAAATCATATCTGATCCATTTTAGCTCTAATTTGCTCCAAACTTATTTCATTATGATAAAAAAATAAGCTCTTTTCATTGATAAATATATTTTCTAAAAGTAATGAATAAAAATATTTAATTTTTAAAATAAAAATTAATTAATTAATAAATTAATATTTTTATTAGTGAATTTATGGTACTTATCACTATTAGATGTGTGTCCTAGAAGCTAGATTGGCTAAACACTTATAATACACTTCTAGTAGTAATTTTATAATTTTAACTATAAATTAATAAAATATTATTTTCTATCATAGTGTGTGTATTTAAAATGTTCGTGATATATCCTATCAGTTAATGGTAATGACAATTCATATTTTCAAGAGTTGAAAATTTAAGATATGAATTTTCATAATTAACTCATAAATTGCTCCTCACTATAGGATCATCATGAGAATGGTGATCAATTTGGAAGATTGGTATATGATCACTTTCTTAGGATAGATGAGTCTTAAATCTATGGTGTGGAGATACTGGAGTGAGAGTACAGGTACTCTTTAGAGAATAAGGACACTGAACATGGCCACCTCGAGTAGTTATAAGGGAGTCTACCTTCTCATCGATGACTGACTCGATGCTGTAGTAGTGTGTCTAGTTCTTTGACCTAAGGTGCATCAGTAGTTCACCTTGAGGGTGTTATAGTTTGACTACACCATAACTCGATCTCCTAGCCATTCAAAATTCTGAGATATATGTTGGTTATAGCATGTTCATTGTAGGAATTGGATTGCACCAATAGAGGCTCTATCTACCTCAGTAGATGAGGAGTAGCTCTATGATGATCATGAGATTGCGTCCTTAAGCCTATGGCCATGGTAGTATGAAGATGATAAAAAGAGTTTCTATCAGGATTTCACATCGGACTCGAATCGTATGATTATTTCATATGACGGATGTTGGGATTGACAAGTTCACCTTAACCCTAATCCTATCGAGGCTCAAGATAAAAGAATCCAATCATACAGGTAACTGCATCGAGAGGTTCACTTTCAATTCTAATGGATTACCAGCATATACTGCTAGGTGTCATTAGTGGATTTTGGGAGCAATTAGAATGATCTTGATGATTGATCATTCTAGTTATGTGAATCGAAAAAGTTCTGGTCCATCGAAAGATATTTTGATGATATCGATGATAGAGATCACGACATATCCCATCACCTTATGGAACTAAATCTAACTGGATCACACAAATAAAAATTTGGATCGAAATGTGATCAATTAGGCTTACTTAGTTTGATTGATTTAGATTAGATCCAATCAAGTTCAAGAAAATCATGCTAGCACACGATTGAGCCTGACATTCTTCTTCTATAGTTTTTTTGATTTATCTATATTGAATCAAATTTGATTTGACTCATCCCTAGATTATAAATGGGTTTATTTTTATCTAGCTGGAACTTGTCCAGGTTAGATTAATTCTAGAAATAAATTCATTCTAAAATGCAATTGGACTAGGGTCAATAGTTGACCCAATTGAGAGAATTGAGGGTCATAGAATCAGAGCCTTCTAAAAAATTTTTTAGGAACTCTTTTCCTATAATTTTTGGATATGTGATAGGGATTGAGTCATACTTAATGTGTGCCAAAATTTGATGATTTTTGGAGGTGCCTAGATTGGGATAAGACAGAGTTTGATTTGGATCAAACTCTTGAGGGAAGAGTCCTAGGTGCCTTGAACTCTTCCTTATCCTTTCATGCCGCCATATTTGGAGATGTTTTTAGTTGACCAAACCTAATAGAAATCAGATTGGGGACATGGGCTATCAGCTCTAGAGTCCTAAGTTATCAAGCAATTTGATTGCTTGATGAAATGGGACTCTAAGTTGGCGCAGGAGTCTACTTAAAGATCTTGTGCCCTAGGGCTTTAATCTTTTGATCACCATGCGCATATGCTGCCACTATAATCCTCCTCCATGACCCATCTAGATCTCCTCCCTCTCTTCTCCGTGTCCACACCAGAGTTGGTGAGGTTTCAGCCATCAAAAGTTGAGAAAAGCTGAAGACAAAATAAGACAGGGCGACCTATATCAAGAGATAGGGTGCTGCCTTCAAAGTTTGTTTGAAGGATTCACAAATTAGATCCAGATCTAATCTTTTGAGATTAGATCTACAAGGAGAGTGTATCCAGATCCTGCCCAACTAGACTCTGGTAGAGGCCAGGCTATTGCATGGCTACATCCAGAACCCCGAGTGACAATAGATCATCGACAGGGTAAAAGCTATTTACCCAACCAAGGTAAGAAAATTAAATTAGATTTAATTTTAATTTTTACTTTTAATATTATATCTATAGAATTAGATTGAAGATGTATTAGATTTAATTAATTTTTTTTAAAAAAAATTATAATATCTTTTCAGATCCAATCAGATCTGAACGATCCTGTGGTAAAAAATAGAGTTTTTTTCTTTAGTATTATAGTTGCGTTAGCAGTTCTTCAGATTTATTATAGATATAATTTTATTTTTATTTTTGATATAATATTAAAAAATTTTATATATCACATCACATGTGATTAGATCTAAAATTAAAAAATTAAATGATTTAGATCTATAGTGTATGAGATGCATGACTAGACTAGGTATAGAATAGTTCTATTTGTAGTCTAGTATAATCATATTTTTAATTTAATTATATATTATTTTAGATCAATTTTATTTCTATTTTTTTGATATTATAAATATTGTAATCAGATCTAAAAAATAAAAAAATATAATTTTTAATTTTTAATTTATTCATATGAGACATGAGAGATGCATACTTAGACTAGTTGTAGAATAGTTTTATGAACTATCTAGAATAGTTTTATTTTGATATGATCAATTTAAATTCTATTTTTTAGATAATATATGTGATATATCAGATCTGAAAGCATGCATGTTTAATCAAGTTATGATATATTAAATGTATGCAAGGCATGTATAGGTTAGATCATTAATTATATATGCAGTATATGATTTAGATCTAACTTGTTTTGTAGTAGAAAATATATTTTTGATTAAGGCATTCCCCTTGGCCATCCACTCATAAGAATAAAGTAGGATTTAAAGGCTCTCTACTCCGATTCGATGGAGTGTTCTTATGGCATGTAGGGTTGCTGCATGTTCATTCTTAATAAAAAATTAGAACTTACTTTTTCTGAAATCCAAGATCCCGAAATCCTAGAATTTTGATTCATGCTTTTATTCATGAATCCAAACTTAATTAAGAATTAAGATTATGAAATCAATTAGATCTAAAAATTATGAATTTTCATATCTAAGACATCTTCATAAAATTAGGTTCGGGCTTGGGTAGCTCAATTAGGTCTAGTGGTTGTTCAAACCAAATCAAGAGTTGATTAGATGGGACCAAGAGAGCTTAGAATTGATCCACCCAAAAGGATTAAGTCTGGGTCAAGGTTGACTCACATTCTCATGTGGTTGATCAAGTCAAGATCTAATTTGGCTCCGCGGTTCGAGCTTGGATTATAGGCTAACTCGATTGATTTTGATTCGATAATTTGGTATCTAAGGTAAGTTTGATAGATATGATCAGCTAATTTTTAATTGGGACCTACTCGACCTAAATGCATTCAAGTCGAGTTAATAGCATATCCCTTCCACTGGTCTCAGTTACCTAGCCATTTGTGTCGATCCAGTTCTAATTTGAGATGGCTAACAATTCGAGCTAACCCATGCCATTAGGTTAGTCATAATTGTTTTGACTAAGTCAAGTCAAATTTAAAGAGACCAAAATTAAATCTTCCTAAAAAATATTGTCATAGGTCTTCCATCATTGCAGTATTAGATATGTGTGCCCTAGAAATTAGAATTGGCTGACACTTGTTATACATATCTAAGGGCAAAATTATAATTTTGACTATAAATAATAAAATGGATTATTTTCTATCACAATGTATATTTGAAAGTGTCTGTGATACATCCCTTGAGTTAATGGTAATGATAGTTCATATTTTCAAGAGTTGAAAATTTAAGACATGAATTTTCATTATTAACTCATAAAATGCTCCCAACCATAGGATCATCATAAGGATGGTGATTGATCCGGAAGGTTGGTGTATGATTGCTTCTTTAGGATGATGAGTCTTGAGTCTATGGTGTAGAAACACCAGAGCAACAGTATAGGTACTTGTTAGAGAATGAGGACACTGAGCGTGACCATCTCGAGCAGTCATAAGAAAGTCTATATTCTCGTCGATGATTGGCTTGAAGCTATAGTGGTGCGTCAGGTTCTTTGATCTGAGGTGCATCGATAGTTCACCTTAAGGGTGTTATAGTTCGACTACACCATAACTCAGTCTCCTAGCCATTCGAAATCTTGAGGTGTATATTGGCTATAGCATTGATAAGTATAATAAATTCATCAATAAAAGTACTAATTTATCAATTAATTAATATTAATTTTTAAAAATTAATAATCAATTTATATATAATTTTTAAAAAATTCATATTTTTATTAATTAAAAAATTAATTTAAAATAATAAAAAATAATAAAAATTAAAAAATAAAATTTTATTATCCATAGAAAGAGCTCATTTTTTTGATCATAATAAAATAAATTTTAAGTAAAACGGAGCTAAAATGAAAAAGATATAAATTTTGAAAGATATAAAATAAATAAAAATTAAATAAAAAAAAAAGAAAATGGCTCAGCCGGCTCCGCAAGCCAAGCCGAGCCACCAAGCCAAGCCAAGCCATCAAAGCCGACTCAGCCGTTGAAGCCATCAGCCGGTCCACGATCCAGGCGTGGACCGCCAGCTCAGCAAATTCCGGCGAATCAGAGATTGCCACGTGGTGGACCTAGACCCCTTAAAGGGTCTACAGAAATTTATCGCGGCTCACAAGGGTAATTCAGTCTTTTCATCCGACAACAGTGGCGCTGATTGGTTGCGGTGTGCGGTGCGGCCGGTCCACGCGGTCCATGGGAACAGTTATTGCGCGATCGGACGGATGTGGTTGTTTGCGGTCAGGATCGGACGGCTGTGGTTGCTTCCGAATTTTATTCAGATACAAACATCACGCGGATCACCATCGGATGGCAGCGCTCGATCCAGGCGATGATCCGATGGTCCAGAATGCTGCCGGCGGTGATCAAGACTTCCAAAGCGCGATTTGCGGCCAGATTTCCTCGATCAAGCGCGATCCAACGGCCAGAATTTAATCCGACCCGATCTGAGCTTATCTGCATCCGATTTTGATGATTTTTGGACCGTTGGATTCCTGTTGAATGGCTGGATTTTATCAGATTTAGCAGAGTCATATCAGAGCTATTTTGATTCAAATTTTATCCAAATTTCTTTGTATTTTTACGATTACAAAGGCTATTAGTCCCATATTGCCTTTAGAAAAAATATCCAGCCCTCCTAGCTCTATAAAAAGGACCCCAGGCCATCAAAAATTGATATCTCCGATCAAGGTGAAGCTTTGGTACAGGGCGAAGCCAGGCTATGGGTTAAAGGCTGCTTCGAAGCAACGGGTGCCGAGAAGAAGAGCCGAGCTTCTACACCATCTTTCTGCCAATGCCGATCCAAGATCAGAGATCAGGCTATTTTATTTTATTTTTTTTTTTAAATTTTATGTATTTAAATTTTAAAATTTTAATTAATAAAAATTTTATTTTTGCATTTTAATTTCTTACTTTTTATTTTTATTATAATTTAATTTCTATACTTTAATTATTATTTTTTTATTGCAAGTAGATGCTAAGATCTAACTAGTAGATCTTAGTACCAAATTTAAATTTCCTGCATCTTTTAATTTTTGCTTTTTAATTTTCCGACTTCACTTTTGATTCTGAAAACTCAAATCCTTTTCTTCTTTTCTTTTCAAAAAAAAATCAAAGATTTCAAATCTAAAAATACTACCTTCCCTGTGGATTCGACCCGACTCACTACTATCTACGTACATTTTCAATAATTTTAAGAAGTCGGATTAAACTGATAAACACGGTGTCTTAACGACAACATCGCGTTCCTATCAAGTTTTTGGCGCCGTTGCCGGGGAAGGCACGGATATTAAATTTTTGATCTCTTTGATTTTTCTATAAATAAATTATAAATAAAATTTTTATTTTCTTGCTAATTTTTTTTATTATTTTGTAGGAAAAGAAAAAAAAGAACAAAAAGAATCAGAAGTTTTGCCTGGTGAGATCAATCCTAACCCTAGTCCTCTTTTCTTTTTATTTATTTATTTATTTATTTTATTTTTAAATTAATTTAAAAAAATATTCATTTAAATCTAATTAAAAGCCTCATGATAAGATTAGAAACCCTAACTGTTTAGAGCATGCATCATATTAGTTTTATTTTTATTTTTATTTTTTTTATTTTTTTTTGGTGATTGCTGGAGGCAAGGTAAGCCTTTCAGAATATAATTAGTTACATGCATCTAGTTTAAATTGCATAGAAACCCTTTGATTGAATTTTTTTTTTTTCGTGCATATTCATATTAAATCAAATTAAGGGCACAACCCAATTAAACAAGATAAGGTGGGGATTTGATCACCCTTCCTTAGCCCACAAACAACCAACCAGCATCCTGCATTGACCTAAGCCTTTAATTTTAAAATCAATTAGACATCAACCCTAGGAACTCGAGCTCAATAGGACAAGGAATCCTAAGAGTTGAACCGGGTTAGGATAAATCAATTTGACTGGTGTCTAGGAAAGTGGTTCAGGGACGATTGGGCCCGAAGGAAGGTGGTTTCTAATTGGTTCCGTTCGCTTACCTGGCCAAGCATAATTGGTGTCTAAGGCAAGCAACGGGGGGACTCCCACCGACCTTACACTTACCTGGCTAGTTGATTGGCTAATCCTACACTTGGAGGGCTTGAAGGTGACCTTGGCAGTTAGGAGCTGTCTAGATCTAGGATAACCTTTAGTCAGGATTGATTGACCAACTTGATTGCTAACCAACATCAAACCTAATTAAACCTAATTCTTCTCTTTCTTCTTAATTCTAGGACTCCTTAGGACCTCTTCTTTAGAACTCTTCTTTCTCTAAAAATAAAATAAAAATAAAATAAAATAAAAATTAAAAATTAAACTAACTAAAAAAAAATATTAAAAATTAAATAATTAAATTAAATTAAAATTAAAAATAAATAAAAAAAATTTAATTTATAATAAAATAAAAATAATAATTAAAAAAAAAAATATTCTAAAAAAAATTTTTTTTTTGAACCATACATTAGGGTTACACTAATACATGCACGGTAGAAAATCGCTTTTTCTGATTTAGTTGAACTTAATTGAATGGTTGATTCACATTAAACATAATAATTAAATGGCTAATATGAACCTAATAGTCCAAAAATTAGATAAAGTTGACCTTCTTGATCAGAAAATAGATCAACTCCTAATCCCTAGGTCAACAATCTTCTAATTATCAGGAGAATTATTCAATCTGTGCTAGTCCAACCCATCATGTAAGTGAATATCCTATGACTGCACAGTTTCCATATTTTATCCAAGAACAAGTTCAAGCTACTCAAGGATACTCCAAATTGATTAATGACCCATTTTCAAATTCATATAATTCAGATTGGAGTAACTTTAATTTTTCTTGGACATCCCAACAGACTCAGGCTCAGACCCAAATTTCACTTGAGCAAAATTATCAAAATTATGCCTATAATAATGGTCAGCCTAGTCAGTTTAACCAGCCATCATATTATAATCAGCCTTCATACCCACCTCCTCAACAGACCAATCTAGCTGATGATAGATTTAACCAACTTCAACAATTAATTCTAACTCAACAGCAATCTATCGCCAGACTAGAAGCTCAAATAGGATAATTAGTTGAGTCTAACATGAGGAGAGAACTAGATCAACTACCGAACCTACCAATTTCAAACAACCCACCTAATGACCACCAACCACCTGGATTAAATTATCAATCTAATGTTTCATCTAAGAATCTTCCAATTTGAGAATACCAAAGTAATTCCTGAACTTAAAAGCTATAGGATTCTTATGGACCCATACCAAGATCCAGGTGAGAGAGGCTAGTACTGATGCTAGCCAAAATAAAAATTTAGAGGAACTGGTTAGTACTGAGACTAACCACATAGAAGAACCCAAGCCAGGAATTAGTACTGATGCTAGTTCCAGTTTAAATGAGATAGAAATAGGAAAAAAGAGAATAGATGATTTACCCGAGACTTATAAACCTAATGTCCTATTCCCTTCAACCCTAGAAGCTGGTTCTTCTTATAAAAATCAAAAGGCAAAAGGCATGTAATGAAATGTCAATGGAGTTGTTTAAGCAGGATCACATTAATTTACCTCCAGAATTAAAACCGCCTTTAGTCACCATTCCAGCACCCATTGAATCAAACTTAACTCCTAAAACTCCATTCATGAGCATTTTAGAAGAACAAATAGGAGTAATTCTTAATAAACATGGGTCTGAGAATGGAATCATAAAATATATCCCAAAAATTAACAGTGATTATATCAATAATGGGATTAAAAATCAAATCAACTTTCTGAGATTGGCAATCCAAAACCATTGGAATTTGTCAATCCAATATTCGACACAGGATAGTGAGCTACATTGTGTCTGGCTGAAGACGGTAAACTTAGCGCTTGTTGGGAGGCAACCCAATATTTAGTTTTTATCTAATTTATCTTATTTTCTTTTTAGGATAATTTGAATAAGTTGGAGGGAGAGCTCAAATTTGTAAAGGCATGTGCTGGACCAAAAAAATAAAATAAAATAAATAAATAAATAAATAAAAAATATATAGGTGTATTCTTCCATTTTTTTTTATTACATCCTTTATTTTTTCTTCTTCTCCATTGAGGACAATGTCGATTAAGTTGGGGGGAGAGAAAAATAAAAATTTTAAAATTTTAAGTCCTCGAAAAAGTTAGTATTTAGTATTTAGATACTTGATTATGCTTAAGAATCGAATTAAACTAAGCATTTTTAAAAGAAAATTGATGCACAGATTAGAGAATCTATGAGATATTGAGGAATCAAGTATTAAGAAAATTCAATAAAGAGTTAAGTCCAGAACATAAAAATTTTTTCTTGGAGCATTTCTAATTATTTCTACTAGCATCAAAGAAAAGTCTACTTTTTATAGGCTTGTGTAGGGTAACTATACGTTTCTTCATATAAAAATTTATTTTAATAAAATAGTTTCCAAGTACTTCTCACTGAGTAACCGGGCCTCTTTGCCTAAGCAAGCATTGAGTTTCGCATCAAAAGGTGGGAAGGGCAAAGAAGCTCGTTGTAAAGCTAGTCTTAACTCGTAGCCTATTTGATTCGAGCTAGTAAGCCCGAGGGGTATTCTATACCTAGTGCCCTAAAGCCAACTGGTTTGGGAGTCATTGGCCCAAGACTCGCTACATGGATCAAATAGAAAGCTTAAGGAGTTAAGACACTCAATAGTGGTACAACGTTAAAAAAAAAAAAAAAAAAAAAAAAAAAAAAAAAGAAAAAAAGAAACATTGGTTTCCCACCGAGTAACCGGGTCCCGTTGCCTAAGTAAGCAATGATATTCGCATCAAAAAGTGGGCAATGTGAAAATAAAAATTAATAAATGAAGGATGGAAGTAGCAATACACCTGCCTATATGAAAGTTTAGACAAATCAGAGATAAAAGTGGAATAATTTAGAAAAAGTTCTGAAAAATTTAATGTTCTTTACTTAATTTTTCTATTGATAAGTATTAATACCCCAATGATATATCTCATTTAAGCTCTACTGAATATCAATGGCCATTTTGAAAATTGCTTAGGTAAAATTCGAAACTCTAAAGTTAAAAGGTATTTAAAACTAAATTCTTTCTTTACTCGAGGACGAGCAAAGCTTAAGTTGGGGGGTGTGATAAGTATAATAAATTCATCCAATAAAAGTATTAATTTATCAATTAATTGATATTAATTTTTAAGAATTAATAATCAATTTATATATAATTTTTAAAGAAAAATTCATATTTTTATTAATTAAAAAATTAATTAAAAAATAATAAAAATAATAAAAATTAAAAAATAAAATTTTATTATCAATAGAAAGAGCTCATTTTTTTGATCACAACGAAATAAATTTCAAGTAAAACGGAGCTAAAATGAAAAAGATATGAATTTTTAAAAATATAAAATAAATAAAAATTAAATAAAAAAAAAGAAAATGGCTCAGCCGGCTCCGCAAGCCGAGCCACCAAGCCAAGCCAAGCCATCAAGCCGACTCAGCCATTGAAGCCATCAGCCGGTCCACGATCCAGGCGTGGACCGCCAGCTCAGCAAATTCCGGCGAATCAGAGATTGCCACGTGGTGGACCTAGACCCCTTAAAGGGTCTACAGAAATTTATCGCGGCTCACAAGGGTAATTCAGTCTTTTCATCCGACAACAGCGGCGCTGATTGGTTGCGGTGTGCGGTGCGGCCGGTCCACGCGGTCCATGGGAACAGTTATTGCGCGATCGGACGGATGTGGTTGTTTGCGGTCAGGATCGGACGGCTGTGGTTGCTTCCGAATTTTATTCAGATACAAACATCACGCGGATCACCATCGGATGGCAGCGCTCGATCCAGGCGATGATCCGACGGTCCAGAATGCTGCCGGCGGTGATCAAGACTCCCGAAGCGCGATTTGCGGCCAGATTTCCTCGATCAAGCGCGATCCAACGGCCAGAATTTAATCCGACCCGATCTGAGCTTATCTGCATCCGATTTTGATGATTTTTGGACCGTTGGATTCTTGTTGAACGGCTGGATTTTATCAGATTTAGCAGAGTCATATCAGAGCTATTTTGATTCAAATTTTATCCAAATTTCTTTATATTTTTATGATTACAAAGGCTATTAGTCCCATATTGCCTTTAGAAAAAATATCCAGCCCTCCTAGCTCTATAAAAAGGACCCCAGGCCATCAAAAATTGATATCTCCGATCAAGGTGAAGCTTTGGTACAGGGCGAAGCCAGGCTATGGGTTAAAGGCTGCTTCGAAGCAACGGGTGCCGAGAAGAAGAGCCAAGCTTCTACACCATCTTTCTGCCAATGCCGATCCAAGATCAGAGATCAGGCTATTTTATTTTTTTTTTAAATTTTATGTATTTAAATTCTAAAATTTTAATTAATAAAAATTTTATTTTTGTATTTTAATTTCTTGCTTTTAATTTTTATTGTAATTTAATTTCTATAATTTAATTATTATTTTTTTTATTACAAGTAGATGCTAAGATCTAACTAATAGATCTTAGTACCAAATTTAAATTTTTGCACCTTTTAATTTTTGCTTTTAATATTCCGACTTCACTTTTGATTCTGAAAACTCAAATCCTTTTCTTCTTTTCTTTCCAAAAATCAAAGATTTTAAATCTAAAATACTACCTTCCCTTTGGATTCGACCCGACTCACTACTATCTATACATTTTCAATAATTTTAAGAAGTCGGATTAAACTGATAAACACGGTGTCTTAACGACAACATCGCATCCCTATCAAGCATGTTCATTGTAGAAATTGGATTGCACCAATAAGGAATCTATCTACCTCTGTAGATGAGGAGCAGTCCTATGATAATCATGAGAATCAAGTCCATAAGCCCATGGCCATGGCAGAGTGAAATAATAGAAAAAGTTTTTATTAGGATTTTTACATTAGACTTGAATCGAATGATTAATTCATATGACGAAAATTAGGATTTGACGAGATCACCTTAACCCTAATTTGATCGGGGCTCAAGATAGAGGAACTTAATTACATAGGTAACTGCATCAAGAGGTTCATTTTTAGTTCTAATGGATTACCACCATATGCTGCTAGGTGTCACTAGTGGATTTTAGGAGCAATTAGAATGATTTGGATGATCGATTATACTAGTTGTCTGAATCAGAAAAATTCTGATCCATCGGAAGGTGTTTCGATGATGTCGATGATAGAGATCATGATGTATCCCATTACTATATGAAATTGAATCTAACTGGGTCACACAAATAATAGTTTGGATCTGGATATCATCAATTGGACTAATCCAGTTCAATTGATTTGAAGAAGATTTAATTAGGTTCAAAAAAATTATGCTAGCACACGATTGAGCCTAATGTTCATCTTCAACAATCATTAAAGCTTGTCCCGACTGAGCCAAATATGTTTGGGCTCACTCAGGAACTTTTACATGGTCTGACTAGAGCTTGTCCAGGTCAGAAAAGGATTGTCTTAATTTATGAGATAAATTTGAAATAACACTTGCCATTTTTCATCACCTACTAAATCTTGTCCATTTACTTTGGTCAAACGTTGACCTTTGACACTTAGACATCTATCCATGTGTCATGCACCCATAGGAGAGAACATGGGGCTTTATCTCCTTGCTAAAAAGTAGAAAAGGAAGGGGTGCACACCTAGGGAGGTGTGCACCCCATGAGGATCACGTCTGAAGTCCCAAACAGATGGGACTCCAGGTTGCTTCATGATTTCAACTTGGGTGGTGCCAAAGAGTCCTCTTTGATCAGTCTTGGTGCCACCTAAGGAGATTTATAAGGGACTCTAATCTGATTGGATCAGATGATATCATCCCACCAGTCAGATATAGATCTAATTGCACAAAGAGCCATGATTGGTCGGGATGATGTGGCACTGCATGGCACAGCAGGGTCTATATAAACCCTGTTTGCGCCTAGGATTTTGAGTTTCTATCCTTTGCCCGCACCACAAGTCTTCTCTCCCTCTCTCTCCATGCCAACTTTAGGTCCTCTCTCTCCTATCCACATCCAAGAGTTTTTGGGCATGAGTTTGGTGCGATCCAAGCAAGAGAAAGGCGATAGGAAAGGAAGAAGGCAGCACAACTGCAAGAGACAATGGCTGATCTTCGAAAGCTATTTTGAAGACCTTCAAGATCAGATCCAGATCTAATTTTTGGAGGATAGATTGAGAAGGAGAAGATCTCTAGAGTCTACCCGAGTTGATACTGGTAGAGGCTAGGCACTTGCGTGGCTACATTCAGAACCTCAGGAAAACATCAGGATCATCACAAGATAATAGGATTACCCATAATAAGGTACAATTAAATTAGATTTAATTTAATTTAATTTAATTTAATTTATTAAATTGATAAAACTAGATCTAAGGAGTCTTAAACCTAATTTAGATTTAAGAGAAAAATTTTTTGAAATATCCCTCTTGATCCAATCAGATCTGAACGAACCTGACTCGAGAAACATTTTTTTTTTCTTCAATTGGTATCTGAGCAAGGTTCCCATAATTAATTAGATCAAATTTTAATATATTTTTGATTTGATAATTAGATAATTTTAGATATCATATGAGATGTGATTAGATCTAAAATCAAAAAATTAAAATTAAATAATTTAGATCTAAGATGCATGAGATGCATGACTAGACTAGGAATAGAATTATTTAATGTGTAGTCTAACATCATCATAATTTTAATTTAATTAATTATAATTTTTAGATCTATTTATTTACTATTTTTTGATATTATAAATGTTGGGGATAAATTCCGCTCCCGTCGAGGTCGGGTCTGAAGCTTAGCCTAATGCAGCTGGTAATTACGAAAGAGCTTCAATCGAAAATTCTCTTCCTAGCAGTCGGATTTATTCAGTGGCCGAACTACTCAGCTGACAAACCTAGCCGAACTTCTCAGCAGCCGAGCCCCAACTGAACCTCTTCGATCAGTCAAACTTCTCAACAGCCAAACTTCTTCCGAACTCCTCCAACAGTCGAGCTTCTATGAAAATCGAACTCCTTTCGGACTTCTCCAACAGCCGAGCCTCTACAGAAATCAAACTCCTTTCGGACTGCTCCAGCAGCTGAGCTTCTATAGAAGTCAAACTCCATCTAGACTCCTCTAGCAGTCGAGCTTCTACGAAAGCCAAACTCTTTCTGGACTCCTCCAGCAGTCAGACTTCTACGAGAGCTGAACTCCTTCAGGACTCCTCCTCCAGTCGGGTTTTTATAGAAGCCAAACTCCTTATTCCTTCAGATGGATTCCAACATGCGATCCCACTACTGAATGGTTATAATTATCATGACAATTACAATCGGCATTTATCAAGTCAATCACAATCGACATTTATTAGGATGGTTATGATAGTCATTAATCAAGGCAGTTACAAAAAACTCCGCCTATAAAAAGGAACCCTTCAGATATGTTTTCTCTAAGCTCTCCTCTCCTCCTTTAAACTCTACCAAACTCCATACTGAGCACTCCATTTCTATTGGCCAAAGCTACCTTGACCATCGGAGGATCCTACCGGAGCTACCCCATCAGCTTCGGATGGGACTTTATTTTGTAGATCACCAACGACGACCTCGTCCTCCTTGACTCCAGCTCGATTCGATGTTAACCAAATTCTGCACCAATAGATTTGGCACTAGAGAAAGGGACCTCTATTCTTGAGGTTCCCTTGATCTTAAAGGAGTGCTCAGCAGTGATCTAGAGTTTTTTCCAGGAAAAATGCCTCCTAAGAAAGCTTCGACCCAGCAATCAATGGCCTCTGCAGCCAGATCCTGTCCAAATACATCAGTTTTCGCTCTAGCTCCGGCAACTCAAGCTCCACCTGCAGTAATAGTGGATCCGAAGTAGTTTAATCTACTGATGCAGTAGGTTCAGAGCCTCACCAAGATGGTATAGGCCATGCAACAGCCTCCAACGATGACTCCACCAAGAAACCCACTGTCGATGGAGGGCATGCCCGTCGTCGTTAGAAAGGGAAAATAGAGAGCAGAGGATCTAAGTTCAGATCATGGTTCTCCTCTGAAGGGGATCTTCTCCATCTATAGTCGGAAGCCCTCCAAAGTCTACGACCGAGATGACGTCCTCAATCACAAACTGCGGGAGTTGGACTGATGGATTGAGGAGCTCGGCCATATCGCTCCAGCTCACCATAACGACGTCCACACTGATCCACCTTTCTCTTTCCAAATTATGCAAGATCCGGTTCCACCGAACTTCAAGCTCCCTCAACTTGAAAGCTACGATGGAACCTCTGATTCGGTTGATCATCTGGAGGCCTTTTGAACCATGATGCTACTTTATGATGCACCAGACGCGATATTATGCTGGGCTTTTCCATCTATCTTAAAGGGAGCAGCAAAAAACTGGTACTCGACATTGAAGCTAGGTACAATCTTCTCTTTTGATCAAATGAGCTATCAAATCGTGGCTCACTTCATCAGCAGTCAATGTCTGTGCCAAAGTTTGAATTTCCTGATGAATGTCAAGTAGAAGCAGGAGGAATCCATCCAAACTTATATCACCCGATTTAACGCCGCGGTATTGGAGGTCCGGGACTTAGACCAGTCTGTTGCAATGGCCGCGCTCAAGGGTGGCCTTCAGAAGAACGATTTATTATTTTTCCTAGAAAAGAAGTACCTTAGGGACTTTGCCGATCTGTTAGCTCAAGCTGAGAGATATGCCTGTGCGGAAGAAGCCTTCAAATTGAAGGATGAAGAAGTCATAGGAGAGCAGTGGGTTGATGAGTCTAATAAGCTTGCCACCGATGGAGGGCCAAGTGAAGTTCGATCGCACTCATGGACTCCCCCCGAGCGCAAGCGAGCTTGGACTCCTCGAGCTCATCATCAAGGAAGCCCTGATAAAAGCACACGAAGAAGTCCTTCTCCTAGAAGGTTTCACAACTACGCCCCCCTCAGTGCTTCTAAGGCTCAAGTTTTGATAAAGAACCAGCTGCCAAGACCAGAAGAATTACGATATCCTCCAAATAAGCACAACTGAAGTAAGTACTGCCTCTATCATCGCAACCACGGCCACAACACTAAAAAATGTGTTAAGCTCTAAGACGAAATCGAGAAGCTCATCAGGAGAGGTCAGTTGGGTCAGTTTCTTGGACACCAGTCTGAAGTAGAAGAAGATCGGCCAAAGGTGCTGTCATAGCCTGAACCATCAATGATAGAGGAGCAACAAAAAGATTGGTCACCTTCTAAATCATCAATGCCACGTCTGGGAGGAGCTTGGTACTTCGGCATCCATCATCTCCAGTGTCAAAGCCAAGAGGAGCTCGCTCCAAATTATGTGATGACAGAAAAAATTATGTAAAAACTATGTAAAAGCTATGCAAAAAACTATGCAAAAACTATGTGATGATAGGAAAGAAACAGTCAATAGTGGCTATATTAAGAACAGGAGGAGAACCTCATCCTAACATGAGCCAGTCAAAGTCCTTCAACCTCGGCTAGAGATAAGATCTCTCCCGAGCGACCGCACCAACCTCGGCTAGAGATAAGATCTCTCCCGAGCATCTGAGCTTCAACCTCGGCTAGACATAAGATCTCTCCTGAGTGATCAAGTCAATCTCGGCTAGAGATAAGATCTCTTTCGAGCAACTGTGCCAACCTTGGCTAGAGATAAGATCTCTCCCGAGTGCCCAAGCTTCAATCTCGACTAGAGATAAGATCTCTCCTGAGCGATCGAGCTAACCTCGGCTAGAGATAAGATCTCTCTTGAGTGATCGAGCTTCAACCTCGGCTAGAGATAAGATCTCTCCCAAGCGATCGAGTCAACCTCGGCTAGAGATAAGATCTTTCACGAGCAATCGTGCCAACCTTGGCTAAAGATAAGATCTCTCTTCGAGCGATCGAGCCAACCTCGGCCAGAGATAAGATCTCTCTGGAGCGCCTAAGCTTCAACCTCGGCTAGAGATAAGATCTCTTCCAAGCGACTGAGCTAACCTCGGCCAGAGATAAGATCTCTCCCAAGCACCCAAGCTTCAACCTCGGCTAGAGATAAGATCTCTCCCTAGCGATCGAGTCAATCTCAGCTAGAGATAAGATCTCTTTTTGAGCGACTGTGCCAACCTTGGCTAGAGATAAGATCTCTCCTGAACGATCGAGTCAACCTCGGCTAGAGATAAGATATCTTCCGACCGACCGTGCCAACCTCGGCTAGAGATAAGATCTCTTGCGAGCACTCGAGCTTCAACCTCGGCTAGAGATAAGATCTCTCCCGAGCTTTGAAGGCCTCATTCATTTAAGACGAGATGGAGGGAGAGACCCTGACAATGGCCCTTATGTGCCCCCATAGCCTATTAGGAATAGGAGGAGAACCTTGTTCTAGTGTGAGCAAAGTTGAAGGCCTCGTTCATCTTAGACGAGATGGGGGGAGAGGCCCAGACAATGATCCTTATGTGCCCCCACAACCTATTAGGAATAGGAGGAGAACCTCATCCTAACATGAGCAAAGTCAAAGGCCTCATTCATTTAAGATAAAATAGGGGGAGAGGTCCTGACAATGGCCCTTATGTGCCCCCACAGTCTGCTAGGAATAGAAGGAGAACCTCGTCCTAACGTGAGAAAAGTCGAAGGCCCCCACAGTCCATTAGGAACAAAAGGAGAACCACGTCCTAACGTGAGCAAAGTCAAAAATTGGGCCTTAAAGTCTACAATAATCTTGGCTACAAGAGATAAGATCTCCTCTGAGGGTCCGAGCCAACCTCGGCTATAGGAGATAAGATCTCCCTCGAGCGCCCGCATCAACCTCGACTGCAGAAGATATCCGTTTGGAATAGGAGGAGAACCTCATCCTAAAATGAGTAAAGTCAAAGGCCTCAGTCATTTTAGATGGGATGAAGGCCCCGAAGATGACCCCATTATGCTCGACAACAATAGGAGACAAGATCTGCATCGAGCTTCAATTATACTTTCAACCTCGACTGGAGATAAGGTGCAGAGCCTTGAATAGGACTTCGGTAGTCGCCTTTTTGTACTTCCTTCCTTCGAGTCTCGAACTCGAAAGTGGGGGGACTATTGTTGGGGATAAATTTCACTCCTATCAAAGTCGAGTCTGAAGCTTAGCCTAATGCAGCTGGTAATCACGGAAGAGCTTCAATTAAAAATTCTCTTCCTAGCAGTTGAATTTATTCAGTGGCCGAACTACTCAGCAAACAAACCTAGCCAAACTTCTCAGTGGTCGAGCCCCAGCCGAACCTCTTCAGTCGATCGAACTTCTCAACAATCGAACTTCTTCTGAACTCCTCCAGCAACTGAGCTTCTACGAAAATCGAACTCCTTCTAGATTCCTTCAGCAGCCGAGCCTCTACGAAAGCCGAACTCCTTCCAGACTCCTCCAGTAGCCAAGCTTTTATGGAAGCCAAACTCCTTCTGAACTCCTCTAGCAGCCGAGCTCCTATGGAAGCCAAACTCTTTTTAGACTCCTCCAATAGTCGGGCTTCTATAGGAGCCAAACTCCTTTAGGACTCCTCCTCCAATCGGATTTTTATGGAAATAGAACTCCTTATTCCTTCAGATAGATTGCTACATGCGATCCCACTACTGAATGGTTATAATTATCATGATAATTATGATCGACACTTATCAAGTCAATCACGATCAGCATTTATCAGGATGGTTACGAGAGTCATTAATCAAGGCAGTTACAACAAGCTCCGTCTATAAAAAGGGATCCTTCAGATATATTTTCTCTAAGCTCTCCTCTCCTCCTCTAAACTCTGCCAAACTCTACACTGAGCACTCCATTTCTGTTGGCTAGAGCTAACTTGACCATCGAAGGGTCCTATCGGAGCCACCCCCATCGACTCCGAATAGGACTTTATTTTGTAGGTCACCAATGGTGACCTCGTTCTCCTCGACTCCAGCTCGATCCAACATCAACCAAATTCTACACCAACAATAAATATTATAATTAGATCTAAAAAATAAAAAATAAATTTATTTAATTTTATTCATATGAGATATGATTGACGCATGTTTAGACTAGTTATAGAATAGATCTACAAAGTTATCTTGAATAAATTTAATTTAATATGATCAAATTTAAATTTTATTTTTTAGAAATTTATGAGATAATTTAGATCTAAAAACATGCATGATATGATACATGAAATGTATGCAAAATATATTTTTAAGTTAGATTAATTTTTATATGTGATATATGATGTAGATCTAACTAGTTTTATAGATTCATCATGTTTCTGATTAAAGCGTTCCCTTTGGCCATTCAATCATAAGAACAAAGAAGGATTTAAAGGCCCTCTCCTTTCATTTGATAGGGTGTTCTTATGATATGTAGGGGTGCTGCATGCTCATCCTTAATAAAAAAATAAAAAACTTATTTTCTACAAAACCCTAGATCCTAAAATCCTAGGATTTTATTTACATGTTTTGTTTATGAACCCTAAACTTAATTAAGAATTAAGATTATGAAATATATTAGATTTAAAATTAAGAATTTTGAGATCTAAGATATATTCATAAAATTGGGTTCGGGCTTGGGTAGCTCAATTAGGTCTAGCGGATGATTAAACCGAATCAAGAGTCGGTTAGATGGGATCAAGAGTGCTTAAATTGACCAGCCTAATAGGATTAAGTATGGATCAAGATCGAGTCACATAAGTGATCGATCAAGTTAAGACCTAATTAGGCTCAGTGGTTAGAGTCTGGATTGTAGGCTAATCCGATTGATTCTAGCTCAACAATTTGGTGTCTAAGGTTAGTTTGACAGATATGATCGATTGATTTTTAATTTGGAGCTACTTGATTCGAATGCGTTCTTATCGAGTTAATAGTATATCCCTTCCACCGGTCTTACTTATTTGATCATATTTGTCGGCTCAGTCCTGATCTAAGGTGGCTAATAATCTAAGCTAACTCATGCCACTAGGTTAGTCATAATGGTTATAACTATGTCAAGTTAAGTTTAAAGAGATCTAAATCAAATCTCTCTAAGAAAAGATTAAGTCTAAGATCTTCTATCATTGTAGATATACAGGCCTTTCTCGAGGTTGATTGTTCTCGACTGATCACAGTGGTTTAGTTGCACCGAAAAGATGCAACCATGTCTATTAGGCATTGGATGCTACAGGTTGGTGGATGGATTGGGCTCAATATTTTGAATATAGTGAGAGACCCAATTAGGAATTCAATCTGTGCAAATGGTGGGTTTTACTTAACTAAGGAGTGGATCAATATTCTGGGCATGATGCGATTCATGAATTAGAGACCAAGCCTGGGTGCACCATGATTAGAAAATCATTAGACAAGAGTTGTTCACTCATTAGCTAATCCATCACCAATAACTGTTAGGTGAGATGATGAGTCAGTTGATGGAACTGCACCACCCACTAGAAATCATTAATCATGAAGATTTTTGCATCTCTATAGAGGGAGTGTAGGGATCCAAAGGAAATAGTGGAAGCTAATTTGTTTAAATATCAAATCTCTAAATAAATTGGTCAAGTCTTAATTACAAAATCTAACTAGAAACTTTGACTCTCTACAGAAAAAAAAATATCTGCATCCAATCCACTAGCTCATATCTTGGACATCCATAGACTGATCGGATACAATTACATGGATTGGCTCTGAAACTTAAAAATCATTTTGGATTTTAAGAAGATAACTCATGTATTGGATCAGGATCCCCCCACCTTACCAGTCCATCCATCCACTGAATAGAGAGCGTCTCTTGATAAATGGATGGATGAAGATAACAAGGTCAAATACTATATGTTGGGCTCAATGTCTGATGAGCTTCAGTGCCAACATGAAGATATCAAGATTGTCCGCCAAATGTTGGCTCACCTGCAAGAGTTGTTTGGTGAATAGAGTCACGCAGCCAAATATTAGATCACTAAATGACTGTTTAAGACTAAAATGCGTGATGGACAGTCAGTCCAAGATCATTGTTTGCTGATGATCAAGGACTTGGAAGAGCTTGAGAAGCTTGGAGTGAAGTTAGATCAGGATCTATAGAATGATATAATTCTGCAATCTTTGACTGATGCATATGGGCAGTTCATCATGAACTACCATATGCATAAACTTCAGAATACTCTGGCCGAGCTTATGAATATGTTGGTTATTACTGAGCTTTCTATGATAGATTATAAAGGCTCAGTACTTGCTATGAAATAGATTTCTTCTAAGAGAAAGTATTTTGGAAAGAAGAAGAAGTCTGTGAAAAAGCAGAAGATGGAAGGTGAAAAAAAAAGAAGACAGAGCTGAAGAAGAAGGCTGCTGACAAAGAAAAGTATTTTCATTATAATATTGACGGCCACAGAAGGTGGAACTGCCCTACATACCTGGCCATCCTAAAGAATAAGAAGGAGATAGGTCCTTCTAGAGGTATGCTCGTTATTGAATCTAACCTTATGGTTTCTTCTACATCCAGTTGGATGCTTGACTCTAGTTCTAGTGCTCATTTGTGCACTTTCATGTAGGATCTTGAGGATAGCAGGAGGCTGAGGGATGGTAAGATGATCCTATGCATTAAAAATTGAGCAAGGATTGCTGCTTTGGCCATGAGAACCTACCTTCTTCGACTACCATCTAGCTTAGATTTAGAACTTAGGAATTATTATTATATGCCTACCGCAAGCAGAAATTTGATTTCTGTTTCATGTTTAGCATAAGAAAGCTATGTAATTAATTTTCTTAAGGACCATTGTAATATTCTTTATGAAAGAAATAAAATTGCAAATGGTTTCCTCATTAACGATCTCTATCAGTTACATATTGATGTATCTGTCTTTAATATCGCACAAAATATGAATGTCATAAAATGACTCAGGAATAGTCCAAATGATAAGTATCTATGGCACCTAAAGCTAGGTCATATAGCAAAAGATAGGGTTAATAAATTAATAAAAATTGGGCTATTGAGTCCATTGACTTTCAAGTCATATCCAATTTGTGAATCATGTCTTCATAAAAAAATGACTAAGCTCCCTCTTGTGGGACATGGGGAAAGGGCCACGGATCTACTTGCCCTAGTACATATTGATGTGTGCGGTCCATTTGATGTGTCGGTCAGAGGCAATTTTGATTACTTCATAATCTTTATCGATGATTTATCTTGGTATGGATACGTGTATCTTATGAGACACAAGTCTGAAGCCTTTGAAAAGTTCAAAAAATTCAGACATGAAGTCAAAAAGCAAATTAAAAAACTCATTAAGGTTTATCAATCAGATTGAAGAGGTGAATATCTTAGTCGGGAATTCCTGGACTATCTCAAGCAAAGTGGCATAGTCTCTCAATGGACTCCACCTGAAATACCTCAACTCAATGGAATTTTAGAACGAAAAAATCAGATCCTATTAGATATGATCCAATCCATGATGAGTTTCACAGACCTTCCTAATTTTCTTTGGAGATATAGTCTATTAACTGCAATATATTTACTGCATAAGGTTCCCTCTAAAATCGTTCCTATCATACCGTATAAGATATGGTATGGTAAGAAACCAAGTCTGAGTCATCTCAGAATTTGGAGTCGTCCAGCTCATATCAAAAGACAATAAGCGAACAAGTTAGAATATAGATTCTTTGGAGCTCGATTTATTGGATATCCTAAAGAGTCATTAGGATATTATTTCTGTTATATATGTGTGCCTTAGAAGCCAAAATTAGCTGACACTTATAATATAGTTCTAAGGGCAAAATTATAATTTTGACTATAAATAATAAAATGGGTTTATTTTCTATCACATAAGTGTATTTAGTGTCTGTAATACATCCCTTGAGTTAATGGTAATGATAATTCATATTTTCAAGAGATGAAAATTTAAGACATGAATTTTTCATTTATTAACTCATAAAATGCTCCTAACCATAAGATCATCATGAGGATGGTGACTGATCCGAAAGGTTAGTGTACAATCACTTCTTTGTAGTAGATGAGTCTTAAACCTATGGTGTAGAGACATCGGAGTGAGAGTATAGATACTCGTTAGAGAACGAGGGCACCGAGCATGACCACCTCGAGTAGTCATAAGGAAGTTTACCTTCTCATCAATGACTGACTCGATGCTATAGTGGTGTGTTTGGTTCTTTGACTTAAGGTGCATCGACAGTTCACCTTGAGGGTGTTATAGTTTGACTACACCATGACTCCATCTCCTAGCCATTCAAAATCCTGAGGTGTATGTTGGCTATAGCATATTCATTGTAGGAATTGGATTGCACCAAGATGGAATCTATCTACCTTGGTAGAAGAGGAGCAGCCCTATGACGATCATGAGAATCAAGTCCATCAGTCCATGGCCATGGCAGAGAGTGAAATAATAGAAAGAGTTTCTATTAAGATTTTTACATCAGACTTGAATCGAATGATTAAATTATATGATAGAAATTAGGGTTTGACGAGTTCACCTTAATCGTAATCTGATCGGAGCTCAAGATAGAAGAACTTAATCACACAAGTAGCTGCACCGAGAGGTTCATTTTTAGTTTTGATAGGTTGCCACCATATGTTGCAAGGTGTCACTGATAGATTTGGGAGCAATTAGAATGATTAGATGATCGATCATCTAAGTTGTCTAAATCAGAAGAGTTCTGATCCATCGAAAGGAGTTTCGATGATGTTGATGATAGAGATCATGACATATCCCATTACCATATAGAACTGAATCTAACTGGATCACACAAATAAGGGTTTGGATTTGGATATCATCAATTGGACTAACCTAGTTCAATTGATTTGAATAAGATTCAATTAGGTTCAAGAAAATCATGCTAGCACACGATTAAGCCTAATGTTCTCCTTTTTCTATCATAAAAGTTATCTCGACTGAGCCAAATGAGTTTGTGCTCACTCAGGTACCTTTACCTAGTCTGACTGAAGCTTGTCCAAGTTAGAAAAGGGTTGTTTTAATTTATGAGATAAATTTGAGACAACACCTACCATTTTCCATCACCTACTAATTCTTGTACTTTGACTTGGTCAAATATTGACCTTTGACCCTTGGACATCTGCCCATGTGTCATGCACTTATTGGAGAATAGATAGGGGCTTGTCCCCTCTATAGAAATTAAAAAGAAGGGGGCAAACACCTAGGATGGCATGCGCCCATGGATAGGGATGCTGGAGTCCCATACGGATGGGACTCCAGGTTGCTTCTTGGTTTCTACTTAGGTGGTCCTTGGGTATCTACTTTGATCAGTCTTAGGCGCCATCTAAGAATGAACCTATGGGTCTCTCATCTGATTGGATCAGGTGATGTCATCCCAACAATCAGATTTAGATCTTATTGTATGACGCAACGTGATTGGCCGGGGTGATGCAGCACTGCATGGCGTAGCAGAGTCTATAAATAGACCCTATCTGCACCCACTTCTAAGAACTCCTCTTCTTAGCCATGCCCTAAGGCTGCCTCTCTCACTTCTCCATGCCATCATCTAGCCCTCGCTCTCCTCTCCACACCCAAGGAAGTTGGGCCTTCAGATTAGTGCGAGTCAGGCAAGAAAAGGCTGACGAAAAAGGAAGAAGGCAACACTATTGCAGAGACGATGGGTGATCTTTAGAAGAAGTTTTGAAGATCCTCCAAATTAGATCTAGATCTAATTTTTGGAGAAGAAAAAGAGAAGAAGAAGATCTCTAGATCCAGCCTAAGTGGATATCGGTAGAGGCCAGGTGCTTGCGTGGCTAGATCCAGAACCTCAGGGCTTCTGTTGGATCATCAATGGGTAATCAGATTACCTAGAATCAAGGTAAAATTAATTTAAAATTAATTTAATTTAATTTTTTTATTTATCAAATCATAAAATTAGATCTAAAAACTATCAGATCTAAATAGGATCTAAGAAGAAATTTTTAAAATATGCCTCTCGATCCAATCAAATCTAAACGAACCTGATCCAAAAAATCACGATTTTTCTTCAACTGGTATCAAAGCTAGGTTCTTATAAAATTTATTTAAATCTAATTTAATCTAATTAATTAGTGACTTTAAATATCATATGAGATGTGATTAGATCTAAAATTAGAAAAACAAAAAATTAAAATTAATCAATTTAGATCTAATATGTATGAGATACATAACTAGACTAGGAATAGAATTATTCTACGTGTAGTCTAGTATAATCATATTTTTTATTTGATTAAATATAATTTTTAAATCTATTTATTTACTATTTTTTGATCTTATAAATATTATAATTAGATCTAAAAATAGAAAATAAATTAAATTTAATTTGCTCATATGAGATATGATAGTTGCATATTTAGATAAGTTGTAGAATAGTTCTGTAAATAGGTCTAGATTAAATTTTATTTGATAAGATCAAATTTAAATTTAATTTCTTACATGATTATGAGATAATTTAGATCTGAAAAACATGCATGCATGATATATATGATATACACAAAATATGTTTTAATTAGATCTATTTTTGTTATATGAGATATATGCTTAGATCTAATTAGTTTTTGCAGATTAGTTGTATTTCTGATTAAGGCATTCCCCTTGGCCGTCCGATCATAAGAATAAAGTAGGGCTTAAAGACCCTCTCCTTCCATTCGATGGGGTGTTCTTATAATGTGTAGGGGTGCTGCACGTTCGTCCTTAATCAGAAATTGAAAACTTACTTTTTGCAAAACCCTAGATCCTGAAACCCTAGGATCTTATTTACATGTTTTGTTTAGGAGCCCTAACTTAATTAAGAATTAAGTTTATGAAATATCAATTAGGTCTAAAATTGAGAATTTCAGATCTAAGATATATTCATAAAATTGGGTTCGGGCTTGGGTAGCTCAATTAGGTCTAGCGGTTGATCAAACCGAATCAAGAGTTGGTTTGATGGGATCAACAATGCTTAAA
>QRFJ01001339.1:0-15992 GCA_006176705.1 Cocos nucifera | reverse complement strand
CTAAATCAAATGATAGTCGAGGAGGATAGGTTCCCACGGCCATAGTAGCAACCCTTACTCTATTTTCAATGCGTAGGATTATCTCACCATCCCTCAGCCTCCTACTATCCTCAAGACCTTGCATGGAAGTGCACAAATGAGCACTAGAACCAGAGTCAAGCACCCAACTGGATGCAGAAGAAATCGTAAGGTTAGATTTAATAATGAGCGTACCTCCAGAAGGACCTTCCTTCTTCTTATTCTTCAGGGTGGCCAGGTATGTAGGATAGTTCCGCTTTTAGTGGCTGTCAGTGTTGCAATGGAAACACTTTTCTTTGTTAGTGGCCTTTTTCTTCAGCTCTGCCTTCTTTTACTTTCCTCCTTCTATCGTCTACCTTTTCACAGACTTCTTCTTCTTTCCAAAAAACTTTCTTTTGAAAGAAGTCCATTCCATGGCAAATACTGAGCCTTTAGAACCTTTCATTGAAAGCTCAGCGGTAACCAGCATGTTCATAAGCTTCGGCCAAGAAGTTTTGAAGTTTATGCATATGGTAGTTCATGATGAACTGCCCATATGCATTAGTCAAGGATTGTAGAATTATATCATTCTGTAGATCCAAGTCCAACTTCACTCCGAGCTTCTCAAGCTCTTTCAAGTTCCTTGATCATCATCAGACAATGATCTTGGACTGACTGCCCATCATGCATCTTAGTCCTTGAACAGTCATTTAGTGACTTGATACTTGGCTGCAATGCGAACTCTGTTCACCAAACATCTCCTGTAGGTGAGCCAATATTTGGCGAGCAGTTCTGATATCTTCATGTTGGCATGCTGAAGCTCATCAGACATCGAGCCCAACATGTAGTATCTGATCCTTATTATCTTTGTCCAGTCCACTTATCAAGAGATGCTCTCTATTCAGCGGAATGGACGAGCTGGTAAGGTGGGAGGGATCCTAGTCCAATACATGAGTTAACTTCTCAGAATCCCAAAATGATTTTGAAGTTCTTGGAGCCAATCCTTGTAATTGGGTCCGGTCAGTCTAATGGGTGTCCAGGATACATGCTAGTGGGTTGGATGCAGACATTTTCTTTTTCTGTAGAGAGTCAAAAGTTTCTAGTTAGATATTGTAATTAAGACTTGAACCAATTTATTTAGGAATTTTATTTTTAAACAAATTAGCTCCCACTATTTTCTTAGATCCCTACACTCTCCTTTGTAGAGATGCAAAAATCTCTATGATTACTAGATTTCTAGTGGGTGGTGCAGTCCCACCAACTGACTCATCACCTCACCTAACAGTTATTGATGATGGGTTAGCCAATGAGTGAACAACTCTTGTTCAATGATTCTCTAATCATGGTGCACCCAAACTTGGTCTCTAATTCATGAATCTCACCATGTCCGAAATATTGATCCACTCCTTAGTTAAGTCAGACCCACCATTTGCATAGATTGGATTCCTAATTGAGTCTCTCACCGTATCCAAAATATTGAGCCCAATTCATCCTCCAGCCCATAGCATCCAATGCCTAATAGACATGGTTGCATCTTTCCGAGTGCAACTGAGCCACTGTAACCAGTCGAGAAATAATCAACCTCGGGAAAGGACCCGCACATCTACAATGGTGGAAGACCTTTGACTTAATCTTTTCTTAGGGAAAGATTTGATTTAGGTCTCATTAAACTAGACTTGACATAGCCATAACCATTATGACTAACCTAGTGGCATGGGTTAGCTCGGATTATTGACCACCTTAGATCAGAACTGAGTCAACAAATATGGCCAGGTAAGTGAGACCGATGGAAGGGATATGCCATTAACTCGACAAGAATGCATTCAAGTCGAGTAGCTCCCAATTAAAAATTAGTCGGTCGTATCTGCCAAACTTATCTTAGACACCAAATTGTTGAGCCAGAACCAATCAGGTTAGCCTACAATCCAGACTCTAACCACTGAGCCTAATTAGGTCTTAGCTTGATCGATCACTCATGTGACTCGATCTTGACCCAGACTTAATCCTATTAGGCTGGTCAATTTAAGCATTGTTGATCCCATCTAACCAACTCTTGATTCGGTTTGATCAACCGCTAGACCTAATTGAGCTACCCAAGCCCGAACCCAATTTTATGAATATGTCTTAGATCTAAAAATTCTTAATTTTAGATCTAATCATATTTCATAATCTTAATTCTTAATTAAGTTTAGGATTCATAAACAAAATATGTAAATAAAATTCTAGGATTTCAGGATCTAGGATTTTGCAGAAAATAAGTTTTAGATTTTTGATTAAGGACGAACGCGCAGCACCCCTACACATCATAAGAACAATCCCATCGAATGGAAGGAGAGGGTATTTAAACCCTACTTTGTTCTTATGATCGGACGGCCAAAGAGAATGCCTTAATCAATAACATGAAAACTATAAAACTAGTTAGATCTACATCATATATCTCATATATAAAAAATTAATCTAACTATAAACATATTTTGCATACATCTTCATGTATCATATCATGCATATTTTTAGATCTAAATTATCTCATAATCATCTAAAAAATTAAATTTAAATTGATCATATCAAATTAAAATCTATTCTAGATAATTATGTAGAACTATTCTACAACTAGTCTAAACATGCATTCATCATATCTCATACGAACAAAAATTAAATAACTTTAATTTTTATTTTTTAGATCTTATTATAATATTTATAATATCAAAAAATAGTAAATAAATAGATCTAAAAATTATAACTAATCAAATTAAATTATGATCATGCTAGACTATACATAGAATAATTCTATTCTACAACTAGTCATGCATCTTGTACAACTTAGATCTAAATTATTTATTTTTTTTAATTTCTAATTTTTGATCTAATCACATCTAATGTGATATCTAAAATCATCAAATTATTAGAGCAAAATTAAAATAAAATTGGATCTAATGGAAAATGCAATCTAGCTCTAATACCAGTTGAAGAGAAAATCCAATTTTTTGGGTCAGGTTCGTTCAGATCTGATTGGATCAAGAGAGATATTTCAAAAATTCTTCTTGGATCCAGATTAGATTTGAGACTTTTTAGATTTGATATTATAGATCTAATAAAAAAATAAAATAAACTAAAAAATAAATTAAATCTAATTTAATTTTATCTTATTGCGGGTAATCTGATTATCCTGTGATGATCCTGATGTCTGCCTGAGGTTTTGAATCTAGCCACATAAGTACTTGGCCTCTACCATTATTCACTCAGGTAGGATTTGGAGATCTCCTTCTTTTTTATCACTTCTTCAAAAATTAGATTTGGATCTGATTTTGAAGATCTTCAAAACTCCTTTCGAAGATGTGAGTTGTCTCTTGCAGCAGTGCTGCCTCCTTTCTTTTCCTATTGCCTTTCTCTTGCTTGGATCATACCAAACTTGTGCCCAAAAATTCTTGGGCATGGATAGGAGAGAGAACACCTGAAGGTGGCATGGAGGAGAAAGAGGGGCAGTCTTGTGGCATGGGCAATGGGTCAAGCATCTTTGATCTTGGCGCAGATAGGGTTTTTATAGACCCTGTTGCGCCATGCAGTGCCACATCATCCTGACTAATCATGGCATTCTATGCAATTAGATCTAAATCTGGTTGGTGGGATGACATCATCTGATCCAATTAAATGAGAGCCCCTCTGAATCATCCTTAGATGGTGCCAAGACTTGGTCAAAGCAATCTTCTAGGTGCCATCCAAGTAGAATCCCCGAAGCAACTGGAGTCCCATCTGTATGGGACTCCAAATGCTTTATCCATTGGTGCACACCTCCCTAGGCATGCACCCCTTATCCATCTACATTTTAGTAGGTGGACTGGTCCAAGAACTCTCTCCTATGATGGCTTGACACATGGGCAGATGTCTAAGTGTCAAAGGTCAATGTTTGACCAAATATCCGAAACAGGATTTAGTAGATGATGAAAAATGGCAGGTGTTGTCTCAAATTCATTTCATAAATTAAGACAACCCTTTTCTAATTTGGACAAGCTTCTGTCAAACCAAGTAAAGGTACTTGAGTGAGCCCAGACACATTTGGCTCAGTCGAGACAAACTTTAATGATAATTAAAGGAGAACATTAGGCTCAATCATGTGCTAGCATAATTTCCTTAAACCTAATTAAATCTAATTCAAATCAATTGAACTGGGTTAGTCCAATTGATGATATCTACATCGAAACCTTTGTTTGTATGATCTAGTTAGATTTAGTTTCGTATGGTAATGAGATATGTCACGATCTCTATCATCGACATCATCAAAATATCTTTCGATGGATTAGAACTTTTTTGATTCAAACAACTACTATGATTGATCATCTAAATCATTCTAATTGCTCTCAAAATCCACCAGTAATACCTAGCAGCATATGATGGCAACTCATCAGAACTAAAAATGAACATCTCGGTGCAGTTGCCTGTGTGATTAAGTTCTTCTATCTTAAGCTCCGACTGAATTAGGGTTAAGGTAATCTCGTCAAACCCTAATATCCATCATATGATTAATCATTCGATTCAAGTCCAATGTGAAAATCTTAATAGAAACTCTTTCTATTATTTCACTTTGCCATGGCCATGGACTTATGGATTTGATTCTCATGATCAATATAGGGCTACTCCTAATCTAACGAGGTAGATAGATTTCCTATTGGTGCAATCCAATTCCTACAATGAACATGCTATAGTCAACATACACCTCAGAGTTCTGAATGGCTAGGAGATTGAGTCATGGTGTAGTCAAACTATAACACCCTCAAGGTGAACTGTCGATGCACCTCAGATCAAAGAACTAGATACACAACTGTAGCTTTGAGCCAGTCATCGATGAGAAGGTAGACTTTCTAATGACTGCTCGAAGGTGGTCACGCTCAGTGCCCTCATTCTCTAATGAGTATCTATACTCTCGCATTGGTATCTCTATACCGTAGACTCAAAACTTATCTACTATAATAAAGCGATTGTACACCAACCTTTTGGATCAATCACCATCCTCATGATGATCCTACGATCAGGAGCATTTTATGAGTTAATAATAAAAATTCATGTCTTAAATTTTCAACTCTTGAAAATAAGAACTATCATTGCCATTAACTCAAGGGATGTATCACAGACACTAAATACACATTATGATAAAAAATAATCTATTTTATTATTTATAATCAAAATTATAATTTTACTCTTAGAAGTGTATAACAAGTGTCATTCAATTTTGGCTTCTAGGGCACACATATCTAACAACCTGACCATATTTATCAGTGATCTGAGGTGGCTAATAATCTGAGCTAACCCATGCTACTAGATTAGTCATAATGGTTATGGCTATATCTAGTAAGGTTTAAAGAGACCTAAATCAAATCTTCCTAAGAAAAGATTAAGTCTAACGTCTTCCACCATTGTAGATGTGCGGGCCCTTTCTAGATTGATTATTCTCAGCTGGTCATAGTGGTTCAATTGCATGAAAAAGATGCAACCATATCTATTAGGCATTGGATGCTATGGGCTGGAGCATGGATTGGGCTCAATATTTCAGATACGGTGAGAGATCCAATTAGAAATCCAATCTATGCAAATGGTGGGTTTGACTTAACTAAGTAGTGGATCAATATTTTGGGCATGACGAGATTCTTGAATTAGAGATCAAGCTTGGGTGCACCATGATTAGAGAATCATTGGACAAGAGTTGTTCACTCATTGGCTAACGCATCACCAATAACTGTTAGGTGAGGTGATGAGTAAGTTGGTGGGACTACACCAGCCACTAGAAATCATTAATCATGAAGATTTTCGCATCTCTACAGAGGGAGTGTAGGGATCCAAGAAAATAGTGAAAGCTAACTTGTTTAAAAATCAAACCCCTTAAATAAATTGTTCAAGTATTAAATATAAAATCTCACTAGAAACTTTGACTCTCTACAGAAAAAGAAAAATATCTGTATCCAATCCACTAGCTCATATCCTGGACACCCATAGACTGATAGGATCCAATTACAAGAATTGGTTCTAGAACATCAAAATTATTTTGAATTCTGAGAAGTTAACTCATGTATTAGACCAAGATCCCCCACCTTACCTATCCATTCGTCCGCTGAATAGAGAGCGTCTCTTGATAAATTGATGAATGATGATAACAAGGTCAGATACTACATGTTGGACTTGATGTCTGATGAGCTTCAGCACCAATATGAAGATATCAAGACTGCCTAATAAATGTTAGCTCACCTGCAAGAGTTGTTTGATGAACAAAGTCACGTAGCCAAATATCAAGTCACTAAATGACTATTTAAGGCTAAAATGCATGATGGGCAGTCAATCCAAGATCATTTCCTGATGTTGATCAAGAACTTGGAAGAGCTTGAGAAGCTCAGAGTGAAGTTAGACCAGGATTTGTAGAATGATATAATTCTACAATCCTTGACTGATGCGTATGGGCAGTTCATCATAAACTACCATATGCATAAACTTCAGAATACTCTGGCCGAGCTTATGAACATGCTGGTTATTGCTGAGCTTTCTATGAAAGATTCTAAAGGCATAGTACTTGCTATGAAATGGATTTCTTCCAAGAGAAAGTCTTTTAGAAAGAAGAAGTCTATGAAAGGCAGAAGGTGGAAGGTAGAAAGAAAAAGAAGGCAGAGTTGAAGAAGAAGGCCGCTGACAAAGCAAAATATTTTCTTTGCAATAATGATGGCCACTAGAAGCGAAACTGTCCTACTTACCTGGCCACCCTAAAGAATAAGAAGGAGGCAGGTTCTTCTGAAGGTATGCTCGTTATTAAGTCTTACCTTATGATTTCTTCTGCATCCAGTTGGATGCTTGACTCTGGTTCTAGTGCTTATTTATGCACTTCTATGCAGGATCTTGAGGATAGCAGGAGGCTGAGGAATGGTGAGATGATCCTACACATCAGAAATGGAGCAAGAGTTGTTGCTGTGGCCATGGGAACCTACCCTCTTCGACTATCGTCTGTCTTAGATTTAGTACTTAGGGATTGTTATTATGTGCCTGCTGCAAGCAGAAAGTTAATTTCCATTTCATGTTTAGCACAAGAAGGCTATGTAATTAGTTTTCTTAAGGACCACTGTAATATTCTTTATGAAAGAAATAAAATTGCAAGTGGTTTCCTCATTGATGGTCTCTACCAGTTACATATTGATGTATCTATTTTTAATATCGAGCAAAATGTGAATGCTGTAAAATGACCCAGGGATAGTCCGAATGATAGGTATCTATGGCACCTGAGGCTAGGTCATATAGTAGAAGATAGGGTTAACAAATTGAAGAAAACTGGACTATTGAGTCCACTAACTTTTGAATCATATCCAAATTATGAATCATGTTTTCATGGCAAAATGACTAAGCTTCCTTTTGCGGGACATGGGGAAAGAGCCACGAATCTACTTGCCTTAGTATATACTGATGTGTGTGGCCCATTTGATGTGCCAGCTAGAGGCAACTTTATCTACTTCATAACTTTTATTAATGATTTATCTCGGTATGGGTACGTGTATCTTATGAGACACAAGTCTAAGGCTTTTGAAAAATTCAAGAAATTCAGACATGAAGTAGAAAAGTAAACTGAAAAATCCATTAAGGTTCTTCGATCAGATCGAAGAGGTGAATACCTTTTTGGACTATCTCAAGCAAAATGGCATAGTCTCTCAATGAACTCCACCTGAAATACCTCAACTCAACGGAATTTCAGAATGGAGGAATCGGACCCTATTAGATATGGTCTGATCCATTATGAGCTTCACATATCTTTCTTATTTTCTTTGGGGACATAGTCTATTAACTGCAATATATTTATTGAATAGAGTTTTCTCTAAAATCATTCCTACCACACCATATGAGATATGGCATGGTAAGAAATCAAGTCTGAGTCATCTCAAAATTTAGGGTTGTCTGGCTCATGTCAAAAGATAACAAGCAGATAAGTTAGACTTTAGATCCTTTAGAGCTTGATTTATAGGATATTTTAAACAGTCACTAGGATATTATTTCTATATTCCAAAAGACCATAATGTGATTGTGAGTTGGCATGCCATCTTTCTTGAAAAATAGTTTATTCAAGATAGTGATATTGGAAAGCAGATCAAACTTGAGAAGAAAGTCTCACAAGAGCAATAAGCTAAGGACCCTATGGAACCAAATCAGGTTTAGCCAATACAATCACTACGTCCTCCATCTTGTAGATCGAAAAAAATTTTCCATCCTCCTGAGAGATACTTTGGTACTATCTCAGAGGAAGTAGTGAAAATGTTCCTCGTAGGTAATGGGGTTCATGGTGATGATCCTAAAATCTATGATGAGGCAACTTTGAGAAATAGTTAGAGGCAATGAAGTCAGAAATTGACTCGATGCACTCAAACCAAGTCTGAACCTTGGTAGATCCACTAGAAGGTATAGTACCTATTGGATGTAAAAGGATCTGCAAGAGAAAGATTGGTGCAAATGGGAATATAGAGACATTCAAAGATAGATTAGTGGCAAAAGATTATAGTTAGCACGAAGGTATTGACTATCAGGATATCTTTTTGCTAGTAGCTATGCTAAAATCCATCCGTACATTGCTTGCTGTTACAACTTATTTTGATTATGAAATATGGTAAATGGATGTGAAAACAACATTCTTAAATGGATACCTTGAGAAAGATATCTATATGGAATAGCCGCTAGGTTTCACATCCATTGATGCTGATCATAAAGTATGCAAGTTGCAAAGGTCCATATATGGACTTAAGCAAGCATCTCGGAGCTGGAATACTCAATTTAATGATGCGATCAAATTATTTGGTTTCATCAAAAATGAGAAGGAACTATGTGTTTTCAAAAAGATCAGGAGGAGCGCTATTATCTTCCTCATACTGTACGTGGATGATATCCTCCTTATTGGGAATGATATTACCATGTTGACCATAGTTAAAATGTGGTTATCCAAAGAATTCTCCATGAAAGACCTAGGAGCAGCATCCTTCATTCTAGGAATTAAGGTCTATAGAGATAGATCGAATAGGATGCTAGGTCTTTCACAGAAGATGTACATAGAGGAAGTGCTAAAAAGGTTTAGCTTGGAAAACTCCAAGAGGGGATTGGTTTCCTTCAGACATGGCATTCATCTCTCTAAGAAAATGTATCCCAACACACCAGAGGAGATTGAATGCATGAGCAAGATCTCTTATGCTTCAGTAATAGGGAGTCTCATGTGTGCCATGTTATATACACGACCTGATATAGCCCATGCTGTGAGTGTCACAAGCAGATATCAATCAAATCGAGATGAAGAATGAAGGAAAATTCTGAATTTTCAAGGTCAGGTTCGTTCAGATCTGATTGGATCGAGAGACATATTTCAAAAATCACCTCTTAGATCTAGATCCGATCTAACACTTTTTAGATCTAATTTATGATCTGATAATTAAGAAAATAAAACTAAATTAATTTTAAATTAATTTTACCTTAATTCTAGATAATCTGATTATCCATTGATGATCCTATCGAAGCCCTGAAGTTCTGGATCTAGCCATGCAAGCGCCTGACCTCTATCGGTATCCACTTATGCTAGATCTGGAGATCTTCTCTTTCTCTTTTTTTTCTCCAAAAATTAAATCTGGATCTGATTTGGAGGATCTTCAAAACTTCTTCTAAAAATCTCCCATCATCTCTGCAGTAGTGCTGCCTTCTTCCTTTTTCGTCAGCCTTTCCTTGCCTGACTCGCACTAATCTGAAGGCCCAACTTCCTTGGGCATGGAGAGGAGAGAGAGGGCTAGATGGTGGCATGGAGAAGAAAGAGGGGCAGCCTTGGGGCATGGCTTGGAAGAGGAGTTTTTAAAGTGGGCGTAGATAGGGTCTTTTTATAGACTCTGCTGCGCCATGCAGTGCTGCATCACCCCAGTCAATTACATTGCTTCGTGCAATCAGATCTAAATCTAATTAGTGGGATGACATCTCCTGATCCAATTAGATGAAAGATCTACAGGTTCATTCTTAGATGGCACCTAAGATGGGTCAAAGTAGATGCCAAAGGGCCACCTAAGTAGAAACCAAGAAGCAACCTGGAGTCCCATCCATATGGGACTCCAACGTCCCTATCCATGGGCACACGCCATCCTAGGCGTGTGCCCCTTTCTTTCCAATTTTTAGAGAGGGGACAAGCCCCTATCTGCTCTCCAATAAGTGCATGACACATGGACAGATGTCCAAGGGTCAATGGTCAACATTTGACCAAGTCAAAGTATAATAATTAGGTGACGAAAAATGATAGGTGTTATCTCAAATTTATCTCATAAATTAAGATAACTCTTTTCTGACTTGGATAAGCTCCAGTCAGACTAGATAAAGGTACCTGAGTGAGCATAAACTCATTTGGCTCAGTCGAGACAACTTTTATGATAGAAAAAGAAGAATGTTAGGCTCAATCGTGTGCTAGAACGATTTTCTTGAACCTAATTGAATCTTATTCAAATCAATTGAACTGGGTTAGTCCAATTGATGATATTTAGATTCAAACCCTTTTTTGTATGATCCAGTTAGGTTCAGTTCTATATGGTAATGGGATATGTCATGATCTCCATCATCGATATCATCAAAACTCCTTTCGATGGATCAGAACTCTTCTGATTCAGACAACTTAGAATGATCGATCATCTAAATCATTCTAATTGCTCCCAAAATCCACCAGTGACACCTAGCAGCATATGGTGGCAACCCATCAAAATTGAAAACAAACCACTTAGTGCAGCTACTTGTGTGATTAAGTTCTTCTATCTTGAGCTCCGATCAGATTAGGGTTAAGGTGAACTCATCAAACCCTAATTTCTATCATATGATTTAATCATTCGATTCAAATCCGATGTGAAAATCTTAATAGAGACTCTTTCTATTATTTCACTATCTGCCATGGCCATGGGCTTATGGACTTGATTATCATGATCATCATAGGACTGCTCCTCATCAATCGAGGTAGATAGATTCCATCTTGGTGCAATCCAATTTCTAGAATGAACATGCTATAGCCAACATACACCTCAGGATTTCGAATGGCTAGGAGAGCGAGTCATGGTATAGTCAAAACTATAACATCCTCAAGGTGAATTGTCGATGCACCTCAGGTCAAAGAACCAGATACACTACTACAGCATCGAGTCAGTCATCGACGAGAAGGTAGACTTTCTTATGACTACTCTAGGTGGTCACGCTCAGTGCCCTCGTTCTCTAATGAGTACCTGTACTCTCTCTCCGATGTCTCTACACCATAGACTTAAGACTCATCTACTATAATGAAGCGATTGTACAATAACCTTTCGGATCAATCACCATCCTCATGATGATTCTACGGTCAAGAGCATTTTATGAGTTAATAAATGAAAATTCATGTCTTAAATTTTCAACTCTTGAAAATATGAATTATCATTACCATTAACTCAAGGGATGTATCATAGACACTAAATGCACTTATGTGATAGAAAATAACCTATTTTATTATTTATAGTCAAAATTATAATTTTGCTCTTAGAAGTGTATTACAAGTGTCAGCCAATTCTGGCTTCTAGGGCACACATATCTAACAAACTCTCACTTGACCTAAAGTCAATTAGCTACAAATCTAAGTCCCATCTTCTCAAGGTGGGCTTCGATCTTCTACTGGCCCAATGGCTTTGTAAGCGGATCCGCCGCATTATTTGCGTAGTCGACTCTCTTGACCTCGACATAATCCTTCTCGAGGTAATCGCGGATGAGGTGGTATCACTGCTTGATGTGCTTGAATTTCTGGTGAGACCTCGGCTCCTTAGCAAGGGCTATGGCACCATTATTGTCGCAGTACAGAGGAATGGCATCTGATGGCATCACTCCGATCTCTGCAGTAAACTTCTTGTACCAGAATGCTTCCTTCGTAGTTTTTGATGCAGCGATATATTCTACTTCCATAGTGAAATCTGCTATCACTATCTGTTTGAAACTTTTCAAACTGACGGCTCCATCATTGCATCAAAACAGACTGCCAGATGTCGACTTTCGGTCATCTACATCGGACATAAAGTCTAAGTCTATATACCCCTGGACTTAGAGTTCTCCATTACCAAAGATCAGTAACATATCCTTAGTTCTTCTCAAGTACTTAAGGATACATTTCACAGAAGTCCAGTGTTCTTCATCTGGATTCGACTGATATCTGCTCGTGACACTCACAGCATGTGCTATATCAGGTCGTGTACATAATATGGCATACATGAGGCTCCGTATTGCTGAAGCATAAGGGATCTTGCTCATGCATTCTATTTCCTCAGGTGTGTTAGGGCACATCTTCTTGGAAAGATGAATGCCATGCCTGAAGGGTACTAAACCCTCTTAGAGTTTTCCATACTAAATCTCTTTAGTACTTTCTCTATGTACATCTTCTGTGAAAGTCCTAGCATCCTATTTGGTCTATCTCTATAGATCTTAATTCCTAGAATAAAGGATGCTTCTTCTAGGTCTTTCATGGAGAATTCTTTAGATAACCATATTTTAACTGTGGTCAACATGGGAATATCATTTCCAATAAGGAGGATATCATCCACGAGGAAGACAACAGCGCTCCCACTGATCTTTTTGAAGATACATAGCTCCTCCTCATTCTTGATGAAACCAAACATTTTGATCACGTCATTAAAATGAGTGTTCCAGCTCTGAGATGCTTGCTTAAGTTCATATATGGACCTTTGTAGCTTACAAACCTTGTGATTATCATCACTAGATGTGAAACCTAGGGGTTGTTCCATATAGATATCTTTCCTCAAGATATCCTTTTAAGAATGCCATTTTCACATCCATTTGCCATATTTCATAATCGAAATAGGCTGCAATAGCAAGCAATGTGTAAATAGATTTTAGCATAGCTACTGACGAAAAGGTATCCTGATAGTCAATGCCTTCGCGTTGACTATAACCTTTTGCCACTAATCTAGCCTTGAATGTCTCCACATTCCCATCTACACCAATCCTTCTTTTGAAGATCCATTTATATCCAATAGGTATTATACCTTCTGGTGGATCTACCGAGGTCCAGACTTGGTTTGAGTGCATCGAGTCAATTTCTGACTTCATTGCCTCTAACCATTTCTTAGAGTTGATATCTGATATTGCCTCGTTATAGGTTTTGGGATCATCAGCATAAACCCCATTACCTATGAGGAACATTTTCTCTACATCTTCTGAAATAGTATCTAAGTACCTTTTAGGAGGACGAAAAATTCTTTGCGATCTTCGAGGTGGAGGAGGTGGTGTATGGATTGGCTTAACCTAATTTGGTTTCATTTGGTCCTTAGCTCGTTGCTCTTGTGAGACTTTCTCATCGAGCTTGATCTGCTTTCTAATGCTGCTATCTTGAATAAACTATTTTTCAAGAAAGATGGCATGTCGACTCACAATCACATTGTGATCTTCTACAAAATAGAAATAATATCCTAATGACTCTTTAGGATATCCTATGAATTGAGCTCTAAAGGACCTAAAGTCTAACTTGTCCGCTTGTTGTCTTTTGACATGAGTCGGACAACCCCAAATTCTGAGATGACTCAGACTTGGTTTCTTACCATGCCATATCTCATACGGTGTGGTAGGAACGATTTTAGAAGGAACCCTATTCAGTAAGTATATTGCAGTTAACAAACAGTGTCCCCAAAGAAAATCAGGGAGGTCTGTGAAGCTCATCATAGATCGGACCATATCTAATAGGTTCCGGTTCCTTCATTCTGAAACCCCATTGAGTTGAGGTGTTCCTAGTGGAGTCTATTGAGAGACTATGCCATTTTCTTTGAGATAGTCCAGGAATTTCTGACTAAGGTATTCACCTCCTCGATCTGATCGAAGAACTTAATGGGTTTTCCAATTTGCTTTTCTACTTCATGTCTGAATTCTTTGAACTTTTCAAATGCTTCAGACTTGTGTCTCATAAGATACACATACCCATACCTAGATAAATCATCGGTAAAGATTATGAAGTGACTAAGTTGCCTCTAGCCGACACATTGAATGGGCTGCACACATCTGTATGTACTAGGGCAAGAAGATCCGTGGTCCTTTTCCCATGTCCTACAAAAGAAAGCTTGGTCATTTTGCCATGAAGACATGATTCACAAATTGGATATGACTCAAAAATCAATGGACTCAATAGCCCAATTTTCTCCAATTTATTAATCCTATCTTCTGCTATATAACGTAATCTTAGGTGCCATAGATACCTACCATTAGGACTATCCCTAGGACGTTTTGATTTTATGGCATTCACATTTTGCTCAAAGTTAAAAATAGATACATCAACATGTAACTGATAAAGACCGTTAATAAGAAAATCATTTGTAATTTTATTTCTTTGATAAAGAATGTTACAATGGTCCTTAAGAAAACTAATTACATAGCCTTCTAATGCAGGGCAAGAAATAGAAATCAAATTCCTGCTTGCTATAGGCACAAAATAATAGTTTTTTAATACTAAGTCTAAATCAGATGGTAGTCGAAGGGAGTATGTTCCCATGGCCACAGCAGAATTTCTTGCTCCATTTTTGATGCGTAGGATCATCTCACCATCCCTCAGCCTCCTGCTATCCTCAAGATCCTGCATAGAAGTACACAAGTGAGCACCAGAACCAGAGTCAAGCACCCAACTGGATGCAGAAGAAATCGTAAGGTTAGACTCAATAATGAGCATACCTCCAGAAGGATCTGCCTCCTTCTTCTTTAGGGTGGCTAAGTAAGTAGGGCAGTTTCACTTCGAGTGGCCGTCATTGTTGCAATGGAAACACTTTCCTTTGTCAGCGGCCTTCTTCTTCAACTCTATCTTTTTCTTCTTTCCTCCTTCCACCTTTTACTTTTTTGTAGACTTCTTCTTTCCGAAAGACTTTCTCTTGGAAGAAGTCCTTTTCATAGCAAGTACTGAGCCTTTAGAACCTTTCATGGAAAGCTCAGCGGTAACCAGCATGTTCATAAGTTCGGCCAAGAAGTTTTGAAGTTTATGCATATGGTAGTTCATGATGAACTGCCCAAATGCATCAGTCAAGGATTGTAGAATTATGTTATTCTGTAGATCCAAGTCCAACCTCACTCTGAGCTTCTCAAGCTCTTTCAAGTCCTTGATCATCATCAGACAATGATCTTGGACTGACTGCCCATCACGCATCTTAGCCTTGAACAGTAATTTTAGGGACTTGATACTTGGCTGCACAACTCTGTTCACCAAACATCTCCTGTAGGTGAGCCAATATTTGGCGAGCAGTTCTGATATCTTCATGTTGGCATTGAAGCTCATCAGACATCATGCCCAACATATAGTATCTGACCTTATTATCTTTGTTAGTCCACTTATCCAGAGACGCTATCTATTCAGCGGATGGACGAGCTGGTAAGGTGGGAGGGACCTAGTCCAATATATGAGTTAACTTCTCAGAACCCAAAATGATTTTGAAGTTTTGGAGCCAATCCTTGTAATTTAGTTTGGTCAGTCTACGGGTGTCCAGGATTCATGCTAGTGGGTTGGATGCAGACATTTTCCTATTAAGAGTCAATGTTTCTAGTTAGATGTTGTAATTAAGACTTAACCAATTTGTTTAGGAATTTTATTTTTAAACAAATTAGCTCCCACTATATATCTAATACCCTACACTCCTCCATAGAGATTGGCAAAAATCTCTACGATTACTGATTTCTGTGGGTGGTGCCATTCCCACCGAATTACTCATTACCTCATCCTAACAAGTTATTGATGATGGGTTAGCCTTGGGAGTTGAACAACTCTTGTTCAAATGATTCTCTATATGGTTCACCCAAATTTTTGGTCTCTAATTCATGGAATCTTCACCATGTCCGAAATATTGATCCACTCCTTAGTTAAGTCAGACCCAACATTTGTCAATAGATTAGATTTCCTAATTGAGTCCTCTCACCATATCCAAAATATTTGAGTCTAATTACTCCTCAGCCACTACTGTAGGCATACATCTCTCTCT
>QRFJ01001338.1:184720-255330 GCA_006176705.1 Cocos nucifera | reverse complement strand
CTCATGTTAGGATGAGGTTCCTCCTCCTATTTCTAGCATAGCTGTAGGGGCACATTGGGGCCGCTATGAGGGCCTCTACCCTTATTCCATCTTAAGTTAACGAGGCCTTCGACTTTACTCATGTTAGGATAAGGCCCTTCTCCTATTCCTAACATGGCTATAGGGGTGCATTGGGGCCGCTGTCAGGGCCTCTCCTCTCATCCCGTCTTAAGTTAACGGAGCCTTCGACTTTGCTCATGTTAGGATGAGGTCCTCCTCTTTTTCCTAATATGGCTATAGGGTCGCATTGGGGCCGCTGTCAGGGCCTCTCCCCTCATCCCATCTTAAGTTAATGGGACCTTCGACTTTGCTCATGTTAGGACAAGATCCTCCTCCTATTCCTAATATGGCTGTAGGGATGCATTAGAACCGCTATTAAGGGCCTCTCCCCTCATCCCATCCTAAGTTAACGAGGACTTCGACTTTGCTCATGTTAGGATGAGGTCTCCCCTCATCCCATCTTAGGTTAACGGGGCCTTCGACTTTGCTCATGTTAGGATGAGGTCCTTCTCCTATTCCTAACATGACTGTAGGGGCGCATTAGGCCCTCATCCCGTCTTAAGTTAACGGAGCCTTCGACTTTGCTCATGTTAGGATGAGGTCCTTCTCCTGTTCCTAACATGACTGTAGGGGCGTATTGGGGCCGCTGTCAGGGCCTCTTCCCTCATCCCATCTAAAGTTAATGAGGCCTTCGACTTTACTCATGTTAGGACGAGGTCTTCCTCCTGTTTCCTAACACGGCCACTTTTGATCATTTTTCGGAAAATTATTTTCTATCGTCACATGATTTTTGCAACAAAAACCATAATATTGGAATATAGGAGTTTTATTAAAGGCAAATCACTGATAATACATTCTTAAATTTTCTAAATTCCAAAGCCTCGGGAGTGTCGCTCCTCCAAGCTCCTTCAAGCAATAAGTCTTGGGTCGGACGACCTCCTCTACTTCATACGGCCTTCTCAATTTGGAGTGAGCTTTCCTTGATTCTAAGATTGTGAAATAGCTATTTATCGAAGTACCAAGTCTCCCATTTTGAATGTTTTTCCATTGACTTTAGAGTTGTAGTAATAAGCTACCTTTTGCTTATAGGCTGCCATCCGAACTTGAGCTTTTTTTTATTTTTTTCCTTCTTAAGTTGAGGTTAGCCCTGAGGTCCCGTGAGTTATGCTGCTCATTGAATGCCATGACTTGTGTTGACGGAAGTTTGAGTTCTATTAGGATGACTGTTTCTGTTCCAAAAGCTAAGGCAAATGGGATCTCCCCAGTTGGCAATCTTTGGGATAGTTCGGTATGCCTAGAGCATATGATAGAGTTCATCCACCCAAGTTTCCTTTGCTCTTTCAAGTCTTGCTTTGAAACCTTGCAGCAAGGTTCTGTTGGTTACTTCGGCTTCATTATTTGCCTGTGGATGGGCAATTGATGTAAAATGATGGAACATGTTCAAATCTTCACAAAATTTGACAAATCTTGCTCCGACAAACTACTGCCCACTATCTATTATGAGTGTTCGAGGCAAGCCAAATCTATAAATGATTGACTACCAGATGAAGTCCTGTACTTTTGTTTCAGTGATTTTTGCCAGAGGTTCAGTCTCGACCCACTTTATGAAATAATCTATTGCCACTAAAAGGAACTTACGCTGTCCAGATGCCATGGGAAAAAGCTCGAGTATGTCCATCCCCCACTGAGCAAATGGCTATGGGACGCTCAGGGATGTAAGTTCGGAAGCTGGCTGTCTTTGAATGTTTGCATTTCTCTATAAAATCTTCGGTGAGCTCAATTGTCCATTTTGCTATTCTTTTGGAGGCATTCGTTTGATGAAGAACTGTCTTGATTGGTTGATTCAGTGAGGAGGATTATGGTGTACCCTTGGAAGTAAGGTCGAAGTCTTTGGGCTGCAATCAGTAGGGCATAAGTTAGTTTTCCTAACTTAGTATACCTAGTCTCGATGTCTCTTAAGACTCGGCTTATGTAGTAGATCGGTCGCTATACTTTCATCTCTTCTTTGACTAGGACTATCGTAAGGGCCGCTGGAGAGACTGCCAGGTACAAAAATAATTCCTCTTTGGATTCGGGCTTTGCTAAAAGGAGAGGTGAACAGAGGTAGTCTTTGAGCTATTTAAAGGTTTGTTGACATTCGGTGGTCCAAGCAGAAGTTCTTTGGCTATTTTAGGACCTGAAAGAAAGGCATGCATCGCTCGACTGACCTCAAGATGAAGCAGTTCAGGACTGCCACCTTTCTAGTCAGGTGCTGTACTTCTTTGATTGATTTTGGAGCAGTCATCTCTTGAATGGCCTGAATCTTCTTCGGATTTGCTTCAATTCCATGCCTCAACACCATGAATCCCAAAAACTTTTTCGAAGTCATGCCGAAGGTACACTTGGTTGGATTCAGCTTCATCTTGTACCTCCTAAGGATGGTGAAGATCTCTTCAAGATCAGCAATGTGATTTATTGAAGCTCGACTCTTGACAAGCATGTCATCTACATATACTTCCATATTGCGGTCCATCTGCTTCTTGAAGATTTTATTGATCAGGCGCTAGTATTTGCTCCTGCATTTTTGAGTCCAAAAGGCATAACCCTGTAATAGTAAAGATCACGGTCAATAATAAAACCAATTTTCTCCTCATCCTTTGATGCCATTCGAATTTGGTTGTAGCCAAAAAAGGTATCCATAAAAGTGAGGAGCTCGTAGCCCAAGATCGCATCCACCATTTGATCAATCCTAGGTAGGGATAGTTATCTTTTGGGCAGACTTTGTTCAACTTTTTGAAGTCTATGCACATTCTCCACTTGTCGTTCACCTTTTTGACGAGCACGATGTTGGAGACCTAGTTCGGATAGTTGACTTCTCGAATGAATCTGGCCTTGAGGAGCTTGTCAACTTTCTCTATAATTGCTTTCTATCTCTTTGGAGCATGGTTGCATATCTTCTCTTTCACTGGCCGATGTTTAGGATCAACAGCCAGGCGATGTTCCATGACCTTCGCATCTATCTCGGGCATGTTGTTGGGGACCCAAGAAAAAATATTTGCATTCCTCCACAGAAATTTGACAAGCTGCTCTCATATCTCTTCTACTTGGCTGGAGCCACCATGTGCTCCGCATTTTCGTCATTCAGTGGGACGAAAACAAGATCTTCCATAGGCTCTCCCCGCTCTTCCATTAGATCGTCATGGACATCCAACCCATCAACAATCGAACAAGGACCTGGTCGCTCACCCCTCTGCAAGATAATTGAATAGCAATGCCTCATCAGGGCTTGATCTTCTCTGACTTCTCCAATCCCATAGCTTGTTGGAAACTTTATTTTCAAGTAGTATGTCAATACTACCCCCCGAAGTGCATTTAGACTAGGTTGGCCGAGGATTGTGTTATAAGCCAATGGAGCTTTTACTACTAGAAAGTCCACCTATGCCTTGGACTATTTCGGAGTATTGTCCTGCAGCCACAACCAAAGTTATTACGCCTTCAACTGGTACTGCATCACCAGTGAAGCCTACCAATGGGAAGTTCATTAGTCCAAGCCGACTATGAGGTATAGACATTTTGGAGAAAGCATCATAAAATAAGACATCGACCAAACTTCCATTATCAATAAGGATGCGGTGTACATAGTCTATAATATCTAAAGCAATTACAACCGCATCATTATGCGAGAACTGAACTTCCTGGGCATCTACTTCAGTGAAAGCTAGGGTCTCCTCAGTTCTCCGCCTCTTTGCCGATCCCCTAGATCCACCGGCCTTCTCTTATCGAAGTCCCCTAGAGATGGTGTTGATGATACCGAGAGATAGTCAATCTCCTTGTTATTCCTCTCTCCTTAGCAGTTCTGGTTGTGGTATTGCCCTTGGCCGATCCTCTCTTCCCTCAGACCGATGCCGTAGAAATCGACCAAGCCGACCTCGCTTGATGAGCTCCTCAATCTCGTCTTGGAGCTGAATGCATTCCTCAGTATTGTGATCGTGGTCACGATGGTAGAGACAGTATTTATTGGAATTGTGCTTGCCAAAATGAGTGCACATCCTCTACAACCTTCGGTAGCTCCTCCTTGATTTTCATCAGCACTTAGGTTTTTGAAGCATTGAGGGGAGCATGGTTGTGGAACCTTCTGAGGAGGGAGCCCTACCCTGCCCTTCTGTCAAGACTTCTTTATTTTCGAGCTCGGAGAGGGGTTCGGACTCACTTGCACTGGGGGGGAGTTCTAGAGCATGGCTGAGTTTCGCTCAGCCTTCCTCTAGCTTTTGGCATACTTGACTCGCCCGCTCACTGCTCTCCGATGGCTTCACCATCCTTGGCCTTAAAGGCCTCTTCTACTCGAGCATAACCTTCAACCCGGGCCAACATATCAACAAAGTTCCTACATTACTTCTTCTCTAGGAAGAATAGTAGATTATTCTTATGAAGGTCGTCCTTCAGTGCGGCTATAGTGATAGACTGATCCAGATTATGGACCTCTAGCACAGCAACGTTGAACTGAAAGGCATAGGCCCGAATGGACTCCCCATCCTTCTTCTTAATGTTAATGAGGGAGTTCGAACCTCGGTAGGAGCGTTGGCTGCTGGCGAAGTGAGCAGCAAACTAGTGCCTCATCTGATCGAAGGAAAAGATGGTACGCGACTTAAGTGTCGAGTACCAGTTCCTGGCTGCTTCCTTCAAAGTAGATGGAAAAGCTTGGAAAAGAATGGCATCTGATGCACCATGAAGTAGCATCATCATCCGAAAGGCCTCTAGATGGTCGATCGGATTGGTAGTTCCATCATAGCTCTTGAACTAAGGAAGCTTGAATGTTCGACGATATCGGTTCCTGCATGATTTGATGAGAGAAAGAAGGATCGGTGCATATATCATTATCGTGAGAGAAGGGAGCATGATGGAGTTCCTCAATCCATTGGTTCATTTCTTGCAGTTTTTGGTCCAGGAGATCTTCACGATCATGGATCTCTAGAGTTTTCTAGCTGAATGGGGGCAGAGTTCCTCTAGGAGTAGAGTCATGGTCAGAGTAGGGGCTCCCTACCCTCTACTTCCTTTTCTCAGAGGTGACCAGTCGACTCACCCAAGTCGGTCATCCCCAGACTGGGTCCTGGGGTTCCAAAGAAGCCTTCTCCAATTGGACTGGCACTAGAGGTTGCTGCTGCTACAGGGCCTGCACTGCTTTAGTAAGGCCCCTAATCTATTGAACTAGCAGGTTAAATTTCTCTACGTCCACCATTATCATTGGTAGAACTTAAGATGCTGGGGATGGAATGGGGGCGGACAAATCTGGATGAGATCTGGCCATGAACGTGGTCGACCGGCAGGTGGAAACCTTTTTGGAAGGCATCCTTGTGAGATTGACTGGGGAAGAAGAACTTCAAGAGGAAAGGAGAGAGATCTCTACTGAGCACTCCTTTTAAGAACAAGAGAACCTCAAGAGAAAGAGGAACCCTTCCTCCAATGCCAATTCTATTGGTATGAAATCTGATTGATGTCGAAATCCATGCTGGAGTCGGAGAGGAGGAGGTCGTCACAAGCGACCTACAAAACAAGTCTCGATTGGAATCGGAGGTGGTGGCCCCGGTAAGACCCTTCGACGATCAAGTCAGCTCTTTCGATCAATAAAAATGGAGTTCTCAGAAAAGAAAGGAGGGAGGAGCAGCAAGCAGATCAATCCCCGTTTGGCATCATCAACACCATCTTGGGGGGACTTCAGCGAGGGGAGGTCAGTGGATCAGCGAAGCCTATGAAGAGGCAGAGAACTGAGGAGCTCATAGCTTTCACTGATGAAGATGCACAAGGAGTTTAGTTCCCACACAACAATGCAGTTGTAATCTCTTTAAACATTATTGATTATGATGTACACCACATTTTAGTAGATAATGGAAGCTCTACTGATATCTTATTTTATTATACTTTTACTAAAATGGCTGTACCCAATAACCACTTTGAACCTATGAACTCTCCGTTGGTGGGCTTCACTAGCGATGCTGTGCCAGTTGAAGGAATAATAACAATAATTGTGGCTGTAGGGCAATACCCAAAACAAAGCACAAGTTGACTTTCTGGTAGTGAAGGCCCCATCAGCCTACAATGCATTCTTGGCTGACCAGTTCTAAATGCATTCCGAGCTATGGTGTCGACCTACTACTTGAAAGTGAAGTTCTCGACAAGCTGTGGAATCAAGGAGATCAGGAAAGATCAAGCTTTTGCCAAGCACTGCTACTCCAAGCTGTACTCAGCCTTCAACGGCTTTGGTATTCAACAAATTCCAAGTGCAGAGAATACCCGAGCTGACCTTCTATCCAAGCTGGCCACACTTTACTCCAAAGAACTTCCTAAAGAAGTATACTTTGAAGTGTTGAAATGTCCGAGTACGGAAGAGCCACAATCTACAATGCAGATTGATCATGAGCCCTGCTCTATCAACACTTATCTCAAAGATGGGATGGTCTCCTATGATCCAAAAGAAGCTCGAAAGCTGAGAACCAAGCCTCCCGGTATATCTGTACAAGAGATCATACTCCTTATCACTTTTGAAATGTCTCCAACCTTCTGAAGCTGACTTTGTACTATGAAAAGTGCATGAAGGTCTGTAGGAGCCATCTAGGTGCCAGATCCTTATCTCACAAGCTGCTTCGACAAGGATATTATTGGCTGACTATACATCATGATTGTGTGTGACCGCTACCAGAGGAATACAAATATACAAAGGCAACCAGCCTCCGAGCTTACATCCTTGAGTGCCCCTTGGTCATTTGTATAATGGGGGGTGGATATACTTGGCCCCTTCCCGATGGCATCCGGACAATGAAAGTTTCTTTTAGAGGCGATCGACTACTTCACCAAATGAGTTGAGGCTGAACCCCTAGCAAAAATTACTGAAGCTAAAGTATAAGTCTTTATCTAGAAATTGATTGTTTGTAGGTTCGGTCTGCCCCAAACCCTTGTAAAAGATAATGGGCGATAGTTTACCAGGATGAAGTTTGCTGAGTTCTGCGAGGACTTGAACATCTCCCATAATTTCACATTGGTGGCCCATCTGTAAGCAAATAGTGAAGCAGAGGTGACCAACAGGACCTTATTGTAGGGTATTAAGGCAAGGCTTGAAAGAGCAAAAGAGACTTGGATGGACGAACTTTACCATGTACTCTGGACATACCAAACTACTTAAAGACTGCCAACTAGAGAAACACCATTCACCTGGACCTTCGAAATTGAGGGCTCAAACTCCCGTCGGCATGAGTTGTGGCCTTTAATAAGCAACTCAATTCGCAAGACCTCAGAGCTAACCTCGACCTACTGGAGGAAAAAAAAGAAGCCCAAGTTCGAATGGCTGTCTACAGGCGAAGGGTGGCCAAATACTACAACTCTAGAGTCAAAGATAAAATGTTTAGAGTGGGAGACTTAGTGCTTTGATGAGCAGCCATTTTTCAGCCTCAAATCAAGAAAAGCTCACCCCAAATTGGGAAGAACCCTACGAGGTCAAGGAAGTTGTCCGGTCGGGGACATATTACCTGAATGAGCTCGGAGGAGCTGATCTACCCCAACCATGGAACTCAAAAAACTTACAAATGTATTATCGATGACTTGGTCACAATAAAATCCTCCTACTTTAACATCCCAATCCTTGATACAAATCTGTAATGGTAGAAAACGACTTCCCGAATATAACCATGAAATGAAGACAGCCACGTTAGGAATAGGAGGAGAACCTCATCCTAACATGAACAAAGTCAGAGGCCTCGTTAATTTAAGACGAGATAAGGAGAGAGGCCCTTCCAGCAGCCCTAATGTACCCCTACGCCATGTTAGGAATAATAGGAGGAGAACCTCATCCTAACATGAGCAAAGCTGAAGGTCTCGTTAATCTAAGACGAGATGAGGGGAGAGGCCCTTCTAGTGGCTCTAATGTGACCCTACAGTCACATTAGGAATAGGAGAAGAACCTCGTCCTAACGTGAGCAAAGCCAAAGGCCTCGTTAATTTAAGACGAGATGAGGGGAGAGGCCTTTCCAGCGGTTCTAATGTTCCCCTATAGCTACGTTAGGAACAGAAGAAGAACCTCATCCTAAGATGAGATGAGGGGAGAGGCCTTTCTAGCGGCCCTAATGTGCCCCTACAGCCATGTTAGGAATAGGAGGAGAACCTTGTCCTAATGTGAGCAAAGTTAAAGGCCTCATTAATCTAAGACGAGATGTAGGGAGAGGCTCTTCCAGCAGTCCCAATGTGCCCCTACAGCCATGTTAGGAATTGGAGGAGAACCTCGTCCTAAAATAAGCAAAGCTGAAGGCCTCATTAATCTTAAGATGAGATGAGGGGAGAGGCACTTCCAGCGGCCCTAATGTGCTCATACAGCGGCCCTAATGTGCCCCTACAACCACGTTAGGAATAGGAGAAGAACCTCATCCTAACGTGAGCAAAGCCGATGGTCTCGTTAATCTATAAGATGAGATGAGGCCACGTTAAGAACAAGAGGAGAACCGCATCCTAACATGAATAAAGTCGAAGGCCTCATTAATCTAAGATGAGATGAAGGGAGAGATCCTTCTAGCGGCCCTAATGTGCCCCTACGATCACATTAGGAACAAGAGGAGAACCTCATCCTAACATGAATGAAGTCGAAAGCCTTATTAATCTAAGATGAGATGAGGGGAGAGGCTCTTCCAGTGGCCCTAATGTGCCTCTGTGACCATATCAAGAACAGGAGGAGAACCTCATCCTAACATGAATGAAACCCAAGGCCTCATTAATCTAAGACGAGATGAGGGGAGCAACCCTTTCAGCAGCCCTAATGTACCCCTACGGCCATGTTTAGAATGAGAGGAGAACCTCATCCTAATGTGAATGAAGCTGAAAGCCTCATTAATCTAAGACGAGATGAGGGGAGAGGCTCTTCCAGGATTCCTAATATGCCTCTACGGCTACATTTGGAACAGGAGGGAGAACCTCATCCTAACATGAATGAAGTCGAAAGCCTTGTTAAACCAAGACAAGATGAGGGAAGAAACCCCATCAACGGCCCTAACGTACTACAATCACGCAAGGAATAGAAGAAAATCTCATTCTAACACGAGGGAGGCCAAGGCCACATTAATCTGAAACAAAGGAAAGGAAAAAGCATACCGGCGAGCCTTATACGTATCCCACCTATGGCTATGACAAATACAAATGAGGGAGCCCCGCCCAAGTTCGTGAAAGGGACCCTAGCTTGGCATCCAGAACAAGCATCTCATTAGAAGGCAAAGCAAAGAAAAATGAGGTAAAGAAAGCAGAGCTATTAACCAACATCAAATCTGAATGAGATAATAGCAAAAAGGATACCATTTTATTACAAATATTAAGTTTGTTACAAGCAAGATAAAGGTCAGCAAGACCGATCACGCAAGAATACAAGTTCATTACAAGCAAGATAAAGGTCAGCAAGATCGATTACATGAAAAGAAAGAAAAAGAAAAAAAGACCGAAGTCCTAGGATGGACTAGACTCAGATTTTGGGCTATCAGCCCCAGCCATCACCAGGGCTTGCTTTAATCTAAGGATCTCCTCCTCAAGCTCTCTCTTTTGGTATAAGTCATCTACATACATTCTGTTAATGCATCCAAATTTGCCTTCAAGCTCTCACCGCTGCTTCCTTAGGACTTCGGACTTAGCCTTAGCATCCTTAATGGCTTGCTATTCACACAATAGCTAGATCTTCAGCCATTGAACCTCGTCCTTTTACCTCCCAACCACTTTCGAAAGCTCACCCAGAGTCCTCATCAAGGAGGCAACCTGCTTTGATCCCCTACTCGCACCGGATTGATGACTATAATCGAGTTGTTTTTGGAGCTGGTGATGCGGGAGCATCCGAGACTACTGATCAATCCTTAAGTCCTGAGCAGATTCCTTCGGCTAAACAAACACTATCGGTACTTATTCATGCCAAGACTAACTTCGGTTACAACTTGCTTCGATGGGTTAAGGAATGATGATACCAGTATCAAAATTCGTTGCTGATCGATGATATATCAAAGGTGAGTTATTCAGGATAAGTTCCATAGTGATTTAATGCTCTTTGGAAGTAGATATTTGCTAGTTATTGTTGGTGGACGAATTTTGAAGGCTGAAGAGATAAGACTCCTAGTCCCCATGTCATTTATTGCATTCCCTAGTTCCTAGACCTTTAATGCTATTTCAGTTTTGTTTAGTCTTTAATGTTTGGGTAGTTCCCATGTTGTTTTCAATTCTGAGTCTAATATCTATATAATGAGACATATTCTCATTTTGTAAGCAGACTGGTTGAATGAATGAAAATTCCTCTTTGTGAGTTGAATTATTATCTCGATTCTTTATCCAACGTCGTTGGTGGTGAATCAAATAGTTCTTTATCCTTGGCCGGTGGAATTTCCTTTAAGCCTTGGTGGTGAACTGCAACTATCTCGGTCCTTTATCCTTGGCTGGTGGCTTGTGCCTTTAGGCTTAGGTGATAAACCTTCCATATCCTCGAGTCACACACATCCCCACAAACACAGTGCCTCGTCCACTTCCTCCCAGAATCACTCCCTCCACAGAGCTTATTTGTGGAAACTCAAAACGCAAAAGTTGTAGATCTACGAGTCCTTGATCTGTGACTTTTGGAATTGGGTCAATCCGACCTGTATTGAGGAAGTTACGCCCATTTTCCCAAAATTGCGCAATCCTAAAATTTTCTGTTCGGAGTCACTCGCCCACGCACGCATCAAGTTGGTATCAGAGCTCAAGGTTGAACTTATCTTGAGTGATTCCTTTGTAATGTTATCTTCTACTTATCATGGGTGACGAACAAGTTCCACGAGGCTTGACTTTGGAGCAAGCGCACGACCTAAGGCGAGATCGTGCTATAGAGAATCTCCAAAGGCAAATGGAGCGAGTTCTCAATCTCCTAGAGAACCCGGCAAGACAAGAGCAACCAGCAAGGCGTCCCGATGTTCAGCGACAGCATGAAAATTCATATTCGCATCACAATTCTAATGATGATTCTAATTCCACTGAAGGCAACTCTAGTGCTTCTGAGCACCGAGTTCGGAGAAGAAGAAGAAGACACCATGAGAATGACCGTGAGATTAAAGCAGATGCACCTGAGTTCGAAGGTAGTCTCAATCCTGACAACTTTGTTGATTGGCTCCATGCCATTGAACGAGTTTTTGACTTCAAGTCCTACTCGGATGAGAAGAGATGCAAGGTCGCTGTTCTGAAACTTACTAAATATGCTTCTCTATGGTGGGAGAATTTAAAGCATCAGCGAGCTAGAGAAGGGAAAAGCCGAATCAAGTCTTGGGATAAACTCAAGAAACTTATGAAGAAGAGGTTCTTGCCCGATACCTATAAGCAAGATCTGTTTCTCAAGTTGAATTCCCTAAGACAACAAGGGATGAGTATTGAAGAATATATTCGTGAGTTCGAACAACTCATGATGAGGTGTGAAGTTCCAGAAGTTCCCGAGCAAACCATCACTCGATTCCTTGGTGGCATGAATCAGGAAATTGCTGATTTGGTTGAACTTCAGCCTTATTGGTCCTTCGAAGATGTTTGCAAGCTAGCAATGAAGGTTGAGAAACAACTAAAGAGTAGCAAGAGGTTTTCTTCCAGAACCTCCTCGAAGGGGACATCCTACTTTAGGGGTGCTTCCTCAAGCAAATATGAAGGTGTTTCGTCGAAAGCTAAGGGTAAAGAGAAGTTGGTGGAACCCGTCAAAGAAACCAGCAAGAAAGTTGATGGTGACACAAGGAAGTGTTTTAAGTGCCATGGCTATGGGCATTTGCAAGCTAATTGTCCAAATCGGAGAGTTATGACTCTTCAAGAAATTGAGAAGATCGATTTGGAACTTCAAGAGGCCAGCGATGAACATGACCAGAATGATTCTGAAGCTAAAGAATCCGAGAATATCATTGAAAAAGCTGATGATGGCGAGTTGTTGGTGATATGGAGAGCACTACATGCTGAGATATCTCCCAAAGAAAATGAGCAAAGGGAGAACATCTTCCACACCCATTGCACTATTAACGGGAAGGTGTGTACGATGATGTGAGCATAGATTTTATTGTGGCTCTTCCAAGAACTCAGAGGGGAAAAGATGCCATTATGGTGGTCGTTGATCGATTTTCTAAAATGGCTCATTTTATTCCCTGTCACAAGACGGATGATGCATCTCATGTGGCTGATCTTTATTTCAAGGAGATCATTCGCCTTCACGGAGTACCAAAGACCATTGTATCTGATCGTGATTCTAAGTTTTTAAGTTATTTCTGGAAGATCTTATGGAGAATGCTTGGAACCAGACTTCTATTCAGCACCACTTGTCATCCTTAAACCGATGGCGAAACGGAAGTAACCATTCGCACTCTCACTACGTTACTTCGAGGAATGGTTAGTAAATCTCTAAAAGATTGGGATTTGAAGCTTGCACATGCTGAGTTCGCTTATAATCGATCACCGAGTTATACTACTGGTCGATCACCCTTCGAAGTTGTGTATGGAATCAATCCGCTCACACTGATTGATTTAATTCCTATTCCATCCAATTCACAAGTAAACTTTGATGGCAAAGAGAGAGCTGAATCAATGAAAAAACTCCATGAGCAGATTCGAAGCAATATCGAGAAGGCTAACGAGTCTTATAGGAAGAAAGCTAATAAACATCGGAGGAAGGCTCATTTCCAACCAGGTGATCTTGTGTGGTTACACTTAAGGAAGGAAAGATTTCCTTCTCAGTGGAAGAATAAGCTTATGCCTAGAGCTGACGGTCCATTTGAAGTTCTCGAGAGAATTGGCGAAAATGCTTACAAGATTGATCTTCCTGGAGAATATGGAGTTTCGGCAACTTTTAATGTAGGTGATCTTTCTCCTTACTTGGAGGATGATGACTTGTCAGATTTGAGGACAAATCTCAAACAACCCGGGGGGAATGATGCGGGAGCATCCGAGACTACTGATCAATCCTTAAGTCCTGAGCAGATTCCTTCGGCAAAACAAACACTATCGGTACTTATTCATGCCAAGACTAACTTCGGTTACAACTTGCTTCGATGGGTTAAGGAATGATGATACCAATATCAAAATTCATTGCTGATCGATGATATATCAAAGGGGAGTTATTCAGGATAAGTTCCATAGTGATTTAATGCTCTTTGGAAGTAGATATTTGCTAGTTATTGTTGGTGGACGAATTTTGAAGGCTGAAGAGATAAGACTCCTAGTCCCCATGTCATTTATTGCATTCCCTAGTTCCTAGACCTTTAATGCTATTTCAGTTTTGTTTAGTCTTTAATGTTTGGGTAGTTCCCATGTTGTTTTCAATTCTGAGTCTAATATCTATATAATGAGACATATTCTCATTTTGTAAGCAGACTGGTTGAATGAATGAAAATTCCTCTTTGTGAGTTGAATTATTATCTCGATTCTTTATCCAACGTCATTGGTGGTGAATCAAATAGTTCTTTATCCTTGGCCGGTGGAATTTCCTTTAAGCCTTGGTGGTGAACTGCAACTATCTCGGTCCTTTATCCTTGGCTGGTGGCTTGTGCCTTTAGGCTTAGGTGATAAACCTTCCATATCCTCGAGTTACACACATCCCCGCAAACACAGTGCCTCGTCCACTTCCTCCCAGAATCGCTCACACCACAGTGCTTATTTGTGGAAACTCAAAACACAATAGTTGTAGATCTACGAGTCCTTGATCTGTGACTTTTGGAATCGGGTCAATCCGACTTGTATTGAGGAAGTTACGCCTATTTCCCGAAATCGCGCAATCCTGAAATTTTCTATTCGGAGTCACTTGCCCACGCACGCATCAGCCGGGTCACCTCGCTGTTAGCAGCACGAAGCTTTTGCTCAAGCTTGGATATCCTCTTACTCCAACCCAGCCGATAAATATCATACGTGAGCTTGGCATCTTGCAACTGCTTTTGAAGCGTGGAGAACTTCTTCGACCAATCCCACTCATATCATGCCTTATAGACCATAGCAAACTTCTCCTACACTGCCTGAAGTTCGACTTTGAGGAAGCCGACCTTCGCTATCAACACCCAAGACTTATCGCTGGCACTTTTCTTGAGCTCCGCTAACTCCCTCTCGAAGCTGCCCTTCTTGATGGCGAAGGTCACGAAATCTTTCATATACAACTTACGAAGGCGGGTAACCTCAATTATCACCTCCGACGCATTCTTTCTAGATTTTTGAAGTTCATCTTCAGCCTTTTTTAATTTCTTTCTCAAGTGGTGAACTTTCTTCTTCAAATTTCTTACTATCAATTTTAAAGGAATTCCCTGAGGTAGCGGCTCAGCATCAATGGAGTTGCATCCAATGCATGAAAAGCACTCTAAGCTATTGATTAAAAGTTCTACTTTCATTAATTAAAATATTTTTGAGTATAGGATAAAGAAAAAAAGGAAATACAACTACTAAAGACCCCCGACCTCTAAAGGGAAAGCAGGAGAGGAGCTCCTTACTCTAGGGGTAGCCACGGGCTTGGGAACGGGTTCGACTGGCGCTTTGGAGACAACCTCGGGCTCCTACATGGGCTCGGGCACCTCGGCAGTTGGCTCGAAGGATTCGAAGACCACTTTAGCGGGGCAGGGCTGCAGCATCGGACGACCCCATTTCTTTGTCGGGCTCCTCTTCTAGGAAGCTGAGATCAAGCTCAGGAAACCTCTGGGCCACCCTACCTTCATAGAGTTTGAAGCCCTTTGTGAACGTCTTCTGGCCGAATGCAATATTTAAGTCCTCATTTTGGAGGAGGCCTTGAACTCCTCCATGGCTCGGGTTGTCACCTTCGAAATAGACTTCGACATTCTAACTTCCAGCTCGACGATCTTGATCTCGGCCCCCTTCTTTTTCCCCTCCTCTAAGGTTAGTGCAGCCTTGAGCCTAGCCAGGATGAGCTCCTCCTTTCGATGCACTCCCTGAAGACTCATTTTTCGCCATCTTCCCCTCCACAAGGTGCTCAACCTCGGCAACCTTCCCCTAAAGCCAATCGATCTCAGCTCAAAAGTCCCCCTGGACCTTCAGTGCTCCTAGTGATATGTCCTCTTGAGGTGGGCCAGTATGTGGTGGCCCGACTGCCATGGACAAGTCATAGTAAGATAAAGAAAATAAGGAAGAAATAATGAAAAAGAAGTGCGGCAAGATGATTACCTTAAGAAAAATTTCAAGAAACTCCCAAACGAACTGCATCCGATCGAGGTCGGCTAGGCGCTCCACCTCTTCGGGTAGGGCGAATTTGTTAGTTAGATCCTGGATGATGTCTAGGTTGCCGAAGGGGTCCACCCCAAGATCGTCACCACTATTGTTGTTTGATCCACCTGGACAAGCCTTACGAACCATCTTCATGATAGCGGCCTTCTTCTTCTTCTTGTCGTCTCCATTCCCTCTTTCCCTCTTAGTGGAGGGCTCTGACACCGGTCCTCCTATAGGTAGGCTCGAGGATGCGGGAGGCTGAGAACCCACACCTCCAATGCTGCCCTCGATGATCGAAAGGACCTCGGTGCCCAGAGCAACTTTGGGAGCAACCATGGGGACGGCCAAAACCTCAAAACTCGAGCTGCCGATCTTTGGCCTTTTCGAACTCCCACCTAGGGTTGCCCCCTTCCTCTTCTTTCGGACATAAAGGCCCTTAGTGAGCCTCTCCATAGCATCAGTATCCATCTCTGCAATAAAGAAAAAGACTATAGTTAGCCAAGGTACAGATGAAACTTCATGAGAGTTCATATGTATATAAATATACATATATGTACAAATGCAATTGGTACCCATGGGGTCGAGATGATTCAGGCAAAAGTTGAATAAGGTCTGCTCTCTCAAAAGCTTGGGGATACCGGAAGCTCGGTATGCCTTGAGCCTATTAGAAGACTCAAGGTCGGCTCCATCCAAGCTAGGGGCTTGACGGACGGATTCCTTAAGGACTCCCCAAGGAGGAAGGCAGTAGGGTTGGCCATCGGATGAAAAAGTACTTTTTCTTTCAGTTATGAATAGAAAAAGAAGCACCTTTCAGCAACCCCTTATTACCGAACTGATAGGAGAAATACCACCAGATCTTTGCAGAAGGATGGTATTTGAAGGTATAGAAATTTCAGAATAACGAGATGGTCGGCCAAACTTCGACCAAATGGCAGAGGAAAAGGAAACCTATCATGAACCAGAAGGAGTTCAGCACAACAGAAGCAAAACAGATGTTCAAGAATCGAAAGAGGACAACTACAAAGGGGGGCAGTGGAAGCCGAAGCCCGGCACGCAAGGTCTCTAAGCATAGGCAAAATCGATCGAGCGGAGGTGAGCTGACGCGTTCGTCCGACCCAGGGAGCTCGAGGTCATACTCAGGGGGAACCCCATATTGGATGTAGATCAACGAAAGGTCGTTCGAAGTCAAAATCGAAGGAAGGGTATCTGGAATAGAAGTTTCGTGAGACATGTTCCTAGGCTCAACCTTGGCTAGGGGTGTGGGATCTAGGAAGGCCAGTCTGGACGAGCTCCAAGAACTGGTGGAATGGGTGGTTTTAGAAGACATTCAAATCAAAATAAAACCCTTAAAAAAACTTCCAAAAATCAAGAAAAAACACACTATAAAAGCTTCTACTAGAGAAACCGAAAGAGCAAGAAGAAAAAGGATGCTGGAAAAATCAAAAATAGATGATAGGAGGCTGACCTAAGTTGACTGGGAGGGGCAAAGAAGCGATGGACATGATGAAAATCGTGTGGAGGACCGCGAGAAACTAGAGAGGATGCGGGGAAGAACCGGTGCTCTCGCGAAGGAAGAAGGCAAGGGCTCAGGAAGGAAGAAGACTTAGGCAAGAATGAATTTTGAAGGGGGGGAGAATGCCTTAAATTGCCAAGGGCAACTCGAGGCAGTTATGATTGCATATCTTACTCAGCCATTCCGTATGTGCATCGCATCCCACTCATCATGATAGGAGAGTGGCAATGGGCAGGTCTTTAATTATGCCATACCTAGGGTAGTGTTACGGCAAGAAATTTGAAGGGTCATCTTCCAAAAGTCATTTTGAATTTAATGAGCCCAAGAGCTGATGCAGTAGATGCCAAAATGTCTTTTTCGGACAAAAGCGGGAAAAGAAAAGAACTTTGGCAGTTGCATTCGTACTCCCTTCTTTCGAATTTTGAACTCGAGAGTGGGGGGACTATTTTTGGAGATAAACCAGCTCCTGCCGAAGTTTGGCTAGAATGTCTGACCTTTGAATTAGCCCACCTGGTATCAGCGGTTGGGGATGAGCTTCCACCAAATTCGTAAGACCTCTTAGACTCTTTCAATAGTCGAACTCCAGCTAGACTTCTCCTTCAGTCAGACTCCTGTCGAACTTCTCCTTCAACTGGACTCGTTCAGCAATCGGACTCCTACCGAAATTCTGCTTCAGTCGAATTCCTTCAGCAATCGAGCTCCTCTCGAACTTCTCTTACCAGCTATCCGAAAAGGCCTTGGCACTAACTCATGATATGGCGTACGATGGCCCAAGCGCTGCTGATCTCAAGAACCTTCAAACTTCTTGGAAACTGTGTTAGCTAAGAATTCTTTGTTACCTGTGGCTATCCCATCCAAACTTGAGTTGTCAGACTCCAGTGGACTGGCACGTCATGACAATAGACTGACGCTCCATAACAAACCCCATATGGCCCTGAACGGCCCGCTACCATGCGGTTACGGCTGTCACTATCAGTTTGTTATGGGCTTCACCTATATAAGGGACCCTCCAAATAGGCTTTCTTCTCTAAGCTCTTAATTTCTTTCTAAAAACTCTGCTAAAATCTTTCTAAACACTCCATTTTTGTTGGCCGAAAGAGCTGACTTGATCGTCGGAGGGTTTTGCCGAAGCCACCATCCCCGACTCTAGACAAAACTTATTTTGCAGATCACCAACGGCGATCTCATCTTCCCCGACTCTAGCCTTAATTCCGGCGACAACTAGATTTTGCACCAACACCAATGTTCTCCATGAAGAACTTGGATGAAGCATCCTACATCCTCGAGATGAAGATCTATAGGTATAGATCTAAAAGGATGCTTGGATTATCTCAATCCACATACATAGATACTATGCTGAAGAGGTTCAGCATGAAGAATTTCAAAAAGAGCTATCTCTTGATAGGCCATGAAATTTCTCTCCCTAGGAAGGATTGTCTAACAACTCTTGAAGAAAGAAAGCGTATGAGTAGAGTCTCATATGCTTCGATAGTGGGATCTATCTTGTACACCATGACATGCACGAGACCAGATGTGGCATACTCACTAGGAGTAGTGTGTAGATACCAATCTAATTCTGAAGAAAATCACAGGTAAGTGGTTAAAGTCATCCTTAAGTATTTGAGAAATACTAAGAATCAGTGGTTGATTTATGGAGAGTCAGATCTGAAACTTGTGGGGTTTACAGACTCTAACTTTTAAGCTAAACATAATGACAGTAGAAGTATGCCGGGATATATTTTTACTCTAAATGGTAGAGCTATTTGCTGAAAGAGTTTCAAGCAGCATGCTATGGCAGTGTCACATACGAAGGGATCTCAGAGCAAATCCAAACAACGTGCGGCTCAGTCAGCTCTTCACAGGGCAAAAGAGAATCGATCAGCCTTCCTAGTATGGGAACCTAGTCTCTATGACTTAGGCCACGCCCAATAATAATAGAACACAGGGGAATGCGACACCACGAAACACCATGAAGAAGAAGAAGAAATAAGGGGAAGAGAACTTTTATTAAATAACCACTCGCTGGTTTACAATAGAAGCTCTCTCGGTCTCTCGATCTCTCACAGATACAAGAGGATCCCTAGATGATCTCTTTCTTTCCCTCTCTCTCTTGATCTCTAACCACACCCTTGAGTGTCCTTTTATATAGGAACAACCCCAGGTTGCAAGTCCCTCACAAACTCAACTCTCTAAGTACAAGATAAGGATAAACTCAGAATTCCCGTTTTCGTAGGACTCTGCACAGTTAGATAAACTTGCCAAGTTCGTTACCCAAATGAACTCGGATTGTAATGAAACTTGATCCGTTGGATTTGGAATGAAAAATCCTTTAAAATAACACCTTACCCACTTTGAACCAACTTTGTGGAGTTCCCAGAATGTCGCACAAAGTTGCATGGGTAAACTACATTCTGTTATGCATCGTTGCACTAGCTTCTTTGCTGACCAATGTACATCTCAAGACATGTGCCCTCAGCCCGATTCTCTTGATTACTCCTTGTAGATCTTGTACACATTTCCTTAGGTAATTCTAGGGCTTAGATTTGGTCTCCAAGTTGTCCAAATCTCAAGAGACTGTAGTCAGACCTTGAACCCATCCAGCAACCCAATCTGGTTTGCACCTTGATCCGTGTCCGGTCCAGCCCCGATTCGAGGAGCCGTGACACCCTCCCCCACCTAAGTCGAAGTCACCCCCAATGAGGCTAGGTGGTACTTGTTGATGATGTCTTCTAACTACCATAGTTCATCACCATACTCCCTACTCGCTTCTGAGTCTGCTAGTCCTCTCCATTGGACTAAGTACTGCACCCGACTGCTAGCCCTTCTTCCTGTCTGCCTTGATTTTAGAAACCTTCTTGGTGTAATGAACTCTTACGGCCACTGGAGCTCTCCCGCTTTGAGCCTGAGAAGGGTCGGTTGTGTCTTCTTTGAATGGCTTCAACAGAGACACGTGGAACACCGGATGCACTTTCAGCTTGGAAGGAAGCAACAATTGGTCTGCAGTCTCTCCAATTTGATGGGTGATGATGAAGGGGCCTTCATACCTCCATGAAGCGAGCATTGCGATCAGAAATAAATTGGTCTAGATTCTTCCCATGAAGCGAGCATCGCGATCAGAAGCAATGCTCCACGGTATCCCCCAATATTTCACCACATATATGAAGAACAAGCGCTTCACATCGAAGACTCCATACTTTGAGATGTGATCCACCACTACCATGATGGAGCTGTATCTTTCCACTAGAGGTAACCCAATGATGAAGTCCATGGAGACGCTCTCCCATGTCCTGTTGGCAATGGCTCCAATAACCCCACGGGCCGGTGATGTTCAACCTTGTCCCGTTGGCATACTAAACAAGTGCGAACATACCCATCGATGTCATCTCGTATATTTGGCCAATAGTAGCTATGTTCTATGAGAGCTTGGGTCCGATGCACTTCCTAATGTCCTACCCACATAGAATCATGATGCTCTCGCAGCACCTCGCGCCTCAACCCTCTGCTAGAAGGCACATAGACATGCTGTCCCCATGTCAAAATCTGCCCACCTTTGGTCTAGAAACCCGCCTTGCCGTCCTTGATGAGTTCACCCATGGATGTGGCCCATCGATCCTTCTCCATCTTGGTCTTGACCCTCTCCATTAAGTCACTTGCTGGTCCGAAAGTGGAAGAACCGCAGCCAACTGTGCCTTTCTACTTATGGCATCAGGAAACGAATTGGTTCGGCCTGGCTTGTACTTGATGTGGAAATTCAGCGAGAAATTGCTGCCATCTCGCTTGCTTTGGGGTGACCTTAGGCTGGGTTTGGAAGTAGCTTGTGGCTACATTGTCCGTGCACACCACAAACTTGGATCTGAGGAGGTAATGGCATCTGGTTCTAAGGCAATGCTCAACCGCTGTCATCTCCTTCTCATGAATCGTATACCTACACTCGGTGTCGTTCAACTTCCGACTCTTGTAGGCCACTGGGTGTCTTTCCTGCATGAGCATCCCTCGAATGGCAAAATCTGATGTATCGGTATGAACTTCGAAAGGAACCGAAAAGTCCGGTAGCATAAGGACCGGCTCCTCTATGACCACCTACTTGAGATGATCGAATGCCTCCTGACATTGATCTAACCACGGCCATGGTCGACCATTCTTCAACAAATCCATCAATGGGGTGCATGACTTCGAATATCCCATGATGAACCTCCTATAATAATTTGCCAAACCAAAAAAAGAGCATAATTGTGTAACACATGTAGGTACCTCCCACTCGGCTATGGTTGAAATCTTGGAGGGATCCATCATGAGCTTTTCATCCCCAATGATGTGCCTGAGGAACGGCACCCTCTTTGCACAAACATGCACTTCTTCATCTTCACAAAGAGCTGGTGTTGGCATAGGGTGGAGAAGACTCGTCTCAAGTGCGCCACATGCTCGTCCAACATCCGACCGTAGACAATAATATCATCCAACTATAGTGCCATGAATTTATCGATAAAGTCATGGAGTACACATTGCATCAAAGCACAGAAGGTTGCTAGAGCTTTGGTGAGGCCGAAAGGCATGACATGGTACTCGAAGCTCCCATACCTTGTCACACATGCGGTCTTCTTGATGTCCTCTACCATGCGAACTTGATAGTACCCATCCACTACGAAGATCCAACTTGGAAAACCACCGTGCTTTACCAAGTTGATCGAGCAAATCATCAATCCATGGAATGGGGTACTTGTTCTTCACCGTGAGTTTGTTGAGGGTCCTATAGTCGATGCAGAGTCTCAGCAAATCATCATGCTTCTTTTGAAAAAGTACTGGTGCTCCATATGGACTCTTCGATGGTCGGATGAACCCACTATCCACCAACTCCGTTAGCTGTCTCCTCAGCTCTTGGAGTTTAGGTGGGGCCATCCTAAATGGTGTTTGAGTTGGTGGATGTGCTCCCTCCACCAAATCAATTTGGTGATCGATTTCTCTTCTTGGCGGCAATCGCTTGGGTAATTTGGGGGGCATCACATCCCCGAATTCAGTGAGAACACCCTCGATGGGTGCTGGGATCTCTTTTCACTCCAGCAGGTCTTCCTCTTGAATGAACGCAATGTATGTTGGAAGTCCCCTTCTCAGCCCCTTAGCAAGCTGCATTGCCGATAGGACTCGCTGCAAAGTCCCTCTAAGTCGATTTCCTGGAACCATGCAAGGTCTGCTCGAATTCAAAACCACCACCACAATTGAATCCGCCTTTACCATGGCATGTAGCTGGGTTAGCAAAGACATACCGATGACCACCTCATAGTCGTCGATAGGGGCGACCACCGTTGTCACCCGTCTGGTCCATGTACCGAATTGGATCTCAACATCCTTGGCTGTTCCACTTGTAGCTACCTCTATGGAGTTGACCGCCTTAAACATGTGCTCATCACGTTCAATCTTCAGGTAGAGTTCTTCACCATTGCTAAGTCCACGAAGAAGTCAGTGCCACCTGTATGAATGAGGGCTTGGAAAATGTGACCATTGATATTGCTGCTGCTCCACCGTCATAGATGCGATCTTGCCCCTCAATGCACAAATCTTCACCTTATGCGGTCCATTGCAAATGTAGCATGAGATAGTGCTAGTACCTTGCACCACCCCTTTGCCCTTTGCTTGGGAAGCACCTCCACTTGAGGAGCCTGGATTCGACCCTTTTCCACCTCTCTTGTGACCTGATTTTGCTCCCCCACCTTTGCCCTATTTGGATGCCCAGGCTTTGGGAGCTGTGGGTTTAGTCTTGAACTCGATGAGAGCCTCCGCTTGAGCTATCACCTCGTTCAAACTCTTAACTCCTCTTCGCTGCAACTCCATCTTGGCCCATGGTTTGAGCCCATCAAGGAAGGTGAAGAGAGAGTCCTCCTGGCTGCGGTTTGGTACCTCCAACAATAATTTGTTGAACTCTCGCACATACACGCACATCACCCTTTTGCGTGAGTCGCCGTAGTCGTGCTCCAGCATCATCCTTAGCGAACTCGGGGAAGAATTGCTTCCAAAGTTTAGTTTGGAACTATGCCCAAGTGGTGATTGGAACAGCCCCTCGCTTCACATCGTTAGCCCAACGTCGCCACCAAAGCATCACCACATCTCTCAAGAACATGACCTCCGTGCTCACCTTCATGGCTTCACCCCTTACGCTGGTAACTTGTAGGTATTGTTCGATGGTGAAAAGGATGTTATGTACGTTCTTTGCGGATCGCTGCCTGCAGAACACTTGCGGCTTGGGAACATCAAGCTTGTGCAGGGAACGCGGAGCCTCACTTGTGACCTCCATTATCGAGGAAGAAGAGGACATGCCCATGGTAGTTTTTTTCTTTGAAAGGTCAACCACCTGTATTTGGAGAGCCTTCACCATGGTCTCCAACTTCTTATTGCACTGCAGCACTTCCTTGTAGCGCCTCTCCATATCGAAGAAAATTTGATTCAGCTGAGCAGCGATCTCACCTTGAAGGGTTGCGTCCTTAGCCTTGAGGTCCTCTGCTTGCCCTTCAACCTTAGCTATTTGGGCCTCGCACTTCCACAGTTGATTGTCGGTGGACAAAATCAGAGATGCAATCCATAGCCCTTGTAGGAAATCATCAACTGGATGCACTCCATCCATTGCCGTGCCTCCTCCTGAGGCCTGGGATCCAAGGTCGAGGATGATGAATCCCCCCCCATTCCCACCATGGATGCTGATGTAGAGAGGTTGTCTTCTTCATTTCCAATATCGCTCTGATACCAACTATCACGTACGAAGGAATCTCAGAGCAAATCCCAACAACATGCGTCTCGGTCAGCTCTTCACAGGGCAGAAGAGAATCGATCATCCACCCCAGCATGGGAACCTAGGCTCTATGACTTAGGCCACGCACAATAATAATAGAACACAGTAGAATGCGACATCAGGAAACACCACGAAGAAGAAGAAAAAATAAGGGGAAGGGAACTTTTATTAAATAACCACTCACTGGTTTACAATAGAAGCTCTCCCGGTCTCTCGATCTTTCATAGATACAAGAGGATCCTTAGATGATCTCTTTCTTTTCCTCTCTCTCTTCATCTCAATCCCCATCCTTGAGTGTCCTTTTATATAGGAACAACCACCCCAGGTTACAAGTCCCTCACGAACTCAACTCTTTAGGTACAATATAAGGATAAACTCAGAATCTCTGTTCTCGTAGGACTCTACGCAGTTAGATAAAACTACCAAGTTCGTGATCCAAACGAACTCGGATTGCAACAAAACTTGATCCGTTGGATTCGAAACGAAAAATACTTTAAGATAATACCTCACCCACTTTGAACCAACTTCTGTGGAGTTCCCAAAATGTCTCACATAGTTGCATCAGTAAACTGCATTTTGTGATGCCTCATTGCACTAGAGATGTGGCGATGCTTTGGTGGCGACGTCGGGCTGACGATGTGAAGCGAGGGGCTGTTCCAATCACCACTTGGGCACAATTTCAAACTGAACTTCAGAAGCAATTCTTCCTTGAGTTTGCTAAGGGTGATGCTCGAGCACGACTACGATGACTCATGCAAAAGGGTGATGTGCGAGAGTATATGCAAGAGTTCAGCGATTTATTGTTGGAGGTACCAGACCTCAGCCAGGAGGACTCTCTCTTCACTTTCCTTGACAAGCTCAAGCCATCGGCCAAGATGCAGTTGTAGCGAAGAGGAGTTAAGAGTTTGAATGAGACGATAGCTCAAGCGGAGGCTCTCATCGAGTTCAAGACTCAATCCATAGCTCCCAAAGCCCAGCCATCAAAACATGGCAAAAAGGTGGGGGAGTGAAATCAGGTCACAAGGGAGGTAGAAAAGGCTTGAATCTGGGCTCCTCAAGTGGAGGTTCTTCCCAAGCGAAGGGTAAAGGGGTGGTGCAAGGTACCAGCGCTATCTCATGCTACATTTGCAATGGAGGGCATAAGGTGAAGGATTGTCCATTGAGGGGCAAGATTGCTATGACGATGGAGGAGCAGCAAGAGACCAACCTAAGGATAGATTCACTCAGTCTCAATGCCTTGAAGGCCAAGGGGCCACGAGGCCTACTCTATGCACCTATCAATATCAATGGTCACACCTTCCAGGCACTCATTGATATGGGTGCCACTGACTTCTTCGTGGACTTAGCAACGGCGAAGAAGCTCAACCTAAAGATTGAATGTGATGAGCACACGTTCAAGGCAGTGAACTCCGTAGAGGTAGGTAGCTACAAGCGGAACAACCAAGGATGTCAAGATCCAATTTGGTACATGGACTGGACGGGTGATAGCGATGGTCGCCCTTATCGATGACTATGAGGTGGTCATCGGTATGTCTTTGCTAACCCAGCTACATGCAATGGTAAAGGCGGATTCAGATGTGGTGGTGGTTCTGAATTCGAGCGGACCTTCTGTGGCTCAAGGGAATCGAGTTAGAGGGACTCCATAGTGAGTCCTATCGGCAATGCAGCTTGTTAAGGGGCTGAGAAGGGGATTTCCAACATACATTGCATCCATTCAAGAGGAAAACCTGCTGGTGGGAGAAGAGATCCTAGCACCCATCGAGGGTGTTCTCACTGAATTTGGGGATGTGATGCCACCCAAATTACCCAAGCGATTGCTACCAAGAAGAGAAATCAATCACCGGATTGATTTGGTGAGGGAGCACATCCACCAGCTCAAACACCATATAGGATGGCCCCACCCGAACTCCTGGAGCTGAGGAGATAGCTAACGGAGTTGGTCGACAGTGGGTTCATCCGACCTTCGAAGAGTCAATATGGAGCACCGATACTTTTTCGGTTATGATGATTCGTTGAGACTCTGCACGACTACAAGGCCCTCAACAAACTCACGGTGAAGAACAAGTACCCCATTCCATGGATTGATGATTTGTTCGATCAACTTGATAAGGCATAGTGGTTTTTGAAGTTGGATCTTCGCCGCGGGTACTATCAAGTTCGCGTTGCGGAGGAGGATATCGAGAAGACTACATGTGTGACAAGGTATGGGAGCTTCGAGTACCTTGTCATGCCTTTCGGCCTCACCAATGCTCCAACAACCTTCTGTGCTTTGATGCAACGTGTACTCCACGACTTTATCGATAAATTTGTGGTAGTGTACTCGGATGATATTATCGTCTACAGTCGAACATTGGACGAGCATGTGGCACACTTGAGGCAAGTCTTCTGCACCCTATGGCAACACCAGCTCTTTGTGAAGAAGGAGAAGTGTGTGTTTGTACAATGGAGGGTGCCGTTCCTCAGGCACATCATTGGGGATGGAAAGCTCATGATGAATCCCTCCAAGATTTTAGCCATAGCCGAGTGGGAGGTACCTACATGTGTTACACACTTACGCCCTTTTCTTGGTTTGGCAAATTATTATAGGAGGTTCATCATGGAATATTTGAAGTTATGCGCCCCATTGATGGATTTTGAAGAAAGGTCAACCATGGTGGTGGTCGGATCATTGTTAGGAGGCATTCGATCATCTCAAGTAGGCTGTCACAGAGGTGCCAGTCCTCATGCTACCGGACTTCTCAATTCCTTTCGAAGTTCATACCGATGCATCAGATTTTGCCATTGGAGTGGTGCTCATGCAGGAAAGACACCTAGTGGCCAACAAGAGTTGAAAGTTGAATGACACCGAGCGTAGGTATACGGTACATGAGAAGGAGATGACAGCGGTTGTGCATTGCCTTAGAACCTGGCACCATTACCTCCTTGGACCCAAGTTTGTGGTGCACATGGACAACGTAGCCACAAGCTACTTCCAAACCCAGCAAAAGCTCACCCCAAAGCAAGTGAGATGGCAGCAACTTCTTGCTGAATTCGATTTCCAATTGAGTATAAGCCTGGCCGAACAAATTCGGTTCTTGACGTCTTAAGTAGAAAGGCACAGTAGGCTGCGGTTTCTTCCTCTTCCGAACCAGCAAGTAACTTAATGGAGAGGGTCAAGACCGAGATGGAGAAGGATCCATGGGCCACATCCATGGGTGAACTCATCAAGGATGGCAAGATGCGCCTTTTCTGGATCGAAGGTGGGCTAATTTTGACATGGGGATGGCATGTGTATGTGCCTTCAGGCGGAGGGCTAAGGCGCGAGGTGCTGCTAGAGCATCATGTTCTTAGGTGGGCAGGACATCACGGGGTATTTTTGCACTTGTATAGTAAGCCAACAAGACAAGGTTGAACATCAGTAGCCCGTGGGGTTGTTGGAGCCACTGACTACACCAGAGCATCCTTGGGAGAGCATCTCCATGGACTTCATCATCGGGTCACCTCCAGTGGAAGGGTATAGCTCCATCATGCTAGTGGTGGATCGCTTCTCGAAGTATGGAGTCTTCATTCTAGCACCTACTACTTGGCATGCAGAGGGCGTGGCATGGTTGTTCTTCATATATGTGGTGAAATATTGGGGGATACCATGGAGCATTATTTGTAATCACGATGCTCACTTCACGGGAAGATTCTGGACTGAGTTATTTTGGATACTCGGAATAGAGCTGAAGATGTCCATGGCTTTCCACCCTCAGACTGATGGCCAAACAGAATGAACAAATGCATTACTGGAGATGTATTTGAGGCACTATGTGAATACCAACCAGTGGGATTGTGTGCAACTCTTAGACCATGCCCAATTCAATTACAACTTGCAGCGATCGGAGTCGATAGGTAAATCACCATTTGAGGTGATAACGGGCTGCAACCAGACACTCCAGGGAGTATCACAGTGGACTACATGGGACGTAGCCCAACCGCCTATAGGTTCGTGAGGGATCTGAAGGAGGATATAGATTTGGTTCACGTCTCCTTATTGAAGGCAACCAAATGGATGAAGAAGTGGGCTGACATAAAGCGGCGTGCAGCTGAGTTACTGATTGGTGATCGGTGAAACCCTACCATCACATGAGATTGAGGTCGGGCTACCACAAAGCACTCGTGAGGAGGTATGAAGGCCCCTTCATCATCACCCATCAAATTAGAGAGACTGCATACCGATTGTCACTGCCTTCCAAGCTAAAAGTGCATCCGGTGTTCCACGTGTCTCTATTGAAGCCATTCAAAGAAGACACAACCGACCCTTATTAGGCTCAAAGCGGGAGAGCTCTAGTGGCCGTAAGAGTTCATTACACCAAGAAGGTTTCTAAAATGAAGGCGGACAGGAAGAAGGGTAGTCGGGTCAGTACTTAGTCCAATGGAGAGGACTAGCAGACTCAGAAGCGAGTTGGGAGTATGGTGACGAACTATGGCAGTTTGAAGACATTATCAACAAGTACCACCTAGCCTTGTCGGGGGTGACTTCGGCTTAGGTGGGGGAGGGTGTCATGGCTCCTCGAATCAGGGCTAGACCGGACATGGGTCAAGGTGCAAACCAGATCGGATTGCTGCACGGGTTCGAGGTCTGACTACACTCTCTTGAGATTTGGGCAACTTGGAGACCAAAATTGAGCCCTAGAATTACCTAGGGAAATGTGTACAAGATCTACAAGGAGTACTCAAGAGAATGGGATTGGGGGCACATGTCTCAAGATATACATTGGTCAGCAAAGAAGCTAGTGCAATGAGGCATAACAAAATGCAGTTTACCCATACAAATATGTGCGACATTTTGGGAACTCCACAGAAGTCAGTTCAAAGTGGGTAAGGCATTATCTTAAAGGATTTTTTGTTCCAAATCCAACAGATCAAGTATCGTTGCAATCCGAGTTCGTTTGGATCATGAACTTGTTAGTTTTATCTGACTGTGCAGAGTCCTGCGAGAATGGAGATTTTGAGTTTATCCTTATCTTGTACTTAGAGAGTTGAGTTTGTGAGGGACTTGTAACCTAGGGTTGCTCCTATATTAAAGGATACTCAAGGGTGGGGTTAGAGATCAATAGAGAGAGGGAAAGAAAGAGATCATCTAGGGATCCACTTGTATCTGTAAGAGAATGATAGACCGGGAGAGCTTCTATTGTAAACCAGAGAGTGGTTATTTAATAAAAGTTCTCTTCCCCTTATTTCTTCTTCTTCTTAATGGTGTTTCCTGGTGGCGCATTCCACTATGTTCTATTATTGTTGGGCGTGGCCTAAGTCATAGAGGTTAGGTTCCCATGCTAGGGAGGCTGATCAGTTCTCTTCTGCCTAGTGAAGAGCTGACCAAGCCACACGTTGTTGGGATTAGTTCTGAGATCCCTTCGTACGTGACAGTTCTTCAAACTACCATGGTTCATGACCATACTCCCAACTCGCTTCTAAGCCTGCTAGTTCTCTCAATCAGACTAAGTACTTTACCCGACTGCCCTTCTTCTGGTCCGTCTTGATTTTAGAAACCTTCTTGGTGTAATGAACTCTTACGGCCACTGGAGCTCTCCCGCATTGAGTCCGAGAAGGGTCAGTTGTGTCTTCTTTGAATGGCTTCAATAGAGACACGTGGAACACCGGATGCATTTTCAGCTTGGAAGGCAGTGACAATCGGTACGCAGCCTCCCCAATTTGATGGGTGATGATGAAGGGGCCTTCATACCTCCTCACGAGTGCTTTGTGGTAGCCCGACTTCAATCTCATGTAATTGTAGAGTTTTACTAATACCTGATCACCAATCTGAAAATCAGTTGCACGCTGCTTTATGTCAGCCCACTTCATCCGTTAGGTCGCCTTCAACAAGGAGACCTGAACCAAATCTATATCCTCCTTCAGATCCCTCACGAACTTGTAGGCGGTTGGGCTACATCCCACATAGTCTGTTGCAATACTCCCTGGAGTGTCTGGTTGCTGCCCTATTATCACCTCAAAGGGTGCTTTACCAGTCGACTCCGATCGCTGCAAGTTGTAACTGAATTGGGCTTGGTCCAAGAGTCGCCCCCAATCCCACTGGTTGGCATTCACATAGCGCCTCAAATAAACATCTCCAGTAATGCATTTGTTCATTCTGTTTGGCCATTAGTCTGAGGGTGGAAAGCCATGGACATCTTTAGCTCTGTTCCTGTGAAGCAAGCATCGCGATCAGAAATAATGCTCCATGGTATCTCCCAATATTTCACCACATATATGAAGAACAACCGCGCCACGTCGTCCGCATGGCAAGTAGTTGGTCCTAGAATGAAGACTCCATACTCGAGAAGCAATCCACCACTACCATGATGGAGCTATACCATTCCACTAGAGGTAACCCGATGATGAAGTCCATGGAGATCTCCCATGGATGCTTTGGTGTAGGCAATGGCTCCAACATCCCCATGGGCTGCTGATGTTCAACCTTGTCTTGTTGGCATACTAAACAAGTGCGAACATACCCCTCAACATCATCTCGCATATTTGGCCAAATAGTAGCTATGTTCCATGAGAGCTTGGGTCCGATGCACCCCCTGATGTCCTGCCCACATAGAATCATGATGCTCTCACAGCACCTCGTGCCTTAGCCCACCGCTTGAAGGCACATGGACACGCCGTCCGCATGTCAAAATCAGCCAACCTTCACAGGAATGGTGCTTCTTGCCATCCTTGATGAGTTCATCCATGGATCCTTCTCTATCTTGGTCGTAACCCTCTCCATTAAGTCACTTGCTGGTCCGGAAGTGGAAGAAACTGCAGCCAACTGTGCCTTTCTACTTAAGGCATCAGGAACCGAATTGGTTCAGCTTGACTTATACTTGATGTGGAAATCAAATTCAGTGAGAAATTACTGCCATGTTGCTTGCTTTGGGGTGAGATTTGACTGGGTTTCGAAGTGGCTTGTGGTCATGTTGTCCGTGTGCACCACAAACTTGGATCCGAGGAGGTAATGGTGCAGGGTTCTAAGGCAATGCACAACTGCTATCATCTCCTTCTCATGAACTGTATACCTATGCTCGGTGTAGTTCAACTTCCGACTCTTGTAGGCCACTGGGTGTCTTTCCTGCATGAGCACCCCTCCAATGGCAAAATTTCTCGTAGGCCATCGGTACAAACTTCGAAAGGAACCGAGAAGTACTGTAGCATGAGAACCGGCTCCTCTGTGACTGTCTACTTGAGATGATTGAACACCTCCTAACATTGATTTGACCACCGCCATGGTCGACCCTTCTTCAACAAATCCATCAATGGGGTGCATAACTTCGAATATCCCATGATGAACCTCCTATTATTTACCAAACCAAGAAAAGAGCGTAAGTGTGTAACACATGTAGGTACCTCCCACTCAGCTATGGTGGACATCTTGGAGGGATCCATCATGAGCTTTCCATCCCCAATGATGTGCCCAAGGAACGGCACCCTCTGTTGCGCAAACACGCACTTCTCCTTCTTCACAAAGAGCTGGTGTTGCCGTAGGGTGGAGAAGACTTGCCTCAAGTGTGCCACATGCTCGTCGAACATCCAACTGTAAACAATAATATCATCCAAGTATACTACCACGAATTTATTGATAAAGTCATGTACACGTTGCATCGAAGCACAAAAGGTTGCTAGAGCATTGGTGAGGCCGAAAGGCATGACAAGGTACTCAAAGCTCCCATACCCACACATGCAGTCTTCTTGATGTCCTCTGTCACGCGAACATGGTACCCACTATGAAGATCCAACTTGGAAAACCACTGTGCCTTACCAAGTTGACCGAAAAAATCATCAATCCATGGAATGGGGTACTTGTTCTTCATTGTGAGTTTGTTGAGCGCCCTGTAGTCGATGCAAAGTCTCAACAAACCATCATGCCTCTTCTAAAAAAGTACCAGTGCTCCATATAGACTCTTCGAAGCTCAGATGAACCCGCTGTCCACCAACTCAGTTAACTATCTCTTCAGCTCTTGGAGTTCAGGTGGGGCCTTTCTATATGGTGTTTGAGCTGGTGGATGTGCACCCTACACCAAATCAATCTAGTGATCGATTTCTCTTCTTGGCGGCAATTGCTTGGATAATTTGGAGGGTATCACAAACCCGAATTCAGTGAGAACACCCTCGATGGGTGCTGGGATCTCTTCTCCCTCCAGCAAGTCTTCCTCTGGAATGGATGCAATGTATGTTGGAAGTCCCCTTCTTAGCCCCTTGGCAAGCTGCATTGCCGATAGGACTCACTGCTGAGTCCCTCTAACTCGCTTCCCTTGAACCATGCAAGGTCCGCTCGAATTCAGAACCAGCACCACATCTGAATCTGCCTTTACCATGGCATGTAGCTGGGTTAGTAAAGACATATTGATGACCACCTCGTAGTCGTCGATAGGGGCGACCACCGCTATCAACCATCCAGTCCATGTACCGAATTGGATCTCAACATCCTTAGCTATTCCGCTTGTACCTATACGGAGTTGACCGCCTTGAACGTGTGCTCATCAGGTTCAATCTTTAGGTTGAGCTTCTTTTTCGTTGCTAAGTCCACGAAGAAGTCAGTGGCACCCATATCAATGAGTGCCTGGAAGGTGTGACTATTGATATTGACAGGTGCATAGAGTAGGCGTCGTGGCCCCTTGGCCTTCATAGCATTGAGATTGAGTGAACCCATCCTTTGGTCACTCTCTTGCTGCTCCTCCACCATCATAGATGTGATTGTCACGTCCGAAGGGATCTCAGAGCAAATCCCAACAACGTGCGGCTCGGTCAGCTCTTAATAGGGCAGAAGAGAACCGATCAGCCTCCCTAGCATGGGAACCTAGTCTCTAGGACTTAGCCCTCACTCAACAATAATATAGAACACAGCGGAATGTGACACCAGGAAACACCGTGAAGAAGAAGAAAAAATAAGGGGAAGAGAACTTTTATTAAATAACCACTTGCTGATTTACAATAGAAGCTCTCCTGTCTCTGGATCTCTCACAGATACAAGAGGATCCTTAGATGATCTCTTTCTTTCCCTCTCTCTCTTGATCTCTAGCCCCACCCTTGAGTGTCCTTTTATATAGGAACAACCCTAGGTTACAAGTCCTTCATAAACTCAACTCTCTAAGTACAAGATACGGATAAACTAAGAATCCCCGTTCTCACCGGACTTTATGCAGTTAGATAAAACTACCAAGTTCGTGATCCAAACGAACTCAGATTGCGACGAAACTTGATCCGTTGGATTTGGAATGAAACTTCTTTAAGATAATACCTTACCCACTTTGAACCGACTTCTGTGGAGTTCCCAGAATGTCACACAAAGTTGCATAGGTAAACTGCATTCTGTTATGCCTCATTGCACTAGCTTCTTTGTTGACCAATGTACATCTCAAGACATGTGCCCCTGGCCCCATTCTCTTGAGTACTCCTTGTAGATCTTGTACACATTTTTTCAAGTAATTCTAGGGCTCAGATTTGGTCTCCAAGTTGCCCAAATCTTAAGAGTGTGTAGTTAGACCTCGAACCCGTCCAGCGACCTGATCTGGTTTGCACCTTTATCCATGTCCGGTCCAGCCCCAATTCGAGGAGCCGTGACACCCTCCCCCACCTAAGCTGAAGTCACCCCGGATGAGGCTAGGCTGTACTTGTTGATGACGTTTTCAAACTAACATAGTTCGTCATGATACTCCCAACTCGCTTTTGAGTCTGCTAGTCCTCTCCATCGGACTAAGTACTGCATCCGACTGCCCTTCTTTCTATCCGTCTTGATTTCAAAAATCTTTTGGGTGTAACGAACTCTTACAGCCACTGGAGCTCTCCCACTTTGAGCTCGAGAAGGGTCGGTTGTGTCTCCTTTGAATGGCTTCAACATTAACACATGGAACACCGGATGCACTTTCAGCTTGGAAGCCAGAGACAACCGGTACACAGTCTCTCCAATTTGATGGATGATGATGAAGGGGCCTTCATACCTCCTAACGAGTGCTTTGTGGTAGCCCGACTTCAATCTCATGTGATGGTAGAGTTTCACCAATACCTGATCACCAATTTGAAAATCAGCTTCACGCCACTTTATGTCAGCCCACTTCTTCATCCATTTGGTCGCCTTCAACAATCAGACCTGAACCAAATCTGTATCCTCTTTCAGATCCTTCACGAACCTGTAGGTGGTAGGGCTACGTCCCACATAGTCCGCTACGATACTCCCTGGAGTGTCTGGTTGCTACCCTGTTATCATCTCAAATGGTGATTTACTGGTCGACTCTGATCGCTACAAGTTATAACTGAATTGGGCTTGGTCCAAGAGTCGCACCTAATCCTGCTGGTTGGCATTCACATAGAGCCTCAAATATATCTCTAGGAATGCATTTGTTCGTTCTATTTGGCCATCAGTCTGAGGGTGGAAAGCCGTGGACATCTTCAGCTCTGTTCCGAGTATCCGAAATAACTTGGTCTAGAATCTTCCCTTGAAGTAAGCATTGCAATCAGAAACAATGCTCCACGGTATCCCCCAATATTTCCCCACATATATGAAGAACAACCGCGCCATGTCCTCCGCATGGCAAGTAGTAGGTGCTGGAATGAAGACTCTAAACTTCGAGAAGCGATCCATCACTATCCTTCCATTGGAGCCAACCCGATGATGAAGTCCATGGAGACGCTCCTCTCCCATGGATGCTCTGGTGTAGGCAATGGATCCAACAACCCCACGGGCTGTTGATGTTCAACCTTGTCTTGTTGGCATACTTAACAAGTGCGAACATACCTTTCGATGTCATCTCGCATATTTGGCCAATAGTAGCTATGTTCTATGAGAGCTTGGTCCGATGCACCCCCTGATGTCCTACCCACATAGAATCATGATACCCTCGCAACACCTCACACCTCAGCCCTCCACCTGAAGGCACATAGACACGCCGTCCCCATGTCAAAATCAGCCCACCTTCAGTCCAGGAACGGTGCACCTTGCTGTCCTTGATGAGTTCACCCACGGATGTGGCCCATGGATCCTTCTCCATCTCGGTCTTGACCATCTCCATTAAGTCACTTGCTGGTCCGGAAGTGGAAGAAACCGTAGCCAACTGTGCCTTTCTACTTAACATGTTAGGAACCAAATTGGTTTGGCGTGGCATATACTCGATGTGGAAATCGAATTCAGCGAGAAATTACTACCATCTCGCTTGCTTTGGGGTGAGCTTTGGCTGGCTTTCGAAGTAGCTTGTAGCCATGTTGTCCGTGCGCACCACAAACTTGGATCTGAGGAGGTAATGGTGCCAGGTTCTAAGGCAATGCACAACCACTGTCATCTCCTTCTCATGAACCGTATGCCTGCGGTTGGTGTCATTCAAATTCTGACTCTCGTAGGCCACTGGGGTGTCTTTCCTGCATGAGCACCCCTCCAATAGCAAAATCTGATGCGTCAATATGAATATCGAAAGGAACCGAGAAGTCCGGTAGCATGAGGATAGGCTCCTCTGTGACCGCCTGCTTGAGATGATCGAATGCCTCCTGACATTGATTTGACCACCCCCAAGGTCGACCCTTCTTCAACAAATCTATCAATGGGGTGCATAACTTCGAATATCCCGTGATGAACCTCCTATAATAATTTGCCAAACTAAGAAAAGAGCGTAAGTCTGTAACACAAGTAGGTACCTCCCACTCAGCTATGGCTGAAATCTTGGAGGGATCCATCATGAGCTCTCCATCCCCAATGATGTGCCCGAGGAACAGCACCCTCCATTGCACAAACACGCACTTCTCCTTCTTCACAAAGAGCTGGTGTTGCCGTAGGGCGGAGAGGACTTGCCTCAAGTGTGCCACATGCTCATCCAAGTATACTACCATGAATTTATCATCCAAGTATACTACCATGAATTTATCGATAAAGTCGTGGAGTACACGTTGCAACAAAGCACAGAAGATTGCTGGAGCATTGGTGAGGCCGAAAGGCATGACAAGGTACTCGAAGCTCCCATACCTTGTCACACATGCAGTCTTCTTGATGTCCTCCTCTGCCACGCAAACTTGATAGTACCCACTGCAAAGATCCAACTTGGAAAACCACCATGCCTTACCAAGTTGATCGAACAAATCATCAATCCATGGAATGGGGTACTTGTTCTTCACCGTGAGTTTGTTGAGGGCCCTGTAGTCGATGCAGAATCTCAACGAACCATCATGCTTCTTCTAAAAAAGTACCAGTGCTGCATATGGACTCTTCAAAGGTCGGATGAACCCGCTGTCCACCAACTCTATTAGCTGTCTCCTCAGCTCCAGGAGTTAAGTTTGGGCCATCCTATATGGTGTTTGAGCTGGTGGATGTGCTAGCTGCACCAAATCAATCTGATGATCGATTTCTCTTCTTGGCGGCAATCGCTTGGGTAATTCGGAGGGCATTACGACCCCGAATTTAGTGATAACAGCCTCGATGGGTGCTAGGATCTCTTCTTCCTCCAGCGGGTCTTCCTCTTGATTGGACGCAATGTATGTTGAAAGTCCCCTTCTCAGCACCTTAGCAAGTTGCATTGCCGATAGGACTCGCTGCAGAGTCCCTCTAACTCGCTTCCCTTGAACCATGCAAGGTCCACTCGAATTCAGAACCACCACCACATCTGAATCTGCCTTTACCATGGCATGTAGCTCGGTTAGCAAAGACATACCAATGACCAACTCGTAGTCGTCGATAGGGGTGACCACCCCTATCACCCATCCTGTCCATGTACCGAATTGGATCTCAACATCCTTGGTTGTTCCCCTTGTAGCTACCTCTATGGAGTTGACCACCTTGAATGTGTGCTCATCACGTTCAATCATTAGGTTGAGCTTCTTCAGCATTGCTAAGTTCACAAAGAAGTCAGTGGGTCCCATATCAATGAGTGCCTAGAAGGTGTGACCATTAATTTGATAGGTGCGTAGCGCAGGCCTCGGGGCCCCTTGGCCTTCAGGGCATTGAGACTGAGTGAATCTATCCTTTGGTCGGTCTCTTGCTGCTCTTCCACCATCACAGATGCGATCTTGCCCCTCAATGGACAATCCTTCACCTTATGCGGTCCATTGCAAATGTAGTGCCGGCACCTTGCACCACCCCTTTGCCCTTCGCTTGGGAAGCGCCTCCACATGAGGAGCCCAGATTCGAGCCTTTTCCACCTCCCTTGTGACCTGATTTCACTCCCCCACATTTGCTCTCTTTGGATGCCTGGGCTTTGGGAGCTGTGGGTTGAGTCTTGAATTCGATGAGAGCCTCCTTTTGAGCTATTTCCTCATTCAAACTTTTAACTCCTCTTTGCTGCAACTCCATCTTGGCCCATGGTTTGAGCCTGTCAAGGAAGGTGAAGAGAGAGTCCTCCTTGCTGAGGTTTGGTACCTCCAACAATAATTCGCTGAACTCACACATACTCACGCACATCACCCTTTTGCGTGAGTCACCGTAGTTGTGCTCGAGCATCATCCTTAGCGAACTCGAGGAAGAATTGCTTCTGAAGTTCAGTTTGGAACTATGCCCAAGTGGTGATTAGAGCGGCCCCTCGCTTCACATCGTCAACCTAACGTCGCCACCAAAGCATCGCCACATCCCTCAAGAACATGGCCGCCGTGCTCACCTTCATGGCTTCACCCCTTATGCCGGTAACCTATAGGTATTGTTCCATGGCAAAAAGGAAGTTATCTACCTCCTTTGCGGACCGCTGCCCGCAGAATTCTTGCGGCTTGGGAACATCAAGCTTGTGCAAGGGACGCGTAGCCTTACTTGTGACCTCCATTGTCGAGGTAGAAGAGGACACGCCCGTGGTAGTTTTTTCCTTTGAAAGGTCAACCACCTATATTTGGAGAGCCTTCACAATGGTCTCCAACTCCTTGTTGCGCTGCAGCACTTCCTTGTTGCGCCACTCTATTTCGAAGAAATTTTGATTCAGTTGAGCAGCGATCTCACCTCGAAGGTTTGCATCCTTACCCTCGATGTCCTCCACTTGCCCTTCAACCTCAGCCATTCTCAGCCATTTGGGCCTCACACTTCCATAGTCAATTGTTGGTGGAGATAAACGGAGATGCAATACGTAGCCCTTGCAGGGAATCACCAACTGGATGCCCCATTGCCGTGCCTCCTCCTGAGGCAGGATTAGGATCCAAGGTCGAGGATGATGAATCCCCCATTCCCACCATGGATGCTGATGTAGAGATTGTCTTCTTCATTTTTGGTAACGTTCTGATACCAACTGTCACGTACGAAGGGATCTCAGAGCAAATCCCAACAACGTGCAGCTCGATTAGCTCTTCATAGGGCAAAAGAGAATCGATCAGCCTCCCTAGCATGGGAACCTAGTCTCTATGACTTAGGCCACATCCAACAATAATAAAACACAGCGGAATGCAACCCCAAAAAACACCATGAAGAAGAAGAAGAAATAAGGGAAAGAGAACTTTTATTAAATAACCACTCGCTGGTTTACAATAGAAGAAGCTCTCCTGGTCTCTGGATCTCTCACAGATACAAGAGGATCCTTAGATGATCTCTTTCCTTCCCTCTCTCTCCTGATCTCTAACCCTACCCTTGAGTGTCCTTTTATATAGGAACAATCCTAGGTTACAAATTCCTCATGAACTCAACTCTCTAGGTACAAGATAAGGATAAACTCAGAATCCCCATTCTCGTAGGACTCTATGCAGTTAGATAAAACTGCCTAGTTCATGACCCAAACGAACTCGGATTGCGATGAAACTTGATCCGTTGGATTCAGAATGAAAAATCCTTTAAGATAACATCTTAACTACTTTGAACCAACTTCTGTGGAGTTCCCAGAATGTCGCACAATGTTGCATGGGTAAACTACATTCTGTTACGCCTCATTGTACTAGCTTCTTTGCTGACCATTGTATATCTCGAGACATATGCCCCCAGCCCCATTCTCTTGAGTACTCCTTGTAGATCTCATACACATTTCCCCAGATAATTCTAGGGCTCATATTTGGTCTCCAAGTTGCCCAAATCTCAAGAGACTGTAGTCTAACCTCGAACCCATCCAGTGACCTGATCTGGTTTGCACCTTGACCCGTGTCTAGTCCAGCCCCGATTCGAGGAGCCATGACACAATCTTGCCCCTCAATGGACAATCCTTCATCTTATGCAGTCCATTGCAAATGTAGCATGAGATAGTGCTGGTACCTTGCACCACCCCTTTGCCCTTTGCTTGGGAAGCACCTCCACTTGAGGAGCCCAGATTTGAGTCTTTTCCACCTCCCTTGTGACCTAATTTTGCTCCCCCACCTTTGCCCTATTTGGGTGCCTGGGCTTTGGGAGCTATGGGTTGGGTCTTGAACTCGATGAGACCCTCCGCTTGAGCTATCACCTTGTTCAAACTCTTAACTCCTCTTTGCTGCAACTCCATCTTGGCCCATGGTTTGAGTCCATCAAGGAAGATGAAGAGAGAGTCCTCCTGGCTGAGGTCTGGTACCTCCAACAATAATTCACTGAGCTCTTGCACATACTCACTTACATCACCCTTTTGCATGAGTCGCCGTAGGCGTGCTCGAGCATCATCCTTAGCGAACTTGGGGAAGAATTGCTTCTGAAGTTCAGTTTGGAACTATGCCCAAGTGGTGATTGGAACAGCCCCTCGCTTCACGTCGTTAGCCCGACGTTGCCACCAAAGCATCACCACATCCCTCAAGAACATGGCCACCGTGCTCACCTTCATGGCTTCACCCCTTACGTTGGTAACCTGTAGGTATTGTTCCACGGTGAAAAGGAAATTGTCTACCTCCTTTGCAGACTGCTGCTCGTAGAACTCTCGCGGCTTGGGAAGATCAAACTTGTGCTAGGGACGCGTAGCCTCACTTGTGACCTCCATTGTCGAGGTAGAAGAGGATACTCTCGTGGTAGTTTTTTCCATTGAAAGGGCAACCACCTATATTTGGAGAGCCTTCTATTGGAAATTGTATCCCAAAGCCAATTGTCAGCCTGCTGACGGTTGAGCTATTTTGTAATTATAATTGATTTATTAATTAATAAAAATATTTTAGCATCTTTTTCATCAAAAGTTTACATCTTCTAATGAACTCCATTGTTTTGATGAAGTCCTTAGGGACTATTTAGTTTCAATAAAGAGAGGATTTATCGATTAGTCCTTAAATTTGTTCACGACCAAATGATAGGCTGTTAATTTAGGCAGCAGCATCCATCGAGCATAGGTCTCTATTTGCCATATAGGTTAGTCCTCTTAACTAAGGAGTGTGGAGACACTGGTATGGCATACAGGTGAGATGTATGGGTACATCATCATTGAACGTGACCAACTTCAGAGCATTCTGCTATCGAGAATGTCTCTGATGGGATACAGCTATAAGTATCCCTTAGATCTGAGATCACCTCGGTGACTTGCAAATAACACACTATGCTTTGGTACCAGATTAACTGAATTTCTAATTCAGCAATAGAAGGCTATTGGGCACAGTCAAGTACTTGAGAAGTTGGAGTGTGATCAAGATGGAATTAACCACTCCAAGAGTTGGAGAAGAATGTATCACTATATTAAAATATAGCAAAACCTTGGCCAAGGTAATCCATCAGATAGATTTGATATTTTGAAATACAATGTGGACAACCTGATCAGAGTTGACAATTGAACTTTGAGGTGTCCTACGAGCATTGTGGTCAAGGGGATGAATTATATGGAAACTATATCCACATGGGTTCTAAGGATGGTGTTCTACACCTTCGACCTATCCGATCGTCGGATATCATTGCTAGATGGTCACTTCGATTGGTACAGAAATTTATTTCTATGCTACCGACTTAGATTCGGACATATGAGGTCACGCACATTAGAGCTTACAATCTGATCGAATGGTTGATCAACGATTAAGAATCGTTCTAGGGTTAAACAATCAATACGATTGGTCTTTAACCTAGTGTAAGTGTTGCAGGAGGATCGATTAGCAATTGGATTGCTAATTGGCTTAATTTGATTAAACCAATAGGCTGAGATTAAGTCTAATTAAATATAATTTAATTAAATTTTGTTTGGGCTTGATTGGATCAAGTCTAATTGGTTTATTGGATAAGCGAAGTGCAAGGAAGAACTAGTCCTAGTCTAACTAGGACTCGAATTAACCCAATTTTCTAATTTGATTAGAAATTAAATTAGAATTAAGTCTGATTTAATTAAGTCCTAAAATGGGTTAGGGCCTTATTTAATTGGATTGGTTTAATCTTGATTTTGTTTGGTTAAAAGATCTTGTTTGACCAAGTCAAAACAAGTCCTAGCGTGACTAGGACTCCCTATCACTTGCTTCACTTAATCCTCATGCCCCATGCCCTTTTTGTTTTGTTTCTTACATAACAATTCTCCACTCCCATGGCTTCTCATGCCCTCTTTCTCTCCTCCTCTCATAAGATAATTTGTTGGAAGACCAAGTCAAAAGAGGAGTTAGTTTTGCTTACGATTCTATGAGATAGAATCCTTGTTGACAAAAACACTTTTCCTTGAGTGCCGCCCCCTCTTTTAATTAATTCTTCTCTTATTCTATGAAAATAATCTCCTTTTTTGTGCACCCGCTCTTGCTGGTTCATGCCAATAATTATGGAGGAGGCCCCCAAGAGTTGGGCGCCCCAACAACAACCCATGTTTGGATATTCCTAGTCTAGGATTTTGATCTAACTTGAACTCTTCTTTTTTTCTATTTATTGGATGAATTATGTTCTGATTTTTTCGTAGAATACAGAGCTTTTGGAGAGGTTTGGGGTGTGCAAAAATCAAAGGAAGAGGGTTCTTGGGTGTGGGGGTTCCATCAGCACCAAACAAGGTGTCTAAGTGAGAGAAAAGAGAAGAAGAAGAGGATCTTCTTCTAGGGCTGTTTTATTTTCAATCTCTTCTTTTTTTTGAGTTTTTTCTGAGAGAATCTCAGATCAGTAAACTCTCTTCGTTCTCATATTTTGGAGAGTTGAAATTTCAAAGAAGGGAGCATCGGATTAACCGTCGAAGAAGGATCAGCACAGTACTAGCATGCTGTGCTGATTTCCTACATCGAACTTCAGATCAGAGATTATAGTCTCGTGTGGATGACTCCTAGAGGCCGGATGTATGTGCAGCTCGTGACTTCATCCTCAAGCCTGGATCAACAAGTTAGAATGTCTAACTTGCTCAGGTAATAGATCTGATCTATTAACTTCATACATGCATTTGATGTAGCGTAGATCTAGGTTGATTTGATCAACCTTTTACTTTCTTATTTGATTTTAATTTTTGATTGAATATCATTTCTTGATCATGTAATAGATCTGAGATCTAGGTATTTACATGTTTATTTAAAAAAATATTTGATTTATTTAAGTCTTCCGCTGCAAGATCTTGAAAAAGTTTTCAAGATCTACCTATAAAACCCTAGATTTGGTTCCTACAATTGGTACTAGAGCCAGGTTGTTATTACATGATTTTTGTGCATGTTTAGATTATTTCTTAGATTAGATCTAATTTATAATCTAATTATTAAATATAAAATTTAAAAAAAATTATTCAGATCTCACGAACTATCATAAAAGGTTGTCCTACTGTAAGGCTTACCCTTTATAGTGAATAGGTTGTCCTAGTTAGTATGTGCTGATCTAAAATATTGATCATAAAATTTTAAATTAGATCTAAGAGATTTTATGATCTGATTAAAAATATTTTAATCTGATTTTAATCTTCATAAATATGTTAGATTTGATCTAGGAAGATTTATGATTGATTTTTATTTTATTGTTTCAATTACATGAACCTATTTAGATTAGATCTAAAGTAGATTCATATTTATGTTACTTGCATATTGATTATGAATCAAACATGCAACTTGATTGATAGAACCATGTTGTAAAAACATTTTACAAACATGAAAACTATTTTCAAAAAGCCAAACCCCAACCCTGAGCCTAAAACTTAATTAAGAATTAAGATGTTGTTTGATTAGGTTCTAGGATTGTAAATTGAAGATCCTATGACATGAAACACATTGGGTTAATGGGTTAGTGGGGATTAGGTTCATTAATTGGGTTAGGCCTAGGGTTAGATTAAAGAATGGACTTAATTAGAGAATTGACTAAATCTAATCAATTGTTGTCTTAGATTAGGTCAAGGATTCTCTAGATTAATTCTCTAATAAAGTTGTAGTTGGCAAGTCATATCTTTAACAGATAGATCTTGATTCTGCTATGGGAGCAACTAGGTTGATCTAATTAAACTATTAAACATGATGTCTAAGGTAAAGACGATGTTTTTATGAGGTCTTACATCATTTGATGGTGTCTACAAGCTTTGCGCTCTTTGATGCGGGAGCATCCGAGACTACTGATCAATCCTTAAGTCCTGAGCAGATTCCTTCGGCAAAACAAACACTATCGGTACTTATTCATGCCAAGACTAACTTCGGTTACAACTTGCTTCGATGGGTTAAGGAATGATGATACCAATATCAAAATTCGTTGCTGATCGATGATATATCAAAGGGGAGTTATTCAGGATCAGTTCCATAGTGATTTAATACTCTTTGGAAGTAGATATTTGCTAGTTATTGTTGGTGGACGAATTTTGAAGGCTGAAGAGATAAGACTCCTAGTCCCCATGTCATTTATTTGCTAGTTATTGTTGGTGGACGAATTTTGAAGGCTGAAGAGATAAGACTCCTAGTCCCCATGTCATTTATTGCATTCCCTAGTTCCTAGACCTTTAATGCTATTTCTGTTTTGTTTAGTCTTTAATGTTTGGGTAGTTCCCATGTTGTTTTCAATTCTGAGTCTAATATCTATATAATGAGACATATTCTCATTTTGTAATCAGACTGGTTGAATGAATGAAAATTCCTCTTTGTGAGTTGAATTATTATCTCGATTCTTTATCCAACGTTGTTGGTGGTGAATCAAACAGTTCTTTATCCTTGGCCGGTGGAATTTCCTTTAAGCCTTGGTGGTGAACTGCAACTATCTCGGTCCTTCATCCTTGGCTGGTGGCTTGTGCCTTTAGGCTTAGGTGATAAACCTTCCATATCCTCGAGTTACACACATCCCCACAAACACAGTGCCTCGTCCACTTCCTCCCAGAATCGCTCACTCCACAGAGCTTATTTGTGGAAAACTCAAAACACGAAAGTTGTAGATCTACGAGTCCTTGATCTGTGACTTTTGGAATCGGGTCAATCCGACCTGTATTGAGGAAGTTACGCCCATTTTTCCAAAATCGCGCAATCCTGAAATTTTCTGTTCGGAGTCACTCGCCCACGCACGCATCAAGTTTGGTATCAGAGCTCAAGGTTGAACTTATCTTGAGTGATTCCTTTGTAATGTTATCTTCTACTTATCATGGGTGACGAACAAGTTCCACGAGGCTTGACTTTGGAGCAAGCGCAAGACCTAAGGCGAGATCGTGCTATAGAGAATCTCCAAAGGCAAATGGAGCGAGTTCTCAATCTCCTAGAGAACCCGGCAAGACAAGAGCAACCAGCAAGGCATCCCGATGTTCAGCGACACCATGACAATTCAGATTCGCATCACAATTCTAATGATGATTCTAATTCCACTGGAGGCAACTCTAGTGCTTCTGAGCACCGAGTTCGGAGAAGAAGAAGAAGACACCATGAGAATGACCGTGAGATTAAAGCAGATGCACCTGAGTTCGAAGGTAGTCTCAATCCTGACAACTTTGTTGATTGGCTCCATGCCATTGAACGAGTTTTTGACTTCAAGTCCTACTCGGATGAGAAGAGGTGCAAGGTCGCTGTTCTGAAACTTACTAAATATGCTTCTCTATGGTGGGAGAATTTAAAGCATCAGCGAGCTAGAGAAGGGAAAAGCCGAATCAAGTCTTGGGATAAACTCAAGAAACTTATGAAGAAGAGGTTCTTGCCCGATACCTATAAGCAAGATCTGTTTCTCAAGTTGAATTCCCTAAGACAACAAGGGATGAGTATTGAAGAATATATTCGTGAGTTCGAACAACTCATGATGAGGTGTGAAGTTCCAGAAGTTCCCGAGCAAACCATCGCTCGATTCCTTGGTGGCATGAATCAGGAAATTGCTGATTTGGTTGAACTTCAGCCTTATTGGTCCTTCGAAGATGTTTGCAAGCTAGCAATGAAGGTTGAGAAACAACTAAAGAGTAGCAAGAGGTTTTCTTCCAGAACCTCCTCGAAGGGGACATCCTACTTTAGGGGTGCTTCCTCAAGCAAATATGAAGGTGTTTCGTCGAAAGCTAAGGGTAAAGAGAAGTTGGTGGAACCCGTCAAAGAAACCAGCAAGAAAGTTGATGGTGACACAAGGAAGTGTTTTAAGTGCCATGGCTATGGGCATTTGCAAGCTAATTGTCCAAATCGGAGAGTTATGACTCTTCAAGAAATTGAGAAGATCGATTTGGAACTTCAAGAGGCCAGCGATGAACATGACCAGAATGATTCTGAAGCTAAAGAATCCGAGAATATCATTGAAAAAGCTGATGATGGCGAGTTGTTGGTGATACGGAGAGCATTACATGCTGAGATATCTCCCGAAGAAAATGAGCAAAGGGAGAACATCTTCCACACCCGTTGCACTATTAACGGGAAGGTGTGTACGATGATTATCGATGGAGGAAGCTGCACCAATGTCGCCTCGACAACCATGATTGAAAAACTGAAGCTACCAACATCGAAACATCCTCAACCTTACAAGCTTCAGTGGCTTAGCAAAGGAAGTGATGTGAAGGTAACCAAACGAGCCCTTATATCATTTTCCATTGGGAAGAATTATCGAGATGAAGTTCTGTGCGATGTTATTCCCATGGATGCTTGTCACTTGTTGTTAGGTAGACCTTGGCAATATGATAGAAAGGCTGTACATGATGGGCATAAAAACACATACTCTTTTCACAAGGAACGAAAATGCATTACTCTTGAATCTTTGAAACCGAGCATGCTACATCGAAATCAACCTGGGGAGGGAAACACTAGTAAGGAAAATCTTTTCTTGAGTAAAACACAGGTTGAGAGAGCCATTACCAAACAGAAAAATGTATTTGCTTTGCTTATGGTTGAGAAAAAGAGTGAGAAAGAGAGACCTATACATCCGAAAATGCATTCCTTGTTAAGAGACTTTGCAGATGTGTTCCCCGAAGAATTGCCATCTGGATTACCTCCAATAAGAGGTATTGAGCACCAAATTGACTTGCTGCCCGGTGCCCCTCTACCGAACAAAGCAGCATATAGATGCAACCCGGAGGAAACAAAGGAGTTGCAAAGACAAGTCAATGAACTTATCGACAAGGGATATGTTCGAGAAAGTATGAGCCCATGTTCTGTTCCGGCTCTACTCGTACCAAAGAAGGATGGAACATTCAGAATGTGTGTCGATAGCCGAGCCATCAACAACATCACTATTAAGTATAGGTATCCTATACCTAGACTTGATGATATGCTTGATGAATTATATGGTTCTACTGTGTTTTCGAAGATAGATTTGCGAAGTGGCTATCACCAGATCCGAATGCGGGAAGGAGATGAGTGGAAAACAGCTTTCAAGACTAAGGGAGGTTTATATGAATGGTTGGTTATGCCATTCGGACTTTCTAATGCTCCAAGTACTTTCATGAGGCTTATGAACGAGGTTCTTCGTTCCTTTATTGGTCGATTTGTTGTTGTATACTTTGACGATATCCTTGTTTATAGTCGAAGCGAAGAGGAGCATATTTCTCATCTGAAACAGGTCTTTAAAGCCTTGAGAGAACAGAAGCTTTATGCCAAAATGGAGAAGTGTGAGTTCTTCTCTTCCAGCATTATATTCCTTGGATATGTGGTTTCGAAAGATGGAATTTCTGTTGATCAATTGAAGGTGGATGCAATGAAAACCTGGCCGGTTCCGAAATCCATTACCGATGTAAGGAGTTTTCATGGCCTTGCTTCTTTCTATCGTCGTTTTGTGAAGAACTTCAGTACAATCATGGCCCCTATCACTGAATGCATGAAGAAGGGTTCTTTTGAATGGACAGGAGCTGCTCATGACGCTTTTGAACTCATCAAACAGAAGCTATGTGAGTCCCCCGTTCTTGCCCTTCCTAATTTTGATAAAGTATTTGAAGTTGAATGTGATGCAAGTGGAGTTGGCATTGGAGCTGTTCTTGTTCAAGAACAAAGACCATTGGCATATTTCAGTGAAAAGTTAACTGATTCGAAGAAGAACTACTCAACTTATGATAAGGAGTTCTACGCCATTGTGAGAGCTCTTGATCATTGGAGTCATTATTTGAGGCCTAAACAGTTTGTACTTCATTCTGATCATGAGGCTTTGAAGTTTATTAGTGGCCAACGCAAGCTCAACTCAAGGCATGCCAAATGGGTAGAATTTCTTCAATCCTTTTCTTTCGTTTCGAAGTATAAACCTGGCCATACTAATGTTGTTGCGGATGCTTTATCAAGAAGATACTGTATGCTTGCTGTTCTTGATTCTAGAATTCTTGGTTTTCAATCCATGAAAGAACTATATTCTGAAGACCCGGAGTTCTCTACTATCATCGATAGTTGCAAACATGGAATTCAAGGTACATATTCTCTCCAAAATGGCTTCCTTTTCAAGGGAAATCGATTATGTGTGCCGAAGAGTTCATTTAGAGAATTGTTGATCCGAGAAGCACATGGTGGAGGTTTGGCTGGTCACTTCGGCGTGAACAAAACTCTTGAAATCCTTCAAGAGCACTTTTATTGGCCAAAGATGAGTGGAGAGGTACATGCTATCATCTTGAGGTGTGCAACTTGTCAAAGAGCAAAGAGTCATTTCCATCAAGGGCTGTATACTCCCCTCCCAGTACCATTACAGCCTTGGGAAGATGTGAGCATAGATTTTATTGTGGCTCTTCCAAGAACTCAGAGGGGAAAAGATGCCATTATGGTGGTCGTTGATCGGTTTTCTAAAATGGCTCATTTTATTCCATGTCACAAGACGGATGATGCATCTCATGTGGCTGATCTTTATTTCAAGGAGATCATTCGCCTTCATGGAGTACCAAAGACCATTGTATCTGATCGTGATTCTAAGTTTTTAAGTTATTTCTGGAAGACCTTATGGAGAATGCTTGGAACCAGACTTCTATTCAGCACCACTTGTCATCCTCAAACCGATGGCCAAACAGAAGTAACCAATCGCACTCTCACTACGTTACTTCGAGGAATGGTTAGTAAATCTCTAAAAGATTGGGATTTGAAGCTTGCACATGCTGAGTTCGCTTATAATCGATCACCGAGTTATACTACTGGTCGATCACCCTTCGAAGTTGTGTATGGAATCAATCCGCTCACACCGATTGATTTAATTCCTATTCCATCCAATTCACAAGTGAACTTTGATGGCAAAGAGAGAGCTGAATCAATGAAAAAACTCCATGAGCAGATTCGAAGCAAGATCGAGAAGGCTAACGAGTCTTATAGGAAGAAAGCTAATAAACATCGGAGGAAGGCTCATTTCCAACCAGGTGATCTTGTGTGGTTACACTTAAGGAAGGAAAGATTTCCTTCTCAGCGGAAGAATAAGCTTATGCCTAGAGCTGACGGTCCATTTGAAGTTCTCGAGAGAATTGGCGAAAATGCTTACAAGATTGATCTTCCTGGAGAATATGGAGTTTCGGCAACTTTTAATGTAGGTGATCTTTCTCCTTACTTGGAGGATGATGACTTGTCAGATTTGAGGACAAATCTCAAACAACCCGGGGGGAATGATGCGGGAGCATCCGAGACTACTGATCAATCCTTAAGTCCTGAGCAGATTCCTTCGGCAAAACAAACACTATCGGTACTTATTCATGCCAAGACTAACTTCGGTTACAACTTGCTTCGATGGGTTAAGGAATGATGATACCAATATCAAAATTCGTTGCTGATCGATGATATATCAAAGGGGAGTTATTCAGGATCAGTTCCATAGTGATTTAATACTCTTTGGAAGTAGATATTTGCTAGTTATTGTTGGTGGACGAATTTTGAAGGCTGAAGAGATAAGACTCCTAGTCCCCATGTCATTTATTGCATTCCCTAGTTCCTAGACCTTTAATGCTATTTCTGTTTTGTTTAGTCTTTAATGTTTGGGTAGTTCCCATGTTGTTTTCAATTCTGAGTCTAATATCTATATAATGAGACATATTCTCATTTTGTAATCAGACTGGTTGAATGAATGAAAATTCCTCTTTGTGAGTTGAATTATTATCTCGATTCTTTATCCAACGTTGTTGGTGGTGAATCAAACAGTTCTTTATCCTTGGCCGGTGGAATTTCCTTTAAGCCTTGGTGGTGAACTGCAACTATCTCGGTCCTTCATCCTTGGCTGGTGGCTTGTGCCTTTAGGCTTAGGTGATAAACCTTCCATATCCTCGAGTTACACACATCCCCACAAACACAGTGCCTCGTCCACTTCCTCCCAGAATCGCTCACTCCACAGAGCTTATTTGTGGAAAACTCAAAACATGAATGTTGTAGATCTACGAGTCCTTGATCTGTGACTTTTGGAATCGGGTCAATCCGACTTGTATTGAGGAAGTTACGCCCATTTTTTCGAAATCGCGCAATCCTAAAATTTTCTGTTCGGAGTCACTCGCCCACGCACGCATCACTCTTCCACTGATCGAACTTACCTGGCCTCTTGGTGAGATTATATTTTGATCAAATCACTTAACTATTCAAGCTGACCCATGTCAGCTAGGTATTTAGTTTAACTAATTTAGATGCTCCTAGACCAGCCTATTAATGATCTTCCTTGAGCTGACTTGGTGAAGTTAGTGGGAGGATCATGACAAGCTGGTTAATCTTACCTACTCGCTTCTATAAATTAAATCCTTTAAAATTATTAGGTCCCTAAAATAAAATAGTTATATGATAATTAGATCATAGCCTCCCATTAAAATGGATGATAATGAGTCCATCAGTTGGATAATCATTGGAGGCCCAAAGGCTTGGTGCTTATCGATTGATGAAATTATCATTCATTATATGATCTTTTGGATACATCTTTCTAAATGGTGGTCAGGTGGGCCAACCAAAGTTGGGCCTGATCATTCATTGGTTGGATGGGCCAAGTATGGTCATGTTAATGGTTGGACCTAACTGGACCCTTTTTTGAGAAGGCCAAAGCCAACCGATCAGGGCCTAGGGCAAAATTTAATTACTAAAAATTGTTTGGACAAACAATTGGTTATGAACCTACCCTTAGATATATACATGGATGGGCCAACCAAAGTTGGGCTCGTGTACAATCTGTGGATTCTAGTACCCATTAAGGAATTAGGGTAATTCCTCGAATTGGAAGTAGAGCCTACCAATTCGAATAAAATAGTGGGAGAAACCTTTTGATTAAAGTCCAAATCTTTAGGTTTAATAAATCAATTACTAATTAGGTTTTGGTTTTCCTTTGTGCAGACAAGGCCACTTCCCTATCGCTCCGATCATTATTGGACAATGATAAGTTGGTAGGACCTAACTTTGGTATCTAGTACCGAAAGTTGAAGATTGTCCTGGAGCATGAACAGATTCTATATGTGCAGACGGATCCCGCACCTGAGGAGCCAGCTACCAATGCATGCGAAACAATCAGAGAAACTTATTAGAAGTGGCTTAGAGATCGAACCATGATGCGCTGCATTATGCTGGCTGCGATGAGCAATGAGTTCAGTCGCAGGTTTGAGATAGCTCAGCCAAATGAAATGCTCCAAGTGTTGGAGGATTCTTTTGGCACACCCGATAATGTTGAGAGGCACAAGACTAGTTGCGCCATCTTCAACATTAGAACATGGGATGGAGCCTCTATCACTGATCATGTACTATATATGATCAAGCTGATAGAGCACTTGAGCAAACTCAACTTTCCCTTGCATGAACAACTTAGAAAAGATGCAATACTGAACTTGTTGCTAAAGTCCTATCTCCCTTTCGACAAAGCCTGAAGTAAACTATCATGACTTACTGGGGTTACTTCAGTACCTTGAGAATGATCACTAGCTCCATAAAGAGTCGGTGAAATTAGTGGGAGGTTCATCTTCTGATTCTCGATCCTTTAAGAAAGGAAAGAAGAATAGGAAGAAGAAAACAAAGAAGGTGCAAGTTCAGACTGGGACATCAGTGCAAGACCAAACCAGGAAGATCAAGTCTGATAAGAGTCAAGCTGAATGCTTCTTTTGCAAGAAGCAGGGGCACTGGAAGAGGAACTATCCTTAAACATTAACTCTCTGGAGTAGAACATGCAAAGAAAGAAGCAAGCTATTACTAGGCAAGATATTTATATGATAACTCCTTGCAATTTCTCTATTTGTGATATTACTGACTGGGTATTGGATATTGGTAGTCCTTACCATATTTGCAATTCATTGCAGGAGTTTTAGGTCAGTAGAAAATTCGAGCAAGGCAAGAGATTCCTAAATGCTGGAGATGGAAGATCAGTTCCCGTTCTAGCTTTAGGAATTTTGAAACTTGTATTTGAATATCATACCGTTGTTCTTAGTGATTGTCATTTCTATCCTAGTTTCTTTTTAAATATCATTTTTGTAGGCCTTTTGGTCATGAATAATTATGAGATTTTAATAAAGAAACAAGTTTGTAATGTCATTGTGAATGGTGTTACTACCTTTTGTGGACAATTGAACAATGGTGTATATATGTTATCACAACCTATTAATGTAGTCTGTTCTACTAGCAAGCACCCTAGATTAGATAGTGTATCAAATATTTACTTATGCCACTATAGGCTAGGTCATATATACAAGAACAGAAAAAATAGGTTGACTCAAGAGGAAATCCTTGAAGTCAATGATTGTGAATCACTTCTAACCTATGAGTTCTATCTTCTTGGTAAAATCACCAAGTCACCTTTTACTCGAAAAGGTAAGAGAGCCAATGAGCTCTTAGGTCTAGTACATACTGATGTATATGGACCAATGAGTACAAGTGCTAGAGGTGGATATATCTACTTCATCACTTTTATAGATGATCTATCCAGATATGGATATGTCTATCTGATGAAACATAAGTTGGATTCTTTTGAAATGTTCAAATGACTCCGAAGTGAAGTAGCAAAACAAACTAGGAAGAGTATTAAAACTCTTTGGTATGACCGAGGAGGAGAATACCTTTCTGGTGATTTCATACATATCCAGGAGAGAATGTAATTCTCTCCCAATGGACTCCTCCTAGAACACCACAGCATAATGGTGTGTCTGAAAGGAGGAATCGAACTTTGTTAGACATGGTCCGATCCATGATGGGATTTGCCAGCTTGTCAATATCCTTCTAGGGCATTCGAATCAGCTTGTTATCTATTAAATAGAATTCCAAGTAAGTCTATAGTTAAAACCCCATATGAGATATGGATAGAGCGTAAACCAGCACTTTCACACCTTAGGGTTTGGGGGTGCCCAGTTTATGTCAAACGATTAGTTACAGACAAACTTGGACCTAGGTCTGACAAGTGTACATTCATAGGATACCCAAAAGAGATCAAAGGACACTATTTCTACTATGCTGATGAACTTGGTGTTTGTCAACCTTAAGGCAATCTTTTTGAAAAAGGAGTTCCTTGGTGAAGAAATTGTTGCCTCTAAGGTTGAACTTGATGAAGTTCAATAGGTAGAAAATCCGACACAAAATGTTGAACCTAAGTCGGATTTGATCAGATCAGATTAGAAGCCTAGTGAGTCGGCACCATTAAGACGATCCGATAGAGTACCGCACCATCCAGACAGATACTATGGATTCTTCATCCAGGATGGTGGTCCCATTGAACTCGATAAGAATGATGAGGATCCAATCTCTTATATGGATGCGATGCAGAGATCTGACTCTGAGAAATGGCTAGAAGCCATGAGATCTAAAATGGATTCCATGAAGGTCAATGATGTATGGACATTAGTTGACCCACCTGAAGGGGTTAAACCCATTAGGTGTAAATGGGTATTCAAAAGGAAGAGGGGCGCAAACGGAAAGGTGGAGATCTATAAAGCCCATCCGATTGCCAAGGGGTATCGTCAATGTTATGGTATTGACTATGATGAGACGTTCTCTCCTATGGCAATGCTTAAATCCATTCAGGTCGTGCTTGTCATTGCTATTCATCTGGACTATGGGATCTGGTAGATGGATGTGAAGACAGCTTTTCTAAATGGAGAGATGATCGGAAAGGTGTATATGATACAATCTGAAGGATTCACATCCATAGATGAGTCCAAGGTGTGCAAGTTTTAGAGATCCATTTATGGATTGAAGCAGGCATCTCAGAGTTGGAACATGCATTTTGATAAAGTGATCAAAACGTATGGTTTCACTAAGAACGGAGAAAAATCCTGCATTTACAAATAGGCAAATGGTCCAGCAGTGGTATTCCTTATTTTGTACGTGGATGACATTCTCTTAATCGGAAATGATATCCCTGTACTACAAGGAATAAAAGTCTGGTTGTCATCATAGTTCTCCATGAAGGACTTGGGTGAAGCATCCTCCTAGGGATGAAGATCTATAGGGATAGATCTAAAAGGATGCTTGGTATATCTTAGTCCACGTACATAGAAACTGTGCTAAAGAGATTCAGCATGGAGAATTTCAAAAAGAGCTATCTCCCGATAGGCCAAGGAATTTTTTTCTCTAAGAAGGATTGTTCGACAACTCCTGAAGAGAGAGAGCGTATGAGTAGAATCCTATATGCTTCGATAGTGGGGTCTATTATGTATGCAATGACATGTACGAGACCAAACGTGGCATACTCACTAGGAGTGGTGAGTAGATACCAGTCGGATCCTAGAAAAAATAACTGGAAGGTGGTTAAAACCATCCTTAAGTATTTGAGAAATACTAAGGACTAGTGGTTGGTTTATGGTGAGTCAGATCCGAAGCTTGTGGGGTTTATAGACTCCAACTTTCAATCTTTACTCTAAATGATAGACCCATCTACTGGAAAAGTTTCAAGCAGCATACAGTGGCTGACTCTGTTTGCGAAGTATAGTACATGGCAGCATCAGATGCAGTAAAGAAAGCTGTGTGGCTAAAAAAGTTCATCATCGAGCTCAAAGTAGCACCCTCCATTGATGGTCCAGTCCTACTCTATTGCGACAACACTGGCACCATAGCTCAAGCAAAGGAATCGAAGGCACACCAGCGGACAAAGCACATTCTGCACTACTTTCATTTGGTCTGTGAAATCGTGGATCGTGGTAACGTCAACCTTTAGAAGATCGATGGAAAGGAGAACCTAGCCGACCCCTTCACTAAAGCCCTAGCAATCAAGGAGTTTGACAACCATAAGTCGAAGATCGGTATTAGATGCTATGCCGAGTGGCTTTAGGATAAGTGGGAGTTGTTGGGAATTGTGTCCCAAAGCCAATCGTCAGTCGGTTGATGGTTGAGCTATTTTATAATTGTAATTGATTTATTAATTAACCAAGGAGTGTGGAGACACTGGTATGGCATACAGGTTTGATGTATGGGTACATTATCATTGAACCTGACCAACTTCAGAGCATTCTACTATCGAGAATATCTCTGATGGGATATAGGTATAAGTATCCCTTAGACCTGAGATCACCTCAGTGACTTGCAAGCAACTCACTATGCTTTAGTACCGGATTAACTAAATTTCTAATTTAACAATGGAAGGCTTCTGGGCACAGTCAAGTACTTGCAAAGTCGGAGAGTGATCAAGATGGAATTGACCATTCCAAGAGTTGGAGAAGAATGTATCACTATATTTCAATATAGCAAAACCTTGGCCAGGATAAGCCATCAGATGGATTTGATATTTTAAAATATAATGTGGACAACCTGATCAGAGTTGATAGTTAAACTCTGAGGTGTCCTACGAGCATTGTGCTCAAGAGGATGAATTATATGAAAACTATATTTGCATGGGTTCTAAGAATGGTGTTCTACACCTTCGACCTATCTGGCCACCAGGTATCATTGCTAGATGGTCATTTGGATTGATACAAAAATTTGTTCCTATGCTACCGGCTTAGATTCGGACCTATGAGGTCACACATTAGAGCTTACAATCTGATCGGATGGTTGATCAATGATTAAGTATCGTTCTAGGGTTAAACAATCAATACGATTGGTGTTTAACCTAGTGCAAGTATTGCAGGAGGATCGATTAGCAATTAGATTGCTAATTGGCTTAATTTGATTAAGCCAATAGGCTGAGATTAAGTTTAATTAAATATGATTTAATTAAATTTGGTTTGGGCTTGATTGGATCAAGTTCAATTGGTTTATTGGATGTCCCAAGTGCAAGGAAGAACTAGTCCTAGTCTAACTAGAACTCCGATTAACCCAATTTTTTAATTTGATTAAAAAATAAATTAGAATTAAATCTGATTTAATCTGATTTAATTAAGTCCTTAAATGGGTTAGGGACTTATTTAGTTGGATTGGTTTAATCTTGATTTTATTTGGTTAAAAGATCTTGTTTGACCAAGTCAAAATAGGAGTCCTAGTGTGACTAGGACTCCCTATCACTTGCGCCACTTAATCCTCAAGCCCCATGCCCTTTTTGTTTTATTTCTTACATGAAAATTCTCCACTCCCATGGCTTCTCATGCCTTCTTTCTCTCCTCCTTTTCTCATAAGGCAATTTGTTGGAAGACCAAGTCAAAAGAGGAGTTAATTTTGCTTAGGATTCTATGAGATAGAATCTTTGTTGACCAAAATACCTTCCCTTGAGTGCCACCCCCTCTTTTAATTAATTCTTCTCTTATTCCATGAAAATAATCTTCTTTCTTGTGCACCCTCCCTTGTTGGTCCACACCAATAATTGTGGAGGAGGCGCCCAAGAGTTGGCCACCCCAACAACTTCCCATGTTTGGATATTCCTAGTCTAGGATTTTAATCTAACTTAGACTCTTCTTTTTCTATAATTATTGGACGAATTTTGTTCTGATTTTTTTGTGGAATACAGAGCTTTGGGAGAGGTTTGGGGTGTGCAAAAATTAGAGAAAGTGGGTCCTTGGGTGTGGGGATTCCATAGGTACCAAACTAGGTGTCTAGGTGAGAGAAAAGAGAAGAAGAAGAGGATCTTCTTCTAGGGCTATTTTATTTTCAGTCTCTCCTCCTTTTTTTTGATTTTTTCTTAGAGAGTCTCAGATTAGTAAACTCTCATCTTCCTTCTCATATTTTGAAGAGTCCAAATTTTGAAGAAGGGAGCATCAGATCAACTGTCGAAGAAGGATTAGCACAATACTAGCATGCTGGGCTGATTTTCTGCATCAAACTTTAGATCAGAGATCGTAGGCTCGTGTGGACGACTCCTAGAGGCCAGACGCGTGTGCGGCTCATGACTTCATCCTCAAGCCGGATCAGCAAGTTAGAACATCTAACTTGCTCAGATAATAGAACTGATCTATTAACTTCATACTTGCATTTCATGTAGTGTAGATCTAGGTTAATTTTATCAACCTTTTACATTCTTATTTGATTTTAATTTTTAATTTAATATCATGCCTTGATCATGAATAGATTTGAGATCTAGGTGTTTACATATTTATTTAAATAAATATTTAATTTATTTAAGTCTTTCGCTGTAAGATCTTGAAAAAGTTTTCAAGATCTACCTATAAAATCGTAGATCTGGTTCCTTCACCTTCACCATGGTCTCCAACTCATTGTTGCACTGCAGCACTTCCTCGTAGCACCACTCCATATCGAAGGAAATTTGATTTAGCTGAGCAGCGATCTCACCTCAAAGGGTTCCTTACCCTCGACGTCCTCCACTCGCCCTTCAATCTCAGCTATTTGGGCTTCGCACTTCCATAGTCGATTGTTGATGGAGATAATTGGAGATGCAATCCATAGCCCTTGAAGGAAATCATCAATTGGATGCGCTCCACCCCATTGTCGTGCCTCCTCGTGAGGCAGGATTGGGATCCAAGGTCGAGGATGATGAATCCCCCATGCCCACCATGGATGCTGATGTAGAGATCATCTTCTTTGTTTCCGGTATCTCTCTGATACCAACTGTTATGTACGAAGGGATCTCAAAGCAAATCCCAACAACGTGTGGCTCGATCCGCTCTTCATAGGGCAGAAGAGAACCGATCAACCTCCTTAGCGTGGAAACCTAATCTCTATGACTTAGGCCATGCCCAACAATAATAAAACAAAGCGGAATGCGACACCAGGAAACACCATGAAGAAGAAGAAGAAATAAGGGAAAGAGAACTTTTATTAAATAACCACTCATTGGTTTACAGTAGAAGCTCTCCCGATCTCTTGATCTCTCACAGATACAAGAGGATCCTCAGATGATCTCTTTCTTTCCCTCTCTCTCTTGATCTCTAACCCCACCCTTGAGTGTCATTTTATATAGGAACAACCCCAGGTTACAAGTCCCTCACGAACTCAACTCTCTAAGTACAAGATAAGGATAAACTCAGAATCTCCATTCTCGTAGGAGTCTGCGCAGTCAGATAAAACTGTCAAGTTCATGACCCAAACGAATTCAGATTGTAACAAAACTTAATCTTTTGGATTTAGAATGAAAAATCCTTTAGGATAACACATTACCCACTTTGAACCGACTTTTGTGGAGTTCCCAAAATGTCGCACAAAGTTGCGTGGGTAAACTGCATTCTGTTACTTCTCATTGAACTAGCTTCTTTGCTGACCAATGTACATCTCAAGACATGTGCCCCCAGCCCTATTATCTTGAGTACTCCTTGTAGATCTTGTGCACATTTCCCCAGGTAATTCTAGGGCTCAAATTTGGTCTCCAAGTTGCCCAAATCTCAAGAGAGTGTAGTCAAACCTCGAACCCATACAGTGACCAGATCTAGTTTGCACCTTGACCCGTGTCCAGTCCAGCCCCAATTCGGGGAGCCATTACATTATTCACACTCACCTATGGTGGAGGCTAGCTGACCCACCTACATTTCCAAATAGGCAATGGCTTGATTGTTAGCATTTAGGAGTAGGCTTGTGGTTTGCATAAAATTACAGTGTAGTGCTGGTGTCAACATTGTATTTAGCTAGGGCTTCTAGGCTTTTCTCTAAAGAGTTAAGTTTTCTTTCATTAATATTGAAGCCCGGTGGGATGTTTATCACATGGTTAGGCCTTGGGTTTTGTTGGTTGAGGCTAGGACCGCCTACATTTAGATTCTATGATCATGATAAGTTTGGATGATTCCTCAATCCTAGATTATATGTAGTTACATAGGGATTGCTCATTAGTTTTTGGTATGTAGCATTTACCTATGCACACTCCTTGTTTGTTGGATTTATCAGAAAAGGACATTCTTCAAGGATATGGTCTAATGCACTACACCCATTGCACATTGGTGTAGACACCTGATTTGCCTGGTTGGTCTCTAAAATTCTAAGGCTTCTAACCTTCATTATAAAGCAGCAATTTTGGCCTCTACAGCTTGGGATGTCTGAATTTGGTGCATTCCACCTCTCGAGGATGTAGATCTATCAGGTTCCCTAGTTGTTTTCCATTGTAAATTCTTCTCGGCTAGATCTTCTAGGAAATGCTAGGCTTCTTCATTTGGTTCTTTATACATGAATTGACCTTAGCACATGGACTCTAGCATGGTTCCAGTATTTGAATCTAACCCATCATAAATTATTTGGCATAGCTTATAGGTCTCTATTCCAAGGTGTGGGTGTTAAGTCAAGAGGTTCTTAAAGTGGTCAAAGTATTTCTAGAATGATTCTCCAGCTAGTTGGTAAAGTTGGTTTATCTCATTCCTAATCTTAGCTATTTTATGGTGGGGAAAGAATTTTCCTAGGAACACTCTTACAAAGCCCTCCCAGGTCTTGATAGATTGGTTTGGAAGACTATAGAGCCACTTTTTTTAGCATTGTCCTTAAGGGTAAAATTAATCAGTCTCAGCTTAACCTCATCTTTTGACCATTGTTGCAGCTATTGGGATTTATGTCCCAAAATCATCAGCCTGCTGAAGGTTGAGCTAATTTATGTAGATATACATGAATTAATTATTAATAAATATTATTTATTTTTTATCATAAATTATGCATTTTTTTTTAACCAACTTCTATGTTATGATGAAGTTCTTAGGACTATTTAAAATCGATAAAGGAGGATTTATTATTTAGTTCTTAAATCATGTTCATGACTAAATGAACGTTATTAAAAAGGATGATGACATTTATCGAGTATAGGTCATTATGTGCCATGTTGGTTGGCTGTCCTTGTAACCAAGGAGTGTGTGACACTGGTATGGCATATAGATGGGACATAGGAGGAGCATATCATCACCAAACAATAACTCACCTACGGAGTGCTCTACTATCAAGAGTAACTTATAAAGGGTATGGGCATAAGTGTCCCTTAAATTTGAGATCACCACAGTGACTTGCAAGCAACAAACTATGCTTTGGTACTAAACTATCTGCATTTCTAATGTAGTGATGGAAGATTATTGGGTACAGTCAAGTACTTGTGAAGTTTATGTGAGAGTCAAGATGGGATTGATCTCTTCAGACTACTGGAGATAATGTATCACTATATTTTAATTTAGTAAATCATTAGCTAGGGCAATCCATATGATGGATTTGAAAGGTTGAAATACAATGTGGATGACTCATTCAGGGTTGGTAGCAAACCTTAGGTCATCTTGAGCATTTAGGATCCAAGGAATGAATCATCTAGGTCTAGAGAAAAGTTGTGAGCATTACGTTCATGCATTACTTCCATACCAAGGTTAGCATGATTGATGATATCAGCCCAAGTGTTGATAATACGACCCTGACTGTCAACTATAGATTGGTTGAAATTGAAACCATTTAGATTGAAAGCCATAGTATTAATACCTAAAGCAGTGAACCAGATACCTACTACAGGCCAAGCAGCCAAGAAGAAATGTAAGGAATGAGAATTGTTGAAACTAGCATATTGGAAGATCAATCGGCCAAAGTAACCATATGCCAAGGTTCTTGAATATTGGTTTGTAAATATTCGACCTATCCACCAGATATCAAGAACCATTGTTGGATGGTATTTTCGATTAGTATAGAAAACTGTTCCTATACTATCGGTTTAGTGTTCAAACCTATGGAGTCATGCGCCAAGTCAAACAAAATAGGAAGGAATTGACCTAAAGTCTATGTGTTCAATTTGGAAGTATGAGACTTGTTTAAGAATATAGATTTACTCAATTAGAAATTTAGTTATAGGTCATATAGAATTAAACATTGACTATGTCAAGCTAGCACTTGACATAAGATGCAGGTTTAATTTTGGGGATGAATTTTCACCCTGGTCAATGATCTAAGAATTTTTTAGAGAATAATTTCAAGTTCTAATCATTTTAGATTAGATCTAATCTGATTGGTCTTAATTTAATTATGGCTAATTGATTTAATTTGTCAAGTTAGACTTGCACCTGAACCTTAATTAGATTAGGTTTAGCAGGCTTTCAAATTTGGTTCGAATCAAATTCAAATTAGTTTTGAATGAGAACAAACTTCAACCTAATTATATTAGGATCACTTAGCCACATAAACCTGAGCTTCTCTCTCCATCTTGGCCAACCAACATGACTAGGGGGTGTTGGGATTGGTGCCTCTCTCTTAGAACACGCGGTAAGTGGATATAATCCATGAGTTGGCACTTCTCCTAATTAATTTAGGATTCCTTATGTTTAAGGAAATATGATTCCTAACCAAAATAGGATTTGGACAAGACCTAGGACTCTTTGTCTATAAAAGAGAAAGACCCCTAGGCATGTAAGACATGCAACCTAGAGGCAATCAAGAGAGAAAGAGAGAGCTAGAAATTTACGGGTGGGTGTGAGCAGGGTCTGGGCGCCCTTCTCTTGGCCGTCACCTAGCTTAGGCATCTCCTCCTCTGGCATGGTTATCCCTTGGTATGGAGCATCATCTCTTGGCTTAAGATCTGATCTCAAGGCTTTCTTTTGGTAGAGATCTTCATCCCTCCTTCTCGCTGAGTTTGGCATGCGCGCGAAGTAGAGGATCTGCACATCCAGATCTCACGAAGCATCAGACTTTAGAAGTCTTTATTTTTTATTCAATTTTCTACTACAAAATCAAGGTATGCCTTATATTTGATATGAAAAGGTTTTTAAATTAAATCTATCCATCTTTTCCTTCTTTTGGTTGCGATCCAAGAGCATTTTTTTCTTTTCAAATGGTATAAGAGCAGGTTTTTATGTATGCATAGTAGATTTCATGATTTTTTCTGCATTTCTCTGATCTGTTTTATATCATAATTTTTATATGAGATCAAATTACTTTTCAATTTGATTCTCTCAAAATTTTTTTATCTGGTTTTGACCAAGTTATTAGATAAAAAATGGCCTCTGAAAATAGGACTGCTGAAAATCTGTTTTACCAGAAATTTTCAGCAGATTTTTGTTCAATTAAAAGTTTGATTATAATCTATTTTGAATCTGTATTTGATAGATTTTTTCTGAAAGTATTTCAGTTGTGAAATAAATATTTGAATCAGGTTTGAATCTGAAATTATTTTGACATGTTTTTAGATTAGTTTGAACAAAATAAAGGCATATGTTTGATCTTCATGTAAATCTAAAATTTGCTATGCATGCATAATAAGGTTTTGCATAGTTTTCTTTATAAATCCAGATCTGAATTTTTGATGTTATAAGTTGTATAAATAAAGGTTCTGATCTGAATTAGTGCATGATGATATTCTAATAAGATGATGATATGATCATGTGTGCATGCTTTTATTGACTTTGATCAATGTACATGTAGATGTAATTATTTTAGAAATCAGATTTTCTAATCGGAGTAGCATCGTAATCAGATTGGGCAGATCACCATGGCCGTCTGGTCATAGAAGAAAAGTAGGGTTTCATGAACCTTTCCTTCCATTCAATGGGGTTCTCTTGTGTAGGGGTGCCACTGCGATTATTACTCTTGAAGATGAACAACAAAAAGAACTTTATAATTATTTTAGATCTAATGTAAGATATCAGAGATATAAAATTAATTCAATTATCATGCACATAAACTAGTTTCTGAGGTACCAAACCTAAACATGTCAGCCATATACTTAATTAAGAATTAAGAGTTGATTTGTTAGGATCTAGAATTATGAATTGCATGAAACAAGGGTTAATGGGTTAGCATAAATCAGGTTAATTAATTGGGTTTGACCTAAGTTTAGAATTAAAGAATGAACTTAACAAGAGTAGTTGATCAAATCTAACCAAATATTGATTTAGATTAGGTCAAGGATACTCTAGATCAAATATAGTTAGTGTAGGGTTCTGATGGTACAATGGAGGCATGGATCTCAAAACTTTTTATCAAGAAATTCTAACCATCAAACCCTAACCCAAGATCACCTTGATGATTTACAACCATATACTATACTAACATACTATTATAAAAGGTATAGAAGAATACCTTAGGCTGATGTAGATAGGAAGAAGCCGGTATTCAATCTTTCCACTAGGCATCCAAGTGTACGCCCTCCAACAGTGGTCCATACAGGAACTTGGTCAAGACTAACCCTTCACATGTTGGTTCCTATTGTCAATTCTTCTATGAAGAATCTAATCAACCCATTCTGGCAAAACAACAATAAGTGTTAGCACTGAAGCCTTTCACTCTCACTTCTTTCTATTGACCCTCCCTAAGTGATTTTGATGATGATGAAACATTAAAGCAAATGACTACTAATATATTTTATTTTAAGTAGTCTAATGTAAGAAGAAAGAGATCTCTTTGACCAAAATGAGAATGACATGAATCTCAATTCAAATAAAAATCAAATCCCCTTGATTGGTGCAAAAATCCCTCAAAATAGCCTTGGAGCAGACTTTGAGACATCTTGAAATTTTTTCGAGAGCTCTCGTGAGGACTGGCATGCCCAGATGAGCTTCTGGCATGATTTTGAGAGGTCTTGAGTGAATCTCGAGAGCTCTCAATCTCAAAAAATAGAAACATAGTTTCTGCACCCTGAGAGCGAGAGGTCTTGCAGAATTCTTGAGAGGTCTCGTAGTTCTGTTTAATACCGAGAGCTCTCGATCTCAGGTGAGTCAATTTTTTTAGAAAGCTATTTTTTCAAGTGATTGAAGGTGAGAGCTCTCCTGATCAAATCAAGAGGCCTTGTATCCTGACGAGACATCTTAAGATAAATCGAGAGGTCTCAAGACACGATGATAGCCTTTTGATGGGGAATTCCAGATCAGATTTTCTCAGCTCCAATGGCTAGTTGTTGCTCTCCAACAGTCGAATTTTACTTTTTTTGAACTCCAATCATCACCAGAAGAGAGGGAATGCACCAGATATAAAAGGAAGAAGATGTATTTTTGAAATATCTAAGAAAAGTGAGAGAAAGAAATGCACGCCCTATTTTTCAATGAATACACAAATCTCTGATCAAATAGTTCTCTCAAGCATTGAAAAGCCCTCAAGTGCAATAACTCCAAGCATTCAAGGAGGCTTCCAACGAACTGCAACGACAATCTTTCTGCTCATTCAAAGGAGCATTCTTTATTATAAAATCTTTCTCTTTCCGTGTACTTGGTTTCAGTAGGGGTTGGAACTTGGGTTTTGGGATTTTTCTCTCCATTGTTTATCTTAGTTTGATTTGTCTAATCTTTGTAAAGATTATGGTTGGTCAATCTAAGGAAAAAATCAACTGGATTTTTGGATAGTGAACCCGAGAAAATTATCCAACTGTAATCTTGCAGGATTATAGTGGAATTTCCAAGAGTCTTACTTGGAGAGTGGACGTAGGTACTGGGAGTGTACCAAACCACTATAAAATTCTCTTGTTTGTGTGTGTGCTTTTGTTTGTATCTTTTATTTGCTCTCTCATTTGATTCGCATAGGCTTCAAATATTTTTCACCGAACATATCTGCTTTAAATTTTTTAAAACTCAATTCACCCCCCATCTTGGGTTGTCTGTCTACCTAGTCAATAATTAGTATCAGAGCCTTGGTTCTCTACTAATTATTGATTTTATCAACTAGAGATAAAGATCATGTCAACCCAACTAGGAGGTTCACTTATCTAAGGGCAATCCACAAATAGGCCCCCTTTTTTCTATGGGTCCAACTATATCTATTGAAAAGCTCGCATGCGCATTTTTATTCAAGCCCTTGATTGTGACATACGGATGGTCATTGTCAATGGCCCACACACACCTACAATCATTGTCAATGGAACATCCTCTCCTAAGCTGGAGAAGGATTGGGATGAGACCGATAAGAAACTTGTCCAATTAAATGCCAAGACAATGAATGTACTCTACTATGCCTTTGATGTAAATGAGTTTAACCAAATCTCCACTTGTAGTTTAGCTAAGAAAATTTGGGATAGACTTGAGGTCATACATGAAGGGACAAATCAAGTAAAAGAAACAAAGATTAACATGCTAGTTCACCAATATGAATTGTATAAAATGAATCCCACTGAATCTATACTAGCATATACACAAAATTCACTGATATTATAAATGGTCTGAAAAGCTTAGAAAAAGTTTACGCAAACAGTGAATTGGTAAGAAAGATTCTTAGATCTTTGCCTAGGACATGAGAAGCCAAGATGACAGCCATCCAGGAGGCAAAGGATCTGAACACTCTACCTCTAGAGGAGCTCATTAGATCCCTGGCAGCTGAAGAAGACAACAAGAAGAAGAAAATAATAGCACTAAAATCCATGGCAGCTGAAGAAGAAGATGATTTGTCCACCAGTGAGGAGAATGATGAAGAAAACATGGCCTTGGTGATAAGAAAATTCAAGAAATTTATGAAAAGAAGAAGACAAGGATTCAAGAAGAGGAGCTTCATTAGAGGAGAAGCCAGTAAGGAGAAAGAGAAAAAAAAAGAGAAGCATCAGCCCACTTACTATGAATGCAAGAAGCCAGGACATTTTAGGGCTGAATGTCCTCGATTGAAGCAAAGATCAAAAAGAACAAAAAAGAAATCTATGTTAGCTACTTGGAGCCATAGCAACGAGTCAAGCTCGGAGGAAGAAAACCAAAATGAAGCAAATTTGTGTTTCATGACACAAGATGATGAGGTATCCTCTACTCTTAAACTCAGATTTTACTTTTGATGAGCTTCAAGATGCTTTTTATGACTTGATGAAAGATTTCAAAAAGATTAGTATAAAAAAATAAAAATCTTAAGGAAATGACTCAAACTCTTTTAAAAGAAAAGGAAGAGGTAATTAGTACCCACAATAAATTAAAAAAAGAAAACAAAATCCTAAAGGATGAATTGGATAAATTAAAATTTTTAGTTGATAAATTTACTTGTAGTTCTGAAAATAAATGATTTTAAATAATCAAAGAGGAGTTTATGATAAAGCCGGACTAGGATATAAACCTAAAGATAAAACTAAGTTTCTAAAGAATTTCTTTACTACACCCATATCAATTAGCACTTCACATATCACTTGCTTTAGATGTAGAAAAGTAGGACATAAAGCATTTGAGTGTAATACTAGAAAATTTAGTGAAAAATAAGTTAAAAGAATTTGGGTTCCAAAAGGAACCATGACCACTAATCCAAAAGAACCCAAGAAGATTTGGGTACCTAAAACTATCACTTGATTATTTATGCAAGAATGCCTCTTAGCCCAAGGATCCAAACGGGAGTGGTACTTAGATAGCGGCTGCTCAAGATATATGTTGGATGATAAGGAGCAATTCGTCACCCTAGAAAAGAAGAAGGGGGAGTAGTCACCTTTGGCGACAACGGCAAAGGCAAAATAATCGACTATGGTAAAATTTAGATTACTCCTTCCGTCCTTATAGATAATGTGTTATTAGTTGATAATTTAAAACATAACTTGCTTAGTATTAATCAACTATACTGTTGGTGCGAAATCTGATCGTCGCTGGAGAAGCGCTGGAGTCGGAGAAGACAAGGTCGCTGCTGGTGACCTGCAAAACAAGTCTCGATCAGAGCCTGGGGGTGGCTCCGGCAAGACCCTCTGACGATCAAGTTAGCTCTTTCGGCCAACTGAAATAGAGTACTCAGTAGAGAAAGTTGCAGAGTATTGAGAAAAAGAAGAGAGCTTAGAAAAAATGTATCTGGAGGGTCCCTTTTATAGCCTGGAGCCTATAACAAACTGATAGTGATAGCCACAACCACTTGGTAGTGGGGTGTTTGAGACCACATGGGGTTTGTTATGGAGAGTGGTGTCCATTGTTGTGACGTACAGGTCTGTTGGAGATCCAATAGCTAGAGTTTGGATGGGGTAGTTGTAGGTGATGAAGGACTCTTGGACATTGTCGTTCTGAAGGAGTTCAGAGGCTTTCAAGATTGACCATGCACTAGCTTTCATTTGCTATGTTGAAGGTGTACGCCATGATCCTTTCAGATGGTTGGAAGGAATTCAGCCAAAAGAAGAGTCCGGCAGGGATTCGGCTAGTGAAGAGGCCCGAAAGATGTCCCACTGAATGGAGCCCAATCGTGAGGGGTCCACCTGGGCTGAATATTAACTGATGGCCGCAATAAGCAAGCGCGATTGAAACACCAGTCTCTACCATTCATTTGGGGTTCAGCCAATTCTAGGGTTGCTCACTGGTGAATAATGATAAAGTTCTGAAGCTTGTCTGGGGTTGTTCAGAAGAAGTTCGACTGTCGGAGGAGCCCGACTAAGACTGCAAAAAAAAAGGAGATCCAAAGAAGTTCATCCAAGTCGAGCCACACAGGCTATCGGAAGGAAATTGGCTGGATGGGATGTGCAGGAGCTAGGAGCTTGGCTAGTTCTCTAGGATAGAAGTATTGACCGTTCAAGTTCATCTGGGAAAGGAATCTACAACACCCTATCGAACCCAAAACCGATCTTCCCAACTGATTAGATTATCTAACTGCAGTGTTGGAGGTCGGCCATCTCAGAATGATTCAGAATTAGAATACTTCTGTGGGTTGAGGTTTAGTTTTAATAGCGGTAACCAGACGGAACTGATTAAGAATCGGAATCTTAGCCGACCTTTGGCGAGCGTTGATTTATCCCCAATACTAGTCCTCCTACTCTTGAGTTTGAAGTTCGAAGGATGGGAGTAAAATGGAGACTAGCGAAGTTCGGTGGATTTTCAACCTTGTTGGGTTTCCCATGCTTGGGTTGGATGGGAAATTTTGGTTTTTATCGGGTGGCACGAAAGCTTCATAAATGCACGGCAATCAGAAGAGATGTTTCTCGAATTTCCCATCAGAAGTCTGCTCGAAGTACAGTGCTATTAAGGATCTGCCCATTGGAAGCTTTCTGCCATGATGAGTGGGACATGCATCGATCAAAGATTGGCTGGAGGAAATCTATAATCATAACTACCTTGGGACTCCAGGGGCTACTTAAACCAGCCTTCCTCCTTCGTGTCCCTACCTTTTCTGAAATCTTCATCTCTTCCTCTAATTCCCTTCTCCATCCCATACGAGAGTTCAAGCTTCTTCCTCCATTTTCCTTGGTTTTCGATGCTCCACCATTCAATTTTCATTTCATTCATCATCTTCTTGCTCTTTCTAGCTGATATAGGTCAGCCATCCGACACTTTTTCGAATTATCTCTGCATTCTTTGTTTTCTCACTCTTTCTGTTCTTGTCAAAGTTTGAACATCTTGTTTTTTCCTAATTTTTGGATGATTCCTCAATTTTACCTTGATTCAAATGTCTAGCGAGGGATCCTAGTCGACTTGTTCTGAGAGCCTGGCCCCTCTAACCTTGGTGAACCCACCTCCTAAGGAGGTTGAACCCTTGGTGTCGGCCCATCCTTTTATGCCTGCAACCATTTCTTGTGGACTTTGGCTCGATGACCTTTCCTTAGCTAGGATTCGATTTAGGATTCCTTCCGAATATGAGCTTGAACTCCCTGAGCCCAACGATTGAGTTTGCTCACCCCCTCCCGACCGAACCTGTCTGTATGTCGAAACTCTTCATATCGGGCTTAGGTTATCCTTGCCTCCTTTTGTAGTTGATCTATTCAGGTTTCTTAATATCTGTCTTGCCACTATGGCATCGAATTCCTTTAGATTCATCACAGGATTTCTCTTTTTGTGCACCATGATAGGCGTCCGACCTACCATTTGCTTATTCCATGACTTCTTCACCTTCAAATGCCATCCAACCACCAAGGACTGGTGGTATGTATCTCCACAGTTCGGCAAGAAGGGATTGCTCAAAGGTGCTCCTTCCTCTGTTCATGGCCGGAAGGAGAAATTCCGTTTTATTTTCCATCCCTCCCTCCCTAGGATTAGGACTTCCTCCGTGGGGCGAGATAAGGAAATCCGTCCATCGAGCCTCCAGGCTTGAAAATGAGGATCGGAGTTTGGTTGATAAGCTGAAGTCCTTTGATGCTCCACCAATCCCTAGACTTTTGGACGAGCAGACCTTGTTCAATTTCGGTCTCAGTCCTCTTAACCCAATAGGTAGTTCTTCAAATTCAGTCAACTAGGTGGTATTCATTTTTCTGACCTTCTAACTTTATCTTCTTTGCAGAAATGACTCTAGAGGAACGGAACTGCTTGATGAAGAGAATCCAAACCCTTAAGAAGAAGGATGGTTCTTCCCATGAACGATAGAAGAAGGCTCGGACTGGAGAGTTGAGCAAGGCCATGCCAATTCGATTTGTGCTGATCCTTGAGCCCACCATTATCGTGCCGAGCCTGGCTCCATTTGATGAAGCCGCCCCTCCAGCTCCTGTTCGGCAAGAGGGAGTCGTAGAGAAGAAGAAGAAGAAAGCCATCAACAAGAAGTTTGGATGGAAGGCTAAGAGCTCCGAAGGAGGAGACCTTAGCCAAGAACAGGGTTCCCTGGATGACCAAAAGGTCGTCCAGTTGCTGATGGAGGGTAGCATCCTACCCCACATCGTAGAAAGGATGCATTAGAAGGACGACGCTTAGAGGTTCGACGAGTCCTTCGCTGCCTTCCTGGAGGTAAGTGGCTTCTTCTGATTTTGACTTCATGCCTTTAGGCTTTAAAGTTGGGATCTTTTAGGATTCTGACTCACGTTTTGTTTTGCACTTGGGACACTACATTTTTGCCTACTCCGCGGTGGCAAACCAAAATTGGGCCGAAGCTTCCAGGGCTCTGGAGGAAGCTCGTGCCAAAGCCGAGAAGGCTCGGGCCGTGGCCAACGTTCTAAAGGTTGCCTCGGAGACCCACTCGTTTGAAGTTGAATGCCTTCAAAAGGAGTTGGGAGAGGAGCGCGGCGAGATGACGACGTTGATGGCTGAGCTAGCTCTGGAGAAGGATGAGAAAAGGAAGGCGCAGGAGGAGGTTAACGCCACCATAGAGAGGGTCGTGCAAGACTTCAAGTCCTCCAAGGATATAGAGGATGTCAAAATAGCCATCGCCCGGGAAGCCTTCTTGGAAGGGTTCTAGGTCTGCTTGGGGAGGGTCATCGAGAACTTCCCTGACATCGATCTGGACCTCCTCCTAAGAGAGCCGGAGAATAGAGCTAGCCCTTCATGCACCGATGCCAAGGTTGCTCCCGCCACCCATGCCGACGAAGCTGCTCCAGCAATTCCAAAATCTACGGGTGAAGCATCCGAGCCTGCCCAAGAGCTGGAGATGGCCGAGAACATCCCGACCTCTTCAATGGGTGAGCCACTCGAGGTCTAATCTTTTGACATCTATGTACCTTTCTCTTTTTTTTTTGATGTACTTAATGTATTTGAAGTAATGAAAGTGAATCTCTCTGTTTTTTTTACATTCTGCATTGCATGTGATTTAGAATGACTTCGACAACCTAGGCCATGACCCCCTTTCTTTGGTTGACGCCGAACCTCTACCCCAGGGAGTTTTGTTCAAGCCTTTGATAAAGGGTTTGAAGAAGGAAGTCCACCAACTAAGAAAAAGGTTGAAGAAAGCTGAGGCCGACCTTCAGGCCTCTCGAAAAAATGCTTCGGACATGACCAAAGAAGTCACTCACCTCCAAAGCCTACACATGAAGGATTCCACAAGCTTCTACATTCGAAAGGGAAATTTCGAGAAGGAGCTTACTGAACTCCGAAAGAATGCGAGCAACAAGTCTTGGGCACTCCCAGTGAATATCGGATCTCTTGAAGTTAATCTTAAGAAGGCAAAAGAAAAGATCCATCTCTTGGAGGGAAGTTCGCCGTGGTCCACCGATGAAGTCCAGCATGACTGGGATTGGTCGAAAAAGTTCTCCCAGCTTCAGAAGCAGCTACAGGATGCTAAAGACCGGTACAATAGTTACCGGGCATCCTAAGCAGGGAAGATGTCTAGGCTTGAAGGTAAGCTAAAGGCTGCCAGGGATGAGGTGACCTATTTTTGGAAGAAGTTTTACGACATTCAGCAGACTAGATCAAGCAGCGAATCTAAGGAGCTCGTCTTCTTGAGGAGGACTATTGGTGAACTCTCGAAGGCTGTTGGGGTGAAGAAAACTGAAGTTCAACAATTGAAGCTCCAATTGACCTGCGAGCATCAATCCGTCAAGGATGCTGAAGCTGAGTCAGAAGTTTTGAGAAAGCAGCGGCGAGAGCTCGAGGCCAAGTTTGAGTACTCCAACAGAATGTACATCGATGACCTTTACAAGAAGGAGCTCGAGAAGGAAATCTTCAGACTGAAGGAAGCTTTGGTGATGGCTAGAGCCGATAGCCTGAAGTCTGAAGAGCTCGGACCACCTTAGGACTTCACCTCCCTTCTCTTTCCTTTATGTAATCGGTTTCACTAATTTTCATTTTGTCTATAATGCCTTTGTTCTTTCACACGGTTGGTCCCTACCGACCTTCATTTTACTTTAGTGCGCCCATTGTGTAATAAATTTTATTTGTAATGAACACAACTGCATGACAACATGGTACCCCCTTTTTTTTTGCTGTCATCTCTTTTCAACGCAATTTTGGGTGCCTGATTTTTCTTTTGTTTCTAATGAGACGTTTGTCGTGGACGTCGGTCTAGAAGTCCTCTCCGTGGATCAGGATAGGGTTTTACCTTTGGCATTTGGTGTGGTCGTAGCAGGATGTGTATGATAGTCGTTAGGGGGGCTTTGGCCTTTTTCATGCTTTAGATTAGCGAGGTCTTGGCCTCCCACCTTTTGCACAATTGTAAAGGTTCGTCGGGTCCATCGATGGGATCTTTTCCCTCATTTTGTCTTGATTTAACAAGGCCTTTGGCTTTGCTCACATTAAGACGAGGTTTTTTTCTTATTCTTAATGGGCTGTAGGGGCGCATTAGGACTATTGGTAGGGCCTCTCC
>QRFJ01001338.1:154539-183720 GCA_006176705.1 Cocos nucifera | reverse complement strand
TATCCATTCCCCACTGCGTGAATGACCAAGGTGCACTTAGTGGAGTAAGCTTGGAGGCCGGCTGTCTTTGTATGTTTGCATTTCTCTGACAAGATCACATTTCTTGACATACTCTATCAAGTCATGGTATAAGATTGGCCAATAGTACCCCTACCGAAGTAACCTTTGTGACAGGGATTTGGCTCCTATATTATGACTTCCATAAATCCCCTCATGCACTTCCTATAATGTGAAGTCGGCCTCTGAAGGTCGGAGACATCTTAAGAGCAGTAGAGAATACGACCTTTTATACAGCTTGCCTTCATACAGAACATACCGGGAAGCTTGATTTCTGAGCTTCCGAGCTTCTTTCGGATCACGAGGAAAAACTCCATCCTTGAGATAGGCAACTAGTAGGTCAATCCAGCTCAGCTCGTGCTAAACTTGCAAAACAGGTTATGACTCCTCCGAGCTTGAGCACTTCAAAACTTCAAAAAATAATTCTTTGGGCAGTTCGGCTGGGGCTAAAGTGGATAATTTAGAGAAAAGGTCGGCTCTCTTTTTTTTGCCCTTGGAATCTGTTGAATGCAAAAACTATCGAAGGCCGAAGCCAAGATTTTTACCTTCTTAAGATACTTCATCATGCTTTCCTCCCAAGCTTCGTAATTGCTGTTAACTTGTTTGACCACTAGATGGAAATCACTGTAGACTTGGAGCTGATCTACTTCTAACTCTCTTGCTATTTTTAACCCAGCGATTAGGACTTCATATTCGGACCCATTATTAGTTACAGAAAATTCGAAGTGTACTTGAGCACTTCAAAACTTCAAAAAATAATTCTTTGGGCAGTTCGGCTGGGGCTAAAGTGGATAATTTAGAGAAAAGGTCGGCTCTCTTTTTTCTGCCCTTGGAATCTGTTGAATGCAAAAACTATCGAAGGCTGAAGCCAAGATTTTTACCTTCTTAACATACTTCATCATGCTTTCCTCCCAAGCTTCGTAATTGCCGTTAACTTGTTTGACCACTAGTTGGAAATCACTGTAGACTTGGAGCTGATCTACTTCTAACTCTCTTGCTATTTTTAACCCAGCGATTAGGACTTCATATTCGGACCCATTATTAGTTACAGAAAATTCGAAGTGTAGTGCATATTCGGCGATGACTTCCTCGGGGCTAACTAAGACCAACCCCATGCCTGCTCCAACGGCGTTGGATGAACTATCCACATACAGGGCCCAAAAACCTTTGGGAAGGTCGGCATTCTCTTCTAGAGGGCTCGGTTGCAACCACAGAAGAATGCTGGTTTCGCTTTGTTCAAGCTCGATTTCATTTGGAATGGTGCATTCTACTACGAAGTCTGCTATTATCTGGGCTTTGATCGATGGCTACGGTCAGTAGTTGATGTTGAATTCTGTAAGCTCAATTGCCCATTTTGCTATTCTTCCGGAGGCATCCGTTCGATAGAGGACTGCTTTAACTGATTGATCCGTGAGGACAGTTATGGTGTGCCCTTGAAACTAAGGTCGGAGTCTTCTAGCGATAATCAGAAGAGAGTAAGTCAATTTTTCTAATTTAGAGTACCTGATATCTGCATCCCTTAGGACCCAGCATATGTACTAGATCGGCCATTGTGCTTTCGCCTCCTCCTTAACTAGGATTGCTACCAGGACTGTTGGGAAGACTGCTAGGTACAAGAACAATTCTTCTCTGAGCTCATGCTTTGCCAGTAGTGGAGATGAGCCGGGGTAGTTTTTAAGCTCCTCAAATGTCCGTTGGTATTCTAGCATCCAGCAGAAGTTCTTTGATTGTTTGAGAACTTAAAAGAAGAGCATGCATCGTTCGGCGGATCTTGAGATGAAATGATTAGAGATGTCACTTTTCTAATTAGGCGTTGAACTTTTTTAATTATTTTTGGAGCAGCCATCTCCTAAATAGCCCTAATTTTCTCTAGATTTGCCTCAATCCCACACCTCGACACCATAAATCCCAAGAACTTCCCTGAGGTTGTACCGAAGGCGCATTTGGTTGGGTTCAGCTTCATCTTCTTAAGTGCGCTGAAGGTCTCTTCGAGATCGGTAATATGATTTATTGAAGCTAGGCTCTTGACGAGCATGTCATCCACACATACCTTCATGTTTTGGCTAATCTACTCCTTGAAGATTTTGTTGACCAGGCGCTGGTATGTTGCCCCTGCATTTTTGAGTCCAAAAGGCATAACCCTGTAACAGTAAAGACCTCGATCATTAACAAAAGCGATTTTCTCCTCATCCACTGGCACCATCCGGATTTGGTTATAGTTGAAAAAGTCATGTATGAAGGTAAGGAGCTCTTGGCCCAAGGTTGCATCCATCAACTGGTCAATCCTGAGCAGGGATAGCTGTCTTTTGGGCAAGCTTTATTCAGCTTCTTGAAGTCTATATACATCCTTCACTTGCCATTCGCCTTTTTGACGAGTACCACATTTGAGACCCAACTCAGATAGTTAACTTTTTGGATGAATCTAGCCTTAAGGAGCGTGGCGACTTCTTCTACAATTACTTTCTGCCTCTCTGGAGTGTGGCTGCGCATCTTATCTTTTATTGGCCGACACCTAGGATCAGCAGCCAGTCGATGTTCCAGGACCTTGGCATCGTTCATCTGAAGGAAGGCGATGAGTTGCTCTCGAACCTCATTCCCCAAGTTGGAGCCGATCTGCACGGTGTGCTCCGCATTTCCATCATTCAATGGGATAGAAATGAGATCTCCATAGGCTCGCCTTGCTCCTCTGTAAGATCATCACGGACATCCAGTCCATCAACAGGACAAAGGTTAGATTAGCTATTTTTCTGTAGGGTAATGGAGTAATAGTGCCTTACCAATGCCTAGTCTCCCCTGATCTCTCCAATTCCATAGCCCGTTGGGAACTTCACCTTTAGATAATAAGTTGACACTACAGCTCGGCGCGTTCAAACCAGGTCAGTCGAGAATAGCATTATAGGCAAATGGGGCTTTTACGACTAGAAAATCGACCCGCACTTTAGCCAGCTTTGGGCATTGTCCTATAGCTACAGTCAAAGTTATTATGCCCTCCACTGGCATGGCATCACCAGTGAAGCCTACCAATGGGGAGTTCATAGGTCCCAAGTGGTTATTAGGTAAAGATATTTTTGAGAAAGCATCATAAAACAAAACATCAGCAAAGCTTCCATTATCCATCAGAATGTGGCGGAAACAAAACATCATAGTCAGTAATGTTTAAAGAAATTACAACTGTGTCATTGTGCGGAAACTAGACTCCTTGGGCATCCTCATTGGTGAAAGCGATGGGCTCCTCAGTTCTCCATCTTTTCTCGAGCTTTGCTGATCCGCTAGCCTCCACTCGCCAAAGTCCCCTAGAGATGGTGTTGATGATGCTGAAGGATGGCCGATCTACCTGCTGCTCCTCCCTTGGTGGTTCTAGTTGCGGCAGTGCCCTTGGCCGATCTTCCCGCCCTTCAGGTCGATGCCGTAGGAATCGGCTGAGCCTACCTCACCTGATGAGCTCCTCGATCTCATCTTGGACCAAAATGCATTCTTCAGTATCATGATTATGGTCATGATGATAGAGGTGGAACTTGTTTAGATTGTGTCTGCTAGGATGGGAGTACATCCTTTCCAACCTTGGCAGCTGCTTCTTAATCTCCATCAGTACTTGGGTTTTTGGAGCATTGAGAGAGGCATAGTTGTGGAACCTTCGGAGGAGGGAGCCCTGCCGCGCCCTTCTATCAGGGCTTCTTGGATGATGAGCTTAAGGAGTTTAGACTCGCTTGCACTTGGGAGGGTCCGGGAGCACGGCTGAACCTCGTTCGGCTTCTCTTCAAATGCGGGCATGTTTGGCTTGCCCATTCGTCGTTCTTCTATGGTTTCATTATCTTTGGCCTTGAAGGCCTCTTCTACTTGGGCATAGCCTTTAGCCTGAGCTAACATATCAATAAAATCTCTAGGGTACTTCTTCTCCAGGGTGAACATCATATTGTTCTTCTGAAGGATGCCTTTTAGTGTGGCCATGGTGATAGACTGGTCTAGATTCCGAACTTCTAGGGCAGTCATATTGAAGCGATTGATATAAGCTCGGATGGATTCTTCCTCTTGTTGCTTGATGCTCATGAGGGAGTCGGAACCTCGACAAGGGCGTCGGCTGCTGATGAAATGAGCTACGAATTGGTGGCTCATTTAGTCGAAAGAGAAGATGGTATTCGGCTTAAGGGCCAAGTACCAATTTCTAGCTGCTCCTTTCAAGATAGATGGGATAGCTCAGCATAGGATGGCGTCGGATGCATCGTGGAGCAGCAATCTGGAAGGCCTCCAGATGGTCAACCGAATTAGAGGTCCCATTGTAGCTCTCGAATTGAGGGAACTTGAAGTTTGGTAGGATCGGTTCCTGCATGATGTGGTGAGAGAAAGGAGGGTCAGTATAGATATCATTACCGTGGGAGGGGGGCATGGCGAAGTTCCTTGGTCCATCGATTCATCTCTTATAGTTTCTAGTCCAGGAGATCCTCTCGATCATGGATCCCCAAGGTCTTCTGGCTAAATGAAATAAAGTCCCTCTAGCGGTAGAGTCATGATCAGAGCAGGGGCTCTCGGCCCTCTGCTTCCTCTTTTCGGAAGTTACCGGCTAGCTAGCCCGAGTCGACTGTCCCCAGACTGGATCATGGGGTTCTGGACAAGCCTGCTCCAATCGAATTGGCATTGGAAGCGGTTGCTATTGCATTACCTGCACTGCTTCCATGAGGCCGCGAACTTGCTAGACTAGCAGGTTGAACTACTCCTCATCCACCATTGCTGTAGGTGGAGCTTTAGTCGCCAGGGATGAAATAGGGATGGATAGATCTGGATGGGATCTGGCCATGGAGGTCGTCGACCATCAGGTAGAAGCTTTCTTGGGTGGCATCTTTTCCAAGGAGGACGGCTTTGGAGAAGAAGAAGAGAGAGTTCTCTCCTGAGCACTCTTTTAAGAACAAAGGAACCTCAGAAATAGAGGGGGGGCCATCCTCTAGTGCCAATCCTATTGGTGTGAAATCTAGTCATTGTCGGAGAGGTGCTGGAGTCAGAGAAGACTAGGTCGCCGCTGGTAACCTGCAAAATAAGTCTCGATTAGAGCCTAGGGGGGTGGCTCTGGCAAGATCTTCCGACGATCATGTCAGCTTTTTTAGCCAATAGAAATGGAGTACTTAGTAGAGAAAGTTGTAGAGTATTGAGAAGAAGAAGAGAGCTTGGAGAAAACACATCTAGAGGGTCCTTTTTATAGCCCAAAGCCTATAACAAACTGATAGTGATAGGCACAACTGCTTAGTAGTGGGGCGTTCGGGGCCATGTGGGGTTTGTTAGGGAGAGTGGTGTCCATTGTCGTGACGTGCTGGTCTATTGGAGACCCAACAACTAGAGTTCAGATGGGGTAGTTGCAGGCGACGAAGGGCTCTTGAACATTGTTATTTTGAAGGAGTTCAGAGGCTCTCAGGATTGACCATGTGCTGGCTTTCATTTGCTATGTTGAAGGTGTACGCCATGGTCCTTTCAGATGGCTGGAAGGAATTCGGCCAAAAGAGGAGTCCGGTCGGTGAAGAGGCCCAAAAGATGTTCGACTGAAAGGAGATAGGCCATGAGGGGTCTGTCTGGGCTGAGTACTGACTGATGGCCACAATAAGCAAGCACGATTGAAACACCGATCTCTGCCATTCATTTGGGGTTTGGCCAATCCCAGGGTTGCTCATTGGTGAATAATGATAAAGCACTGAAGTTCATCTGGGGCAGTTCGAAAGAAGTTCGACTGTCGGAGGAACCTGACTAAGACTACCAAAAAAAGGAGATCCAAGGAAGTTCGTCTGAGTAGGGCCACATAGGCTATTGAAAGGAGATTGGCCGGATGGGATACACAGGAGCCAGGAGCTTGGCCGATTCTCTAGGGCAGAAGTATTGACCATTCAAGTTCGTCTAGGGAAGGAATCCGCAATGCCCTATTGAACCCAAAATCGGTCTTTCCAATCGATCAGATTATATGACTGTAGTGTTGGAGGTCGGCCTTCTCAGAATGATTTAGAATTCGAATACTCCCGTGGATTGCAGTTTTTATAGCGGCAACTAGATGGAACTGATTAAGAATTGGAATCTTAGCCGACTTTCGGCAGGCATGGATTTATCCCCAATATATGCGGTAAAGGTTTTAAAGTTTTCCTTTAATCTTCTTTGTGCAAAGTATCAAGTTCCTTAGATGATAGTTTAAAATTCATTAGATTTAGGCATGGCAACATCTACATGGTGAATCTTGATGAAATTGCCATGAAGAGTGGCCAATGTCTAGTTACAATGAATGCTAACATCAAAGAAACTAGTTGGCTTGGGCACCATAGGTTAGGTCATGGTAGCATGCATACTCTATATAAATTGCTTAATAAAGACTTAGTTAAGGGGCTATCAAAACTAAATTTTAAAGTTGATCATGTTTGTGATGCTTGCCAATTTGGAAAACAAACTAGAAGGAGTTTTAAATCTAGAAATATGATTTCAACTTCTAGGCCTCTTGAATTAATACATATGGATTGGTTTGGACCTACTAGGACCATAAGCCTAGGAGGAAAGAAGTATGGTCTTGTCATTATTGATGACTACTCTCGTTTCACCAGGGTTTTATTTTTAGCCCACAAAGATGAAGCATTTTCAATGTTTTCAAAGTTTCATAAGAAGATAACAAATGAAAAGAATTCAACTATGGTATATATCCATAGTGATCATGGCACAGAATTTGAAAATAAATATTTTGAAGAATTTTGCAATGAATATGGCATAAAACACCATTTTTCTGCACTTAGAACCCCTCAACAAAATGAAGTTATTGAAAGAAAAAATAGAACCTTAGTTGATATGGCCCGTACTATGTTGTGTGAAGGGAATCTATCCAAATAGTTTTTAGCTGAAGCCATTAACACAGCATGTTACATCCTAAATAGAGTTTCTATTTATCCATTTTAAAGAAAACCCCCTATGAGCTTTGGAAAGGAAAAAAATCTTATATTAATTATTTTCATATTTTTGGTTGGAAATGTTTCATTCATAATAATGGTAAAGATAATCTATGTAAATTTGATGCTAAGGTAGATGAGGGTATCTTTCTTGGATACTCTACATCTAGCAAAGCATATAGAGTCTTCAACAAACACTCTTTGGTTGTTGAAGAATCAATATATGTCATTTATGATGAAGCATATAATCAATCTTTGAGAAAGGAAGATGTTTTTGATGATGACACAAGAATTTTTGAAGATGGAATGAAGGAGCTAAACTTGAGGGACAACAACATTCATGACAAAGATAAATCTAGAACAATTATTGAACAAGATAAGGACGGTGAGAATGAAGCATCTAAAGATCATAAAGATCTAACCAAGGAGTGGAGGTATGCACATAATCATCCAAGAGAATTGATTTTAGGTGATCCTTCACAAGGGATAAGAACCAGATCTTCTTTTAAAGATATTTAATTATCTTGCATTTATTTAATAAATAGAACCTAAACCAATTTGAAAGAAACAATGTATGGACTCTTGTACACAGACCCTTTGACTATAATTGGCACACAATAAGTATTTAGGAACAAATTAGATGAACATGGTAATGCTGTAAGAACTAAAGTTAGACTAGTTGCTAAGGGATATAATCAAGAAGAAGGGATTGACTTTGATGAAACATATGCTTCTGTAGCATGATTAGAGGCTATTAGATTGTTACTTACTTTTGCTTGCTACATGAACTTTAAATTATTTTAAATGGATGTGAAAAGTGCCTTTTCGAATGGTTATATTGCTGAAAAGTATTTGTAGAATAACCACCTGGCTTTGAAAATTACTCACTTCCTAACCATGTGTACAAATTAAATAAAGCACTTTATGGACTTAAACAAGCACCTAGAGCATGGTATGAGAGATTGAGTAAATTTTTATTACAAAACAATTTCATTAGAGGAAGTGTCGACACCACACTTTTTTTGAAAAAGAAAAATAATGATCTTCTTGTAGTTCAAATATATGTGGATGACATCATATATTCGGAGCTACTAATGAAATTCTCCATCAAGAGTTTATGAAGTTGATGAAGGGTGAATTCGAAATGAGCATGACGGAGGAGCTGAACTTCTTTCTTGGATTACAAATCAAAGGAAGGTATTTTCATTAGCCAAACCAAGTACATCAAGAAAATGCTAAGAAAGTTTGGCATGAAAAATGAAAAAGAGATCGGCACACTAATGAGCCCCTCAAGCAAACTCGATAAAGATGAAAATGGTAAAACCATAAATGAAAAGCTCTACAGAGGTATGATTTGATCCTTTATTTAACTGCAAGTAGACTTAATATATTATTTAGTATTTGCGTGTATGCTAGATTTCAATCTAACCCTGAAGAATCTCATTTACAAGCTGTCAAGAGAATTTTTAGATATTTAATCTATACACACAACTTAGGACTTTGGTACTTAAAACAATCCTCCTTGAATTGATAGGATACACTGATCTAGACTATGGAGGATGTAATAGAAAGAGTACCAGTGGCACCTACCAATTTCTTGGGTTGAACTTGATTTCTTGGTACAGTAAGAAGCAAAACTCTGTAGCACCATTAACGGCCGAGACCAAATATGTTGCTACGGAGAGTTGCTATGCTCAAATATTATGGATCAAGCAATAACTCGAAGACTTTAGAATTAAGCAAAATAAGATACCTATTAGGTGTGATAACACTAGTGCCATAAACTAGACAAAAAATCTTATTCAACATTCAAGAACCAAACATATTAAAATTAGAGATCACTTCATAAGAGATTATGTTCAAAATAATAACATTGAGCTAGAATTTGTATCAACTGAAAATCAACTAGCTGAGATTTTTACAAAACCACTAAATGAAGAAAGATTCTCAAAAATCTAGGGTGAACTTGGTATATGTGATCCTCTATAAAAATATTTAATCTTGAATTTTTTGGACTATTTCTCGTCTCCCTCTATTATCCTAAACACACCTAATTCAATCTTGAAAAATCGAGAGAAGTCGGCTTGAAATTCTCTTTTTTATTCTGATTTCCTCCCCCTGTACTCAAGAAGTCTCGGCTTACTCACGAGACCTCTTAGCTGCATTCCAAGACCTCTCGCATTAAATGCAAGAGCTCTCGAATTTCTCGAGACGTCTCGTCTTCAAGATGAGAGCTCTCGATTCTTGTGGGACCTTTTTTTAATCGAACTTTCGAGAGGTCTCCTATTTCATTCGCTCATTTCATTTTTCCAAGACCTCTCCTTCAAACTCTCTCCCAAACTCCCATCCCCTCCTCGAAACCTTCTAAATCACTTTTCCTTTGCCCATCCCATCCAAATTCGAGACTCCAATGGCTCCAAAGAAGAGAACCCTTTCTGCACAAAGACCATCCGCCACTCCTTCGATCGAAGATAGGGCTAAGCGGCAGTAGGATATGGCCCAAGCATCTTCGTTTGCCACTTCTTCTCGTGCTCATCTCTTCGTCACCACGAGGACTATTACAACAGGCCGATGTGTCGAATAACTAGATAGAGAATATTTTCGTATTGGGACGTGGATCAGGCAGCAAGGATGGGAGAAGCTGTGTACTCTTGAGGTAAATGTCTATAACCTAATTAGAGAGTTCTTTGAGAACATTAGCTTTGAGCATGGGTCAAAGATAGAGTCTGTTATTAAAGGAGTGCACATCTCTTTGGATGAAAGAAAAATAGGGCAACTCCTAGAAGTACCTAGGTCAGGAGCAAGCAATCTGAATTTGATTGATAAAATTGAAGCTCTAAAATGCATTTTAGAAAGGGAAAATGTTGATGAAAATCAATAATTGGTCTCACATCATCTCTCAGTAGAAATGAGATTACTACATGCTTTTGAAGAAAAAATCCTATTTTTTCGGTACAAGATCATTCAGATCGGATTGGATCTGAAAGAATATTTCAAAAAAAATTTCTTATGATCCTAATTAGATTTTAGACATCTCGGATCTGATCTTAAAGATCGATAATCAGATTACCTTATGATGATCCTGAATGATCCTGAGGTTTTAGAAGGAGCCATGCACGTGTCTAGCCTCTATTGGTGTCCACTTGGGCAGGATCTAGAGGTCTTCTCCTTCTGAATCACCTTTTCAAAAATCAGATCTAGATCTGATCTTGAAGTTCTTCAAAACTTCTTTTGAAGAAGCAACAGATCTCTTTCAGCAATGCTGCCTTCTTCCTAATCTGGGTGCCTTTATTCTTTGGATGGCATTTAAACCCATGCCCAACTCTTTTGGGTGTGGAGAGGAGAGAGAGAGGATTAGAGGGAGGCATGGAATAGAGGAGGGCTGCCTTGCGGCGTGGTGAAAGGAAGGAGCTCTCTAACCCTAGGTGCAGATAGGGTTTAAATAAACCCTGCTGCACCATGCAGTGCCACATCATCCTAGCCAATCAGAGGCCTTCATTTAATTAGATCTAAATCTGATTGATGAGATGATGTCATCTGATCCAATCAGATGAGAGTTCCTCAAAAATCCACATAGGTGGTACCAATACTGGATAAAACAGAAGTCCATCCCTTATCCATATGGGGTGCATGCCTAGGGTGCCCTAGGCATGCACCCTCTCTCTTACCTCTTTTAGCAGGGGGGACAAGAGCCCTAGGTGCTATCCTATAGGTGCATGACACATAATCCTATGTCCAAGTGTCCAGGGTCAACTATTGATCTATGTCCAAAAAAATAAGAATTAATAGGTAACAGGAATTGGCAGGTGTTGTCTTAAATCTATCAAATGATTTAAGACAACCCTTTTCTGATCTCGACAAGCTCCAGTCAGACTAAGATAAGGTTCCTAAGTGAGCCCAAATAAATTTGGCTCAGTCGAGACGAACCAAAATGATTACAAAAATAGAATGTTAGGCTCAATCGTGTGCTAGCACGATTTTCTTGAACCTAATTGGATCTAATCCAAATCAATTGAACTGGGTTAGTCCAATTGATGACATCCAAACCCAAACCCTTATTTGTATGATCTAGTTAGGTTCAGTTTCCATATGGTAATGAAACATGTCACGATCTCTATCATCGACATCATCGAAACACCTTTCGATGGACTAGAACTTTTCTGATTCATACAATTAGAATGATCGATCATCTAAATCATTCTAATTGCTCCCAAATTCCATCAGTGACATCTAGCAATATATGATGGCAATCCATCAAAACCGAAAGCGAACCTCTCGGTGCAGCTACCTATGTGATTAGGTTCTTCTATCTTGAGCTCTGACTAGATTAGGTTTAATGTGAACTCATCAAACCCAATATCCGTCATATGAATTAATCATTCGATTCGAGTCTGATGTGAAACTCTAATAGAAACTCTTTCTATCATTTTGACTCTGCCATGGCCATGGGCTTAAGGACTTAATCTCATGATTATCATAGGGCTGCTCCTCATCTACCGAGATAGATAGATCCCCTATTGGTGCAAACTAATTCTTACAATGAACATGCTATAGCCAACAAACACCTCAGAATTCCGAATGGCTAGGAGACCAAGTTATGATGTAGTCAAACTATAACACCTTCAAGGTGAACTATCGATGCACCTCAGGTCAAAGAACCAGACATACCACAGCAGCATCGAGCCAGTCATCGACGAGAAGGTAGACTTTCTTAAGATTGCTCGAGGTGGTCACGCTCAGTGCCCTCATTCTTTAACGAGTACTTGTACTCTCACTCCGGTGTCTCCACACCATAGACTCAAGACACATCTATTTTAAGAAAGCAATTATACACCAACCATCCAGATCAATCACCATCCTCGTGATGATCCTATGGTTGGGAGCAGTTTATGAGTTAATTATAAAAATTCATGTCTTAAATTATCAACTCTTGAAAATATGAATTGTCATTACCATTAACTCAAAGGATGTATCATAGACACTTTAGATACACATTGTGATAGAAAATGATTCATTTATAATTTATAATCAAAATTATAAAATTGCCCTTATAAATGTATTACAAGTGTCAGCCAATCTGTCTTCTAGGGCACACATCTAACAAACTACCATTTGACCTAAAGCTAATTGACTACAAATGTAAGTCCCATCTTCTCAAGGTAGGCTTCAATCTTCTGTTGGCTCAATGGCTTTTTCAATGGATCAGCCACATTATTTGCAGTATCGATTCTCTTAACCTCGACGTATCCCTTCTCGAGGTAATCGTGGATGAGCTGGTATCACCGCTCGATGTGCTTGAATTTCTGATGAGACCTCGACTCCTTAGCTAGGGCTATGGCGCCATTGTTGTCGCAGTGCAGAGGGACGGCATCTGATGGTGTCACTCTGAGCTTTGCGGCAAACTTCTTGTACTAGAACACCTCTTTTGTAGCTTTCGATGCAGTGATGTACTCTACTTCCATGGTGGAGTCTGCTGTCACCGTCTGCTTGAATCTCTTCCAACTGACAGCTCCACCATTAAAAATAAATAAACTTTTAGATGTCGACTTTTGATCATCTATGTCGGACATAAAATCTGAGTCTATATACCCCTAGATCTGGAGTTCTCTATTACAAAAGACTAGAAACATATTCTTAGTCCTTCTCAAGTACTTAGGGATACATTTTATAGAAGTGCTCTTCACCTGAATTTGACTGATACCTACTCGTGACACTAACAGCATGAGCAATATCAGGTCGTGTACATTGCATGGTATACATGAGGCTCCCTATTGCCAAAGCATAAGGGATCTTGCTCATGCGTTCAATCTCCTCAGGTGTGCTAGGACATATCTTCTTGGAGAGATGAATGCAATGTTTGAAGGATACTAAACCCCTCTTGGAGTTTTCCATGCTATAAACCTTTTCAGCACCCCCTCTATGTACATTTTTTGTGAGAGATCCAGCATCCTATTCGGTCTATCCTTATAGATCTTAATTTCCAGAATAAAGGATACCTCTCCTAAATCTTTCATAGAGAACTCTTTAGACAACCACATTTTGACTGTAGTCAACATGGAAATATCATTCCCAATTAGGAAGATGTTATTTATGTACAATACGAGGAAGACAATAGCACTCTCACTGATCTTTTTGAAAACACAGGGCTCCTCCTCATTCTTGATGAATCCAAACGATTTGATTACATCATTAAAATGAACATTCCAACTCCGAGATGCTTGCTTAAGTCAATATATGGACCTTTGCAGCTTGCATACCTTGTGATCATTATCACTAGATGTGAAACCTAATGGCTTTTCATATAGATATCTTCCTCAAGATATCCATTTAAGAATGTCATTTTCACGTCCATCTTCCATATTTCATAATTGAAATATCCTGCAACAGTAAGCAATGTGCGGATGGATTTGAGCATGGCTACTGGCAAAAATGCAGCCTGATAGTCAATGCCTTCGTGCTGACGATATCCTTTCGCTATGAGTCTTGCTTTGAATGTCTCTACATTCCCATCGGCACCTATCCAATAGGTACTATACCTTCAGGTGGATCTATCAAGGTCCAGAACTTGGTTCGAATGCATTGAGTCAATCTCTGACCACATTGCCTCTAACCATTTCTCAGAGTCGATATCTGATATCGCCTCGTCATAAGTTTTGGGATCATCACCATGAATCCCATTTCCTATGAGGAATATTTTCTCTACGTCTTTTGATATAGTACCTAAGTACCTTTTAGGAGGACAGAAAATTCTACTTGATCTACGAGGTGGAGGAGGTAGTGTCTGGGTTGGCTCAATCTGATTGATTTCCATAGGTTTCTTAGCTAGTTTCTCATCGGAGACTTTCTTCTCGAGTCTAATTTATCTTCCGATGCCACCATCTTGAATAAATTATTTTTCAAAAAAGATGGCATGTCGACTCACAATCACATTATGATCTTCTAGAAGATAGAAAGAATATTCTAATGACTCTTTAGGATATCCAATAAACTGAGCTCTAAAGGACCTAGACTCTAATTTGTCCGCCTGTTATCTCTTGACATGAGCCAGACAATCCTAAATTCTAAGATAACTCAGACTTGGTTTCTTATCATGTCATATCTCATACAGTATGGTAGGAACGGTCTTAGAGGAAAACCTATTCAGTAAATATATAGCAGTCATCAGACTATGTCCCCAAAGAAACTCAAGAAGGTCCATGAAACTCATCATGGATTGGACCATATCTAATAGGGTCCAATTTCTCCATTCTAAAATTTCGTTAAGTTGAGGCATTCCAGGTGGAGTCCATTGAGAGACTATGCCATTATCCTTAAGATAGTCTAGGAATTTCCGGCTAAGGTATTCTCCTCCTTGATCTGATCGAAGAATCTTAATGGATTTTTTTATTTGAATTGCTTGAACTTTTCAAAATAAATTTGTGTTGCATCAAATAGACATACACGTACCGAGATAAATCATCGATCAAGATGATGAAGTAGACATAATTGCCTCTAGCCGGCACATCAAATGGGCCATCTATATCAATTTGTACTAGGGCAAGCAAGTCTGTGGCTCTTTTTCCATATCCTACAAAAGAAAGCTTGATTATTTTGCGATGAAGGTGTAATTCACAAATTGAATATAACTTGAAAGTTAATGGACTCAATAGCCCGGATTTCTCCAATTTGTTAACCCTATCTTTAGCTATATGACCTAGCTTAAGGTGCCAAAGATACCTATCATTTAGATTATCCCTAGGTCGTTATGATCCAATGGCATTCACGTTTTGCTCAATATTAGAAATAGAAACATCAATATGTGGTAGAGACCATTTATAAGAAAAACACTTGCAATTTTATTTCTGTCATAAAAAATATTATAATGGTCCTTAAGAAAACTAATTACATAGCCTTCTTATGCTAAACATGAAACAGAAATCGAATTTTGCTTGCTGCAGGCGCATAAAAATAGTCCCTAAGAATAAAATCTAATCCTAACGATAATTGCAGAAGGTAGGTTCCCATGGCCACAGCAGCAACTCTTGCTCCGTTCTCGACACGTAGGATCATCTCACCATCCCTCAGCCTCTTGCTATCCTCAAGACCCTATATAGAAGTATACAAGTGAGTGCTAGAACCAGAGTCAAGCACCCAACTGGATGTAGAAGAAACCATAAGATTAAATTATATAATGAGCATAAACCTAAAAGGACTCGCTTCCTTGTTGTTCTTTAGGCTGGCCAGGTACAAAGGGCAGTTTCACTTTCAATGGCTGTCAATATTGTAATGAAAATATTTTTTCTTATCGACCTTCTTTTTCAGCTCTGCCTTCTTCTTCCCACCATCCACCATCTACTTCTTCACGAACTTCTTCTTTCCAAAAGACTTTCTCTTAGAAGAAGTCCGCTCCACAGCAAGTGCTGAGCCTTTTAGAATCTTTCATAGAAAGCTCAGTACTAACCAGCATGTTCATAGTTCAACCAAGGTATTCTGAAGTTTATGCATATGATAGTTCATGATGAATTGTCCATACACATCAGTCAAGGACTATATAATTATATTAATCTATAGATCCCGATCTAACTTGACACCAAGCTTCTCAAGCTCTTCTAGGTCCTTGATCATCATCGGATAATGATCTTGGATCGACTATCCATTACATATCTGAGCCTTAAATAGTCTTTTAATAACTTGATATTAGGCTGCACGACTCTATTCACCAAACAACTCTTGCAGGTGAACCAACATTTGGCGGCTAGTCTTAATGTCTACATGTTGGCGCTGGAGCTCATCAAACATCGAGCTCAACATGTAATACCTAGCTTTGTTTCACCCATTAACTTCTCGAGAGATGCTTTCTGATCAACAGATGGATGGGCTGGTAAGGTAGGAGGATCCTATTCTAATACATGAGTCAACTTCTCAGAACCCAAAATAATTTTGAAGTTATGGAGCCAATCCTTGTAGTTAGGTCTGGTCAATCTATGGGTGTCCAGGATACGAGCTAGTGGGTTAGATGCAAACATCTTCCCATAGAGAGTCAACGTTTCTAGTTAAATTTTGTAATTAGACTTAATCAATTTATTTAGAAATTTTATTTTTAAATAAATTATGCTCCCACTATTTACTCGAATCCCTATACTTTCTTGGCAGAGATGTGAAAATCTTCATGATTATTGATTTCTAGTGGGTGGTGCAGTTCCACCAACTGGCTCACCACCTCACATAATAGTTATTGATGATGGGTCAACCGATAAGTGGACAACTCTTGTCCAATGATTCTCTAATCATGGTACACCCAAACCTGATCTCTAATTCATGAATCTCATCATGTCCGAAATATTGATCCACTCCTTAGTTAAGTCAAACCCACCATTTGCTCGAATTGGATTTCTGATTGGATCCCTCATCGTATTTGAAATATTAAGCCCAACCCATCCTCCAACCTATAGCATCTAATGCCTAATAGACATGGTTGCGTCTTTCCGGTGCAACTGAACCACTGTATCCAGTCGAGAACAATCAATCCCGGGATGGACCCGTACATCTACAATGGTGGAAAACCTTAGACTTAATATTTTCTTAGGAATATTTAATTTAGATCTCTTCAAACTTAACTTGACTTAGTCATAACAATTATGACTAATCTAGTGGCATGGGTTGGCTTGAATTGTTAGCCACCTCAAATTAGAACTGGATCGACATAAATGGCCAGGTAAGTAGTCCGATGGTAGGGATATGCCATTAACTCGATAAGAATGCATTCAGATCGAGTAACTCCTAATTAAAAATCAGTTGATCGTATTTGCCAGACTTACCTTAGATACCAAATTGTCAAATCAAACCCAATTGGATTAGCCTACAATCCAGGCTCGAACCATGGAGCTAAATTAGGTCTTGACTTGATAGGTCATATCTCAATATGATTCGATCTTGACCCAGACTTAATCCTATTAGATTGATCAAATCTAAGCTTTCTTTGTTCCCACCTAACCAACTCTTGATTTGGTTTCATCAACTGCTAGACCTAATTGAGCTACCCAAGCTCGAACCCAAATTTATGAATATATCTTAGATTTAAAAATTCATAATTTTTAGATTTAAATAATTTCATAATCTTAATTCTTAATTAAGTTTTGGATTCATGAATAAAACATGTAACAAAATCCTAAGATTTTAGGATCTAGAGTTTTGCAGAAAAATAAGTTCTATTTTTTGATTAAAGACGAACACGCAGCATCCCTATACGTCATAAGAACATTCCATCGAATGGAAGGAGAGGATCTTTAAATTCTACTTTATTCTTATGACCGGATGGCCAAGAAAAATATCTTAATTAGAAATATAATTTCTATTACAAAATTAGTTGATCATGTATATACAAAAGATCTAACCTATACATGTCTTGCATACATCACATGTATCATAATTTAATCAATCATGCATACTTTCAGATCTGAATATCATATATTAAATCTAAAAAATAAAATTTTAAATTCAATTATATAAAAAATAAAACTATTCTAGATATTTTATAGAACTATTCTATAAATAGTCTAAGCATGCATTTTTCATATCTCATATGAATAAAATAAAAATTAAAAACTTTATTTTCTATTTTTTTGATCTGATTACAATAATTATAACATCAAAAAAATAAAATAAAATAAATATAAAATTATATTTAAATAATTTAATAATATGATTATACTAGACTATACATAGAACTATTCTATTCCTAGTCTAGTCATGCATCTCATACATTATAGATCTAAATCATAAAATTTTTAATTTTCTGATTTTGGATCTAATCACATCTGATGTGACATCTAAAATTTTTTAATATCAAATCATATATAAAAATTAAATTTGATCTAAAATACATCTGATGAAACTGCTAACGCAGCTTTGATACCAGTTGAAGGAAAAATCCTATTTTCCCGACACAGGATCGTTCAGATCTGATTAGATCTGAACAAATATTTTAAAAATTTTTATTATGATCCTAATTAGATCTAAGACATCTTGGATCTGATCCTAAAGATCTGATATTATATAATAAAAATAAAATTACATCTAATTTAATTTTATATCTTATTTTTGGTTAATCAGATTATCCTATGATGATCCTGAATGATCTTGAGGTTTCGAAAAGAGCCATGCAAGCACTTGGCCTTTACCGATGTCCACTCGGGCAGGATCTAGAGGTCTTCTCCTTCTAAATCACCTCTTCAAAAATCAGATTTGAATCTAATCTTAAAGTTCTTCAAAGCTTCTTTTGAAGAAGCAACAGTCGTCTCTTTCAATAATGCTATCTTTTGAAGGAGAAATTCTGATTTTTTGGATCAGGTTCGTTCAGATCTGATCGAATCAAGAGAGATATTTCAAAAATTTCTCTTAAGCATGCATCTTAGATCTGAGATGTTTTAGATCTGATTTTATAGATCTGATAAATAAAAATAAAAATAAATTAAATCTAATTTAGCTTATCCCTTGATTTAGGTAATCCGATTATCCTTTGATGATCCTGCTGATTGCCTGAGGTTCTGGATCTGACCATGCAAGCGCTTGGCCTCTATCGGTATCCACTCAGGCTAGATCTGGAGATCTTCTCCTTCTTTATCACTTCTCCAAAAATCAAATCTAGATCTGATTTGAAGGATCTTCAAAACTCCTTTTGAAGATCAGCAGTCGTCTCTACAGCAGTGCTGCCTTCTTCCTTTCTCATCAGCCTTTTCTTGCCTGGATCGCACCAAACTGAAGCCCAACTTCCCTTGGGCATGGAGAGGAGAGAGAGCGTCAGAAGATGGCATGGAGGAGGGAGAGGGGCAGCCTTGGGGCATGGGCTAAGAGGAACTCTCTAAAAGTTGGGCATAGATCGAGTTTATTTATAGACCCTGCTGCGCCATGCAGTGCTGCATCATCCCGGCCAATCGCGTTGCTTCGTGCAATTAGATTTAAATCTGATTGGTGGGATGACATCATCTGATCCAATCAAATGAGAGCATGCCTAAGACTGGTCAAAGTCTATAGGTAAGGGTCACCTAAGTTGAATCCAAGAAGCAACCTAGAGTCCCATCTGTATGGGACTCCAGGCGTCCCTATCCATAGGTGCATGCCATCCTAGGCGTGCGCCCCCTCCTTTCTAAATTCCAGTGAGGGGACAAGCCCCTATCTGCTCTCCAATAAGTGCATGACACATGGGCAGATGTCCAAGGGTCAAAGGTCAACGTTTGACCAAAGTCAAAGGACAAGAAGTAGCAGGTGATGGAAAATGACAGATGTTATCTCAAATTTATCTCATAAATTAAGACAATCCTTTTCTGACCTGGACAAGCTCCAGTCAGACCAAGTAAAGGTACCTAAGTGAGCACAAACTCATTTGGCTCAGTCGAGATAACTTTTAATGATAGAAAAAGGAGAACGTTAGGTTCAATCGTGTGCTAGCATGATTTTCTTGAACCTAATTGAATCTAATTCAAATCAATTGAACCGGATTAGTCCAATTGATGATATCCATATCCAAACCCTTGTTTGTCTGACCTAGTTAGGTTCAATGTATGGTAATGGGATATGTCATGATCTCCATCATCGACATCATCGAAAACTCCTTTCGATGGATCAGAACTCTTCTAATTTAGACAACTGGAATGATCGATCATCTAAATCATTCTAATTGCTCCCAAAATCCACCAGTGACACCTAGCAGTATATGGTGGCAACCCATCAAAACTGAAAACGAACCTCTCAGTGCAGCTACTTGTGTGATAAGTTCTTCTATCTTGAGCCCCGATCAAATTAGGGTTAAGGTGAACTCATCAAACCCTAATTTCTATCATATGATTTAATCATTCGATTCAAGTCCGATGTGAAAACTTTAATAGAAACTCTTTCTATTATTTCACTCTCTACCATGGCCATGGGCTTAAGGACTTGATTCTCATGATCATCATAGGACTGCTCCTCATCCACCGAGGTAGATAGATTCCCTCTTGGTGCAATCCAATTCCTACAATGAACATGCTATAGCCAACATACACCTCAGGATTCCAAATGGCTAGGAGATCGAGTCATGGTGTAGTCAAACTATAACACCCTCAAGGTGAACTGCCGATGCACCTCAGGTCAAAGAATCAGACACACCACTGCAGCTTCGAGTCAGTCATCGATGAGAAGGTAGACTTCCTTATGACTACTCGAGGTGGTCACGCTCAATGCCCTCGTTCTCTAACGAGTATCTGTACTCTCGCTTCGATGTCTCTACACCGTAGACTCAAGACTCATCTACTATAAAGAAGCGATTGCTTCTGGATCAATCACCATCCTCATAACGATCCTATGGTCAGGAGCATTTTATGAGTTAATAAATGAAAATTCATGTCTTAAATTTTCAACTCTTAAAAATATGAATTATCATTACCATTAACTCAAGGGATGTATCACAAACACTAAATACATATTTATGATAGAAAATAATCTATTTTATTATTTATAGTTAAAATTATAATTTTGCCCCTAGAAGTGTATTACAAGTGTCAGCCAATTCTGGCTTCTAGGGCACACATATCTAACAAAATTAAAATTAAATAATATAGATCTAAGTTCTATAATATGCATGACTAGTTGTAAAATAGAATAGTTCTATACGTAGTCTTGCATGATCATGATTTATTTTGATTAAATTATAATTTTAGATCTATTTATTTTCTATTTTTTGATGATTATAAATGTTATAATTAGATCTAAAAAATAGAAAATAAAATTATTTAATTTTTAGATCATATGAGATATGATAATTGCAATGTCTAGACTAGTTGTAGAATAGTTCTACATAGTTGTTTAGATTAGAATTTATTTTGATGTGATCAATTTAAATCTGATTTTTCATATAATTATGAGATAATTTAGATCTGAAAAACATGCATGCATGATACATGAGATGTATACAAAACATGTATTAAGTTAGATCAAATTTTATATATGAGATATATGATGTAGATCTAACTAGTTTTACAGATTTATATTTCTTATTAAGGCGTTCCCCTTGGCCGTCCGGTCATAAGAACAAAGTAGGGTTTAAATGCCCTCTCCTCCCATTCGATGGGGTGTTCTTATGATGTATTGGGGTGCTGCACATTCGTCCTTAATCAAAAATCAAAAACTTACTTTCTGCAAAACCCTAGATCCTGAAATCCATAGGATTTTATTGACATGTTTTGTTTATGAACCCTAAACTTTAATTAAGAATTAAGTTTATCAAATATTAATTAGGTCTAAAATTGAGAATTTTTAGATCTAAGACATATTCATAATATTGGGTTCGGGCTTGGGTAGCTCAATTAGGTCTAAGTGGTTGATCAAACCGAATCAAGAGTTGGTTAGATGGGATCAACAGTGCTAAATTGACCAGCCTAATAGGATTAAGTCTAGGGTCAAGATCGAGTCACGTGAGTGATCGATCAAGCTAAGACCTAATTAAGCTCAGTGGTTAGAGTCTGGATTGTAGGCTAACCCGATTGGTTCTAGCTCAATAATTTGGTGTCTAAGGTAAGTCTGGCAGATACGATCGACTGATTTTTAATTGGGAGCTACTCGACTCGAATGCGTTCTTATCGAGTTAATGGCATATCCCTTCCACCGGTCTCACTTACCTAGCCATGTTTGTTGGCTCAGTTCTAATCTGAGGTGGTCAATAATCCGAGCTAACCCATGCCACTAGGTTAGTCATAATGGTTATGACTATGTCAAGTCTAGTTTAATGAGACCTAAATCAAATCTCCCTAAGAAAAGATTAAGTCTAAGGTCTTCCACCATTGTAGATGTGCGGGCCCTTTCCTGGGGTTGATTGTTCTCGACTGGTTACAGTGGCTCAGTTGCACCGGAAAGACACAACTATGTCTATTAGGCATTGGATGCTATGGGCTGGAGGATGGATTGGGCTCAATATTTTGGATACGGTGAGAGACTCAATTAGAAATCCAATCTGTGCAAATGGTGGGTCTGACTTAACTAAGGAGTGGATCAATATTTCGGACATGGTGAGATTCATGAATTAGAGACCAAGTTTGGGTGCATTCATGATTAGAGAATCATTGAACAAGAGTTGTTCACTCATTGGCTAACCCATCACCAATAACTGTTAGGTGAGGTGATGAGTCAGTTGGTGAGACCGCACCACCCACTAGAAATCATTTATCGTGGAGATTTTCGCATCTCTACAGAGGGAGAGTACGGATCCGAGAAAATAGTGGGAGCTAATTTGTTTAAAAATAAAATCCTAAACAAATTGGTTAAGTCTTAATTATAATATCTAACTAGAAACTTTGACTCTCTATAGGAAAATGTCTGCATCCAATCCATTAGCATGAATCCTGGACACCCATAGACTGACCGAAATAAATTACAAGGATTGGCTCCGAAACTTCAAAATTATTTTGGGTTCCGAGAAGTTAACTCATGTATTGGACCAGGACCCTCCCACCTTATCAGCCCGTCCATCCACTGAACAGAGAGCATCTCTGGATAAGTGAACGGATGAAGATAACAAGGTTAGATACTACATGTTAGGCTCGATGTCTGATGAACTTCAGTGCCAACATGAAGATTCTCGCCAAATGTTGGCTCACCTACAAGAGATGTTTGGTGAACAGAGTCGTGCAGCCAAGTATCAAGTCATTAAACAACTTTTTAAGGCTAAGATGCATGATGGGCAATCAGTTCAAGATCATTGTCTGATGATGATCAAGGATTTGGAAGAGCTTGAGAAGCTCAGAGTAAGGTTGGACTTGGAACTGCAAAATGATATAATTCTGCAATCCTTGACTAATGCATATGGGCAATTCATCATGAACTACCATATGCATAAACTTCAAAATTCCTTAGCCGAACTTAATGAACATGCTAGTTACCACTGAGCTTTCCATGAAAGGTTCTAAAGGCTCAGTGCTTGCTATTGGAATGGACTTCTTCCAAGAGAAAGTCTTTTGGAAAGAAGAAGAAGTCTATAAAAAATCAGAAGGTGGAAGGAGGAAAGAAGAAAAAGACAGAGCTGAAGAAGAAGGCCGCTAACAAAGGAAAGTATTTCCATTGCAATAATGACGGCCACTGAAAGTGGAACTGCCCTACTTACCTAGCCATCCTAAAGAAGAAGGAGGCAGGTCCTTCTAGAGGTATGCTCGTTATTGAGTCTAATCTTACGGTTTCTTCTGCATCCAATTGGGTGCTTGACTCTGGTTCTAGTGCTCACTTGTGCACTTCTATGCAGGGTCTTGAGGATAGCATGAGGCTGAGGGATGGTGAGATGATCTTGCGCATCAAAAATAAAGCAAGAGTTATTGCCGTGGTTATGGGAACATACCCTCTTCGACTACCATCTGGTTTAGACAGTGTTAAAAGACTCTTATTATATGCCTACAGCAAGCAGGAATTTGATTTCTGTTTCTTGCCTTGCATTAGAAGGCTATGTAATTAGTTTTCTTAAGGACCATTGTAACATTCTTTATGAAAGAAATAAAATTGCAAGTGGTTTCCTTATTAACGGTCTTTATTAGTTACATGTTGATGTATTTGTTTTTCATATCAAGCAAAATGTGAATACCATGAAACGACCTAGGGATAGTCCAAACGATAGGTATCTATGGCACCTAAGACTAGGTCATATAGCAGAAGATAGGGTTAACAAATTAGAGAAAATCAGGCTATTGAGTTCGTTGACTTCCGAGTCATATCCAATTTGTGAATCTTATCTTAATGGCAAAATGACTAAACTCCCTTTTGTAGGACATGGGGAAAGGGCCATGGATCTTCATGCCTTAGAACATACTAATGTGTGCGGCCCATTGATGTGCTGGTTAGAGGCAACTTTGTCTACTTCATAACCTTTATTGATGATTTATCTAGGTATGGGTATGTGTATCTTATGAGACACAAGTCTGAAGCTTTTGAAAAGTTCAAAGAATTCAGGCATGAAGTAGAAAAGCAAATAGGAAAACCTATTAAGTTTCTTCGATCAGATCGAGGAGGTGAATACCTTAGTCGAGAATTCCTAGACTATCTCAAGGAAAATGGCATAGTCTCTCAATGGACTCCACCTGGAACACCTTAACTCAACGGGGTTTTAGAATGGAGAAACCAAACCCTATTAAATATGGTCCGATCCATGATGAGCTTCACAGACCTTCCTGATTTCCTTTGGGGACATTGTTTGTTAACTGCAATATACTTACTGAATAGGTTTCCTTCTAAAATCGTTCTTACCACACCGTATGAGATATGACATGGTAAGAAACCAAGTTTGAGTCATCTCAGAATTTGGGATTGTCCAGGTCATGTCAAAAGACAACAAACGGACAAGTTAGACTTTAGGTCCTTTAGAGCTCGATTTATAGGATATCCTAAAGAGTCATTAGGATATTATTTCTATATTCCAGAAGATCACAATGTGATTGTGAGTCGACATGCCATCTTTCTTGAAAAACAATTTATTCAAGATAGCGGCATTGGAAAGTAGATCAAGCTCGAGGAAAAAGTCTCATAAGAGCAACGAGCTAAGTAACAAATAGAACTAAATCAGGTTAAGCCAATCCATTCACTACCTTCTCCACCTCGTAGATCAGAAAGGATTTCCCGATCCTTTGAAAGGTACTTAGGTACTATTTCAGAGGAAGTAGAGGAAATATTCCTCGTACGTAATGGGGTTCATGGTGATGATCCCAAAACCTATAACGAGGTGATATCGGATATCGACTCCAAAAAATGGTTAGAGGTAATGAAGTCAGAAATTAACTCGATGCACTCAAACCAAGTCTGAACATTGGTAGATCCACCAGAAGGTATAATAGTACCTATTAGATGTAAATGGATTTATAAGAGAAAGATTGGTGCAGATGGAAATATGGAGACATTCAAAGCTAGATTAGTAGCAAAAGATTATAGTCAGCATGAAGGCATTGACTATCAGGATACCTTTTTGCCAGTAGCTATGCTTAAATCCATCTGCACATTGCTTGCTATTGCAGTCTATTTTGATTATGAAGTATGGCAAATGGACGTGAAAACAGCATTCTTAAATGGATCTCTTGAGGAAGATATCTATATGGAATAGCTACAAGATTTCACATCCGGTGATGGTGTTCACAAGGTATGCAAGCTGCAAAGGTCCATATATGGACTTAAGCAAGCATCTCGGAGCTGGAATACTCATTTTAATGATGTGATCAAATTGTTTGGTTTCATCAAGGATGAGAAGGAGCCATGTGTCTTCAAAATGGTCAATGGGAGCGCTGTTGTCTTCCTCGTATTGCACGTGGATGACATCCTCCTTATTGGGAATGATATTCCCATATTGACCATAGTTAAAATGTGGTTATCTAAAGAATTCTCCATGAAAGACCTAGTTGAAGCATCCTTTATTCTAGAAATTAAGGTCTATAGAGATAGACTGAATAGGATGCTAGGACTTTCACAGAAAATGTACATAGAGAAAGTGCTAAAAAGGTTTAGCATAGAAAACTCTAAAGGGTTTTGGTACCCTTCAGACATGGCATTCATCTTTCCAAGAAGATGTGCCCTAGCACACCTAAGGAAATAGAATTCATGAGCAAGATCCCTTATGCTTCAGCAATAGGGAGCCTCATGTATGCCATGTTATGTCTACGACCTAATATAGCCCATGCTGTGAGTGTCACAAGCAAATATCAGTCGAATCTAGGTGAAGAACACAGGACTTCTGTGAAATGTATCCTTAAGTACTTGAGAAGAACTAAGAATATGTTGTTGGTCTTTGGTAATGGAGAATTCCAAGTCCAGGGATATACAAACTCGGATTTTATGTCCAATGTAGATGATCGAAAGTTGACATCTAGGAGTCTGTTTGTGTGCGATGGTGGAGCTATCAGTTGAAAACGTTCCAAGCAGACAGTGATAGAAGATTCCACCATGGAAGCAGAATACATCGCTGCAAAGGAGGCATTCTGGTACAAGAAGTTTGCCATAGAGATCGAAGTGATACCATCAGATGCTATTTCTCTGTACTACGATAACAATGGGGCCATAGCCCTTGCTAAGGAGCCAAGGTCTCATCAGAAATTCAAGCACATTGAGCGGCGATATCACCTCATCCGCGATTATCTCGAGAAGGGTTACGTTGAGGTCAAGAGAGTCGACTCTGTAGACAATGCGGTGGACCAACTTACAAAGCTGTTGGGCCAGCAGAAGATCGAAGCCCACCTTGAGAAGATGGGACTTAGATTTGTAGCCAATTGGCTTTAGGTCAAGTGGGAGTTTGTTAGATATGTGTGGCCTAGAAGCCAGAATTGGCTAACACTTGTAATACATTTCTAGGGGCAAAATTATAATCTTGACTATAAATAATAAAATGGGTTATTTTCTATCACAAATATGTATTTAGTGTCTATGATACATCCCTTGAGTTAATGGTAATGATAATTCATATTTTTAAGAGTTGGAAATTTAGGACATGAATTTTCATTTATTAACTCATAAAATGCTCCTGACTGTAGGATCTTCATGAGGATGGTGATTTATCTAGAAGCAATCACTTCTTTATAAGTAGAGAGTCTTGCGTCTAGGTGTAGAGATACAAGAGCGAGAGATGGACTAGAATCTTAGAACGAGGGACATGACGTGACCACCGTCGTAGGTAAGTCACTAAAGGAAGTCTACTCCTTTCTTATGACTATTGACTCGAAGATGGCAGTGGTGTGTCTGATTCTTTGATTGCTAGTGCACGATGAGTTCACCTTGAGGGTGTTCTAGTTTACTACACGGCCATGACTCGAATCTCCTAGCCATTTGGATCCTGAGGTAGGATGTTGGGTAATGCAATGTTCATTGTAGGAATTGGAATTGCACCAAGAGGGATCTATTACCTCGGTGGATGAGGAGGGCAATCCTATGATAATCATGAGAACAGTCGGGCTGAAGCCATGGCCATGGCAGGAGTGAAATAATAGAAAGATTCTATAAAGTTTTCAACATGACGAATCGAATGATTAAATCATATGATAGAAATTAGGGATTTGAAGATCACCTTAACCTATTGATCGAGGCATTTCTGGTAAGATTAGAATATATCAGCACAAGTAGGCTGCACACTGGACGAGGTTCGTTTTCGTTTGATGGGTTGCCACATATGTCTGCTAGGTCACTGGTGGATTTGGGGCATTAGAATGATTTAGATGATTCGAGTCATTCAAGTTGTCGAAATTAGCAAGTTTGACCATCAAAGGGTTTGATGAATGTCGTGATCGGAAGATCAATGATATATCCGCATTACCAAGCATTCGTAGAGCAGCAAATAAGGGTTTGGATCATGGATATCATCAATGCTAGGAGCTATACCGAGTTCAATTGTAATTTGAATTAGATGGTTCAAGGAAAATCAGCTAGCACACCTGATTGAAACCTAACGTTCTGCCTTTTTCTATCATTAAAAGTTTCTCGAACTGAGCCAAATGACGTTTCTGCTCACGTCAAGGTCACCTTTAACTTGGTCTGTATGAGTGCTTGTCAGGTTAGAAAAGGTTGATCTTAATTTATGAGATAAATTTGAGGATAACATCTGCCATTTTCCATCACTGCTAATTCTTGTCCTTTGACTTTGGTCAAACATTGACCTTTGACCCTTGACTCGCCATGTGTCCATGCACGTTGATTGGAGACAGATAGGGGCTTGTGCCCCTTCGAACTGGAATTTAAAGGAAGGGGGGCACCCATCAGATGGCATGGGCACCCTGGATAGGGAGCCTGGAGTCCGCCATACTAATAGGACTACTAGGTTGTCCTTAGATTTCATACTTAGGATTGACCTTACCTATAGACTTTGACCAGTTCTTAGGAACATTAGGAATATAGCTCTCATTTGATTGGATCAGGATGATGTCACCCACCAATAGATTTAAATCTGATTGCATGAATCAGCAGCGATTGGTGGGATGATGCAGCATCTGCATGGCGCAGCGCAGGGTCTATAAATAAACTTGTCTTATGGCCCAACTTAGAGACGTTCCCTCTTAGCCGCACCCCATAGGCTACGCCCTCTCCCTCCTCCATGGCCATCTTCGACCTCTCTCTCCTCTCCATAAGCCAAGGGAAGTTGGCTTCAGTTTGGTGTGATCCAGGCACAAGAAAAGGCTGCACGACAGACAAGGAAGAAGCCCCACACACCCACGACTTAACCCTGCAAAAGAAAAGAAAGAAAAAAATTGGGGGAAAAAAACAAACAAAAATTTTTTGGGGGGCCCCCCCTTTGATTTTTTTTTTTAAAAAAAAGAAAATACAGAAAGTTTTTTTGAAAGACCCCCCAAATCCCAAATTTAGATTGATTTTTGGAGAAGTGTGAAAGAAGGAGAAGAATCTCCAGATCCAGCCTGAGTGGATACGTAGAGCCAGGCGCTTGCGTGGAATAGATTCCAGAACCTCAGGAATCAGCAGATCAATCATCAAAAAAAATATAAAAATAAAATAGATCTAAAATATAGATCTTAAAGTAATTTAATAATATGATTATAGCTAAGACTATACATAGAACTATTCTATTGCCCTAGTCTGGTATGCATCTCATACGTTATAGAGTAAATTCAAAAAATTTTAATTTTTGATTTTGAGATCTAATCACATCTGATGTTGACATCTGAAATTCTTTAATATCAAAAAACATATATAAAAGTTGAATCGACTAAAATAGACTGATGAAATTACTAACGCGAGCTTGATACGCAGTTGAGAGAAAAATATTCTGTTTTTCCAACATTAAGGAGTATTCAGATACTGCTTGATCTGAGATTAATTATTCAAAAATTGTTTTATGATGATCCTTAATTAGATTTGAGAACATCTTTGGATCTGATCCTAAAGATAGATATTATATAATGACAAAATAAAATTAAAATCTAATTTTATTTCCATACCTATATTTTGGTAAACAAGATTACCTATGATGATCTATGAATGAGTCCGGTTCCCGAAAGTGAGCCATGCAAGCGCCTTTTACCGTGTCCACTCGAAAAGGACTGGAGGTTCTCCCTTCTAAAATCACCTCTCAAAAATCAGATTTGAATCTAACTTGAAGTCTTCAAAACTTCTTTGAAGAGCAGAGTCGCTCTTTTCAACAGTGTTGCCCTTCTCCTGATCTGGGCAGCCTTTCTCCTTGGATTGGGCACTTGCATCAATGCCCAATCTTTTGGAGAAGCATGGAGAAAGAGAGAGAGAGGGATCAGAGGGAGGC
>QRFJ01001338.1:89628-154514 GCA_006176705.1 Cocos nucifera | reverse complement strand
CGAGTCCTTTTAGAGGTATGCTCATTATAGAATTTAATCTTATGGTTTCTTCTGCATCCAGTTGGGTGCTTGACTCTGGTTCTAGTGCTCACTTGTATACTTCTGTATAGGGTCTTGAGGATAGCAAGAGGCTGAGGGATGGTGAGATGATCCTACGTATCGGGAATGGAGCAAGAGTTGCTGCTGTGGCCGTGGGAACCTACCTTCTGCAATTACCATTAGGATTAGATTTTATTCTTAGGGACTATTTTTATGTGCCTGCAGCAAGCAGGAATTCGATTTCTGTTTCATGTTTAGCATAAGAAGGCTATGTAATTAGTTTTCTTAAGGACCATTGTAATATTTTTTATGAAAGAAATAAAATTGCAAGTGTTTTTCTTATAAATGGTCTCTACCTATTACATATTGATGTTTCTATTTCTAATATTGAGCAAAACGTGAATGCCATTGGATCATAACGACCTAGGGATAGTCTAAATGATAGGTATCTTTGGCACCTTAAGCTAGGTCATATAGCTAAAGATAGGGTTAACAAATTGGAGAAATCCAGGGCTATTGAGTCCATTGACTTTCGAGTTATATTCAATTTATGAATTATACCTTCATGGCAAAATAATCAAGCTTTCTTTTGTAGGATATGGGAAAAGAGCCACAGACTTGCTTGCCCTAGTACAAATTGATATAGACGGCCCATTTGATGTGCCGGCTAGAGGCAATTATGTCTACTTCATCATCTTGATCGATGATTTATCTCGGTACGTGTATGTCTATTTGATGCAACACAAATTTAAAGCTTTTGAAAAGTTCAAGAAATTCAAATAAAAAAATCCATTAAGATTCTTCGATCAGATCAAGGAGGAGAATACCTTAGCCGGAAATTCCTAGACTATCTTAAGGATAATGGCATAGTCTCTCAATGGACTCCACCTGGAATGCCTCAACTTAACGGAATTTCAGAATGGAGAAATTGGACCCTATTAGATATGGTCCGATCCATGATGAGTTTCATGGACCTTCTTGAGTTTCTTTGGGGACATAGTCTGATGACTGCTATATATTTACTGAATAGGTTTTCCTCTAAGACCGTTCCTACCATACTGTATGAGATATGACATGATAAGAAACCAAGTCTGAGTTATCTTAGAATTTAGGATTGTCTGGCTCATGTCAAGAGATAACAGGCGGACAAATTAGAGTCTAGGTCCTTTAGAGCTCAGTTTATTGGATATCCTAAAGAGTCATTAGAATATTCTTTCTATCTTCTAGAAGATCATAATGTGATTGTGAGTCGACATGCCATCTTTTTTGAAAAATAATTTATTCAAGATGGTGGCATCGGAAGATAAATTAGACTCGAGAAGAAAGTCTCCGATGAGAAACTAGCTAAGAAACCTATGGAAATCAATCAGATTGAGCCAACCCAGACACTACCTCCTCCACCTCGTAGATCAAGTAGAATTTTCTGTCCTCCTAAAAGGTACTTAGGTACTATATCTGAAGACGTAGAGAAAATATTCCTCATAGAAAATGGGATTCATGGTGATGATCCCAAAACTTATGACAAGGCGATATCAGATATCGACTCTGAGAAATGGTTAGAGGCAATGTGGTCAGAGATTGACTCAATGCATTCGAACCAAGTCTAGACCTTGATAGATCCACCTGAAGGTATAGTACCTATTGGATAGCTGCTGATGGGAATGTAGAGACATTCAAAGCAAGACTCATAGCGAAAGGAATATAGTCAGCACGAAGGCATTGACTATCAGGATGCATTTTTGCCAGTAGCCATGCTCAAATCCATCCGCACATTGCTTACTGTTGTAGGATATTTCAATTATGAAATATGGAAGATGGACGTGAAAATGACATTCTTAAATGGATATCCTGAGGAAGATATCTATATGAAAAGCCACTAGGTTTCACATCTAGTGATAATGATCACAAGGTATGCAAGCTGCAAAGGTCCATATATTGGACTTAAGCAAGCATCTCGGAGTTGGAATGTTCATTTTAATGATGTAATCAAATCGTTTGGATTCATCAAGAATGAGGAGGAGCCCTGTGTTTTCAAAAAGATCAGTGAGAGTGCTATTGTCTTCCTCGTATTGTACATAAATAACATCTTCCTAATTGGGAATGATATTTCCATGTTGACTACAGTCAAAATGTGGTTGTCTAAAGAGTTCTCTATGAAAGATTTAGGAGAGGTATCCTTTATTCTGAGAATTAAGATCTATAGGGATAGACCGAATAGGATGCTGGATCTCTCACAAAAAATGTACATAGAGGGGGTGCTGAAAAGGTTTATAGCATGGAAAACTCCAAGAGGGGTTTAGTATCCTTCAAACATTGCATTCATCTCTCCAAGAAGATATGTCCTAGCACACCTGAGGAGATTGAACGCATGAGCAAGATCCCTTATGCTTTGGCAATAGGGAGCCTCATGTATACCATGCAATGTACACGACCTGATATTACTCATGCTGTCAGTGTCACGAGCAGGTATCAGTCAAATTCAGGTGAAGAGCACTTCTATAAAATGTATCCTTAAGTACTTGAGAAGGACTAAGAATATGTTTCTAGTCTTTTGGTAATGGAGAACTCCAGATCTAGGGGTATACAGACTCAGATTTTATGTCCGACATAGATGATCAAAAGTCGACATCTAAAAGTTTATTTATTTCTAATGGTGGAGCTGTCAGTTGGAAGAGTTCCAAGCAGACGGTGATAGCAGACTCCACCATGGAAGCAGAGTACATCGCTGCATCGAAAGCTACAAAAGGAGGCATTCTTGTACAAGAAAGTTTGCCGCAAAGCTCAGGAGTGATGCCATCAGATGCCATCCGTCTGCACTGCGACAACAATGGCGCCATAGCCCTAGCTAAGGAGTCGAGGTCTCATCAGAAAATTCAAGCACATCGAGCGGTGATACCAGCTCATCCATGATTACCTCGAGAAGGGATACGTCGAGGTTAAGAGAGTCGAACACTAGCAAATAATGTGGCTGATCCCATTGAAAAAGCCATTGAGCCAACAGAAGATTGAAGCCTACCTTGAGAAGATGGGACTTAGATTTGTAGTCAATTGGCTTTAGGTCAAATGGGAGTTTGTTAGATGTGTGCCCTAGAAGCCAGAATTGGCTGACACTTGTAATACATTTCTAAGGGCAATTTTATAATTTTGATTATAAATTAATAAATGAATTATTTTCTATCACAATGTGTATTTAAAGTGTCTGTGATACATCCTTTGAGTTAATGGTAATGATAATTCATATTTTCAAGAGTTGAAAATTTAAGACATGAATTTTTATAATTAACTCATAAACTGCTCCCGACCATAGGATCATCATGAGGATGGTGATTGATCCGGAAAGGTTGGTGTACAATCGCTTTCTTTAGAATAGATGAGTCTTGAGTCTATGGTGTGGAGACACCGGAGTGAGAGTACAGGTACTCGTTAGAGAATGAGGGCACTGAGCGTGACCACCTCGAGCAGTCATTAAGAAAGTCTACCTTCTCGTCGATGACTGGCTCGATGCTGCAGTGGTGTGTCTGGTTCTTTGACCTGAGGTGCATCGATAGTTCACCTTGAAGGGTGTTATAGTTTGACTACACCATAACTCGGTCTCCTAGCCATTCGGAACCCTGAGGTGTATGTTGGCTATAGCATGTTCATTGTAGGAATTGGATTTGCATCCAATAGGGGATCTATCTATCCTCGGTAGATGAGGAGCAGCCCTATGATGATCATGAGATTAAGTCCTTAAGCCCATGGCCATGGCAGAGTGAAAATGAATAGAAAGAGTTTCTATTAGAGTTTTCACATCGGACTCGAATCGAATGATTAATTCATATGACGGATATTGGGTTTGATGAGTTCACCTTAAACCCTAATCCAGTCGGAGCTCAAGATAGAAGAACCTTAATCACACAGGTAGCTGCACCGAGAGGTTCGCTTTCGGTTCTGATGGATTGCCATCCATATACTGCTAGATGTCACTGGTGGATTTTGGGAGCAATTAGAATGATTTAGATGATCGATCATTCTAATTGTATGAATCAGAAAAGTTCTAGTCCATCGAAAGGTGTTTCGATGATGTCGATGATAGAGATCATGACATGTTTCCATTACCATACGGAAACTGAACCTAACTAGGATCATACAAATAAGGGTTTGGGCTTGGATGTCATCAATTGGACTAACTCCAGTTCAATTGATTTGGAATTAGATCCAATTAGGTTCAAGAAAATCGTGCTAGCACACGATTGAGCCTAACATTCTATTTTTGCTAATTATTTTGGTTTGTCTCGACTGGGCCAAATTTATTTGGGCTCACTTAGGAACCTTATCTTAGTCTGACTGGAGCTTGTCGAGATCAGAAAAGGATTGTCTTAATTCATTTGATAGATTTAAGACAACACCTAATTCCTGTTACTTGTTAATTCCTATTTTTGGACATAGATCAACAGTTGACCCTAGACACTTGGGACATAGGATTATGTGTCATGCACCTATAGGATAGCACCTAGGGCTCTTGTCCCCCTGCTAAAAGAGGTAAGAGAGAGGGTGCATGCCACCCTAGGCATGCACCCCATATGGATAAAGGATGGACTTCTGTTTTATCCAGTATTGGCACCACCTATGTGGATTTTTGAGGAACTCTCATCTGATTGGATCAGATGACATCATCTCATCAATCAGATTTAGATCTGATTGAATGAAGGCCTCTGATTGGCTAGGATGATGTGGCACTGCATGGTGCAGCAGGGTTTATTTAAACCCAATCTGCACCTAGGGTTAGAGAGCTCCTTCCTTTCACCACGCCGCAATGCAGCCCTCCTCTATTCCATGCCTCCCTCTAATCCTCTCTCTCTCCTCTCCACACCCAAAGGAGTTGGGCATGGGTTCAGGTGCCATCCAAAGAATAAAGAAACCCAGATTAGGAAGAAGGCAGCATTGCTGAAAGAGATTTGTTGCTTCTTCAAAAGAAGTTTTGAAGAACTTCAAGATCAGATCTAGATCTGATTTTTGAAAAGGTGATTCAGAAGGAGGAGACCTCTAGATCCTGCCCAAGTGGACACCAATAGAGGCTAGGCACGTGCATGGCTCCTTCTAAAACCTTAGGATCATTCAAGATCATCACAAGGTAATCTGATTATCGATCTTTAAGATCAGATCCGAGGTGTCTCAAATCTAATTAGGATCATAAGAAAAAAATTTTAAAATATTCTTTCAGATCCAATCAGATCTGAACGATCCTGTACCGAAAAAATAGGATTTTTTCTTCAAAAGCATGTAGTAATCTCATTTCTACTGAGAGATGATGTGAGACCAATTATTGATTTTCATCAACATTTTCCCTTTCTAAAATGCATTTTAGAGCTTCAATTTTATCAATCAAATTCAGATTGCTTGCTCCTGACCTAGGTACTTCCAGGAGTTACCCTAATTTTCTTTAGTCCAAAGAGATGTGCACTCCTTTAATAACAAACTCTATCTTTGACCCATGCTCAAAGCTAATGTTCTCAAAGAACTCTCTAGTTAGGTTATAGACATTTTACCTCAAGAGTACACAGCTTCTCCTATCCTTGCTGCCTGATCCACTACCCAATACGAAAATATTCTCTATCTAGTTATTCGACACATCGGCCTGTTGTAATAGTCCTCGTGGCGATGAAGAGATGAGCACGAGAAGAAGTGGCAAACGAAGATGCTTGGGCCATATCCTACTGCCGCTTAGCCCTAGCTTTGATCGAAGGAGTGGCGGACGGTCTTTGTGCGGAAAGGGTTCTCTTCTTTGGAGCCATTGGAGTCTCGAATTTGGATGGGATGGGCAAAGGAAAAGTGATTTAGAAGGTTTCGAGGAGGGGATGGGAGTTTGGGAGAGAGTTTGAAGGAGAGGTCTTGGGAAAACGAAATGAGTGAATGAAATAGGAGACCTCTCGGAAGTTCGATTAAAAAAAGGTCCCACAAGAATCGAGAGCTCTCATCTTGAAGACGAGACGTCTCGAGAAATTCGAGAGCTCTTGCATTTAATGCGAGAGGTCTTGGAATCTAGCTAAGAGGTCTCGTGAGTAAGCTGAAACTTCTTGAGTACAGGGGGAGGAAATCAGAATAAAAAAGAGAATTTCAAGCCGACTTCTCTCGATTTTTCAAGATTGAATTAGATGTGCTTAGGATGATAGAGGGAGACCAAAAATAGTCCAAAAAATTCAAGATTAAATATTTTTATAGAGGATCACATATACCAAGTTCACCCTAGATTTTTGAGAATCTTTCTTCATTTAGTGGTTTTGTAAAAATATCAGCTAGTTGATTTTCAGTTGATACAAATTCTAGCTCAATGTTATTATTTTGAACATGATCTCTTATGAAGTGATCTCTAATTTTAATGTGTTTGGTTCTTGAATGTTGAATAAGATTTCTTGTCTAGTTTATAGCACTGGTGTTATCACACCTAATAGGTATCTTATTTTGCTTAATTCTAAAGTCTTCGAGTTATTGCTTGATCCATAGTATTTGAGCACAGCAACTCTCTGTAACAACATATTTGGTCTCGGCCATTAATAGTGCTACAGAGTTTTGCTTCTTACTGTACCAAGAAATCAAGTTCAACCCAAGAAATTGGTAGGTGCCACTGGTACTCTTTCTATCAATTCTACATCCTCCATAGTCTAGATCAGTGTATCCTATCAATTCAAGGAGGATTGTTTTAAGTACCAGTCCTAAGTTGTGTGTATAGATTAAATATCTAAAAATTCTCTTGACAGCTTGTAAATGAGATTCTTCAGGGTTAGATTGAAATCTAGCATACATGCAAATACTAAATAATATATTAGGTATACTTGCAGTTAAATAAAGTAAGGATCAAATCATACCTCTACTAAGTTCTCTTCTTCTTCTCAATACTCTACAACATTCTCTACTAAGTACTCCATTTCTATTGGCTAAAAAAGTTGACATGATCGTCGGAAGATCTTGCCAAAGCCACCCCCCTAGGCTCTAATCGAGACTTATTTTGCAGGATACCAGCGGCGACCTAGTCTTCTCCGACTCCAGCACCTCTCCGACAATGACTAGATTTCACACCAATAGGATTGGCACTAGAGGATGGCCTCCCCTCTATTTCTGAGGTTCCTTTGTTCTTAAAGGAGTGCTCAGGAGAGAACTCTCTCTTCTTCTTCTCCAAAGTCGTCCTCCCTGGAAAAGATGCCACCCAAGAAAGCTTCTACCTGATGGTCGACGACCTCCGTGGCCAGATCCCATCCAGATCTATCCATCCCTATTTCATCCCTAGCGACTAAAGCTCCACCTGCAGCAATGGTGGATGAGGAGCAGTTCAACCTGCTAGTCCAGCAAGTTCGCGGCCTCATGGAAGTAGTGCAGGTAATGCAATAGCAACCACTTCCAATGCCAATTCGATTGGAGCAGGCTTGTCCAAAACCCCATGATCTAGTCTGGGGATAGTCGACTCGGGCTAGCTAGCCGGTAACTTCCGAAAAGAGGAAGCAGAGGGCCGAGAGCCCCTGCTCTGATCATGACTCTACCCCTAGAGGGACTTTATCCCATTCAGCTAGAAGACCTTGGGGATCCATGATCGAGAGGATCTCCTGGACTAGAAACTATAAGAGATGAATCGATGGATCAAGGAACTCCGCCATGCCCCCCTCCCATGGTAATGATATCTATACTGACCCTTCTTTCTCTCACCACATCATGCAGGAACCGATCCTATCAAACTTCAAGTTCCCTCAATTAGAGAGCTACAATGGGACCTCTAATTTGGTTGACCATCTGGAGGCCTTCCAGATTGCTGCTCCACGATGCATCCGACGCCATCCTGTGCTGAGCTATCCCATCTATCTTGAAAGGAGCAGCCAGAAATTGGTACTTGGCCCTTAAGCCGAATACCATCTTCTCTTTCGACTAAATGAGCCACCAATTTGTAGCTCATTTCATCAGCAGCCGACGCCCTCATCGAGGTTCCGAGTCCCTCATGAGCATCAAGCAACAAGAGGAAGAATCCATCCGAGCTTATATCAATCGCTTCAATATAGCTGCCCTAGAAGTTCGGAATCTAGACCAGTCTATCACCATGGCCACACTAAAAGGCATCCTTCAGAAGACAATATGATGTTCACCCTGGAGAAGAAGTACCCTAGAGATTTTATTGATATGTTAGCTCAGGCCCAAGCAGAAGAGGCCTTCAAGGCCAAAGATAATGAAACCATAGAAGAACGACAAATGGGCAAGCCAAACAGGCCCGCATTTGAAGAGAAGCCAAACGAGGTTCAGCCGTGCTCCCGGACCCTCCCAAGTGCAAGCGAGTTTGAACTCCTTAAGCTCATCATCCAAGAAGCCCTGATAGAAGGGCGCGGTAGGGCTCCCTCCTCCGAAGGTTCCACAACTATGCCTCTCTCAATGCTCCAAAAACCCAAGTACTGATGGAGATTAAGAAGCAGCTGCCAAGGTTGGAAAGGATGTACTCCCATCCTAGCAGACACAATCTAAACAAGTTCCGCCTCTATCATCATGACCACGATCATGATACTGAAGAATGCATTTAGGTCCAAGATGAGATCGAGGAGCTCATCAGGTGAGGCAGGCTCGGCCGATTCCTATGGCATGGACCTGAAGGGCGGGAAGATCGGCCAAGGGCACTGCTGCAACTGGAACCACCAAGGGAGGAGCAGCAGGCAGATCGGCCATCCTTCAGCATCATCAACACCATCTCTGGGGGACTTTGGCGAGTGAAGGCTAGCGGATCAGCAAAGCTCGAGAAAAGATGGAGAACTGAGGAGCCCATCGCTTTCACCAATGAGGATGCCCAAGGAGTCTAGTTTCCGCACAATGACACAGTTGTAATTTCTTTAAACATTACTGACTATGATGTTTTGTTTTCGCCACGTTCTGATGGATAATGGAAGCTTTGCTGATGTTTTGTTTTACGATGCTTTCTTAAAAATGTCTTTACCTAATAACCACTTGGGACCTATGAACTCCCCATTGGTAGGCTTCACTGGTGATGCCATGCCAGTGGAGGGCATAATAACTTTGACTGTAGCTGCAGGACAATGCCCAAAGCTGGCTAAAGTGCGGGTTGATTTTCTAGTCGTAAAAGCCCCATTTGCCTATAATGCTATTCTCGACTGACCTAGTTTGAATGCGTCGAGCTGTAGTGTCAACTTATTATCTAAAGGTGAAGTTCCCAACGGGCTATGGAATTGGAGAGATCAGGGGAGACTAGGCATTGGTAAGGCACTGTTACTCCATTGCCCTACAGAAAAATAGCTAATCTAACCTTTGTCCTGTTGATGGTCTGGATGTCCGTGATGATCTTATAGAGGAGCAAGGCGAGCCTATGGAGATCTCGTTTCTGTCCCATTGAATGATGGAAATGCGGAGTATCGGCTCCAACTTGGAGAATGAGGTTCGAGAGCAACTCATCGCCTTCCTTCAGATGAACGATGCCAAGGTCATGGAACATCGACTGGCTGCTGATCCTAGGTGTCGGCCAATAAAAGATAAGATGCGCAGCCACACTCCAGAGAGGCAGAAAGCAATTGTAGAAGAAGTCGCCACGCTCCTTAAGGCTAGATTCATCCAAAAAGTTAACTATCTGAGTTGGGTCTCAAATGTGGTACTCATCAAAAAGGCGAATGGCAAGTGAAGGATGTATATAGACTTCAAGAAGCTGAATAAAGCTTGCCCAAAAGACAGCTATCCCTGCCCAGGATTGACCAGTTGGTGGATGCAACCTCGGGCCAAGAGCTCCTTACCTTCATAGATGCCTTTTTCGACTATAACCAAATCCGGATGGCGCCAGAGGATGAGGATAAAATCGCTTTTGTTAATGATCGAGGTCTTTACTGTTACAGGGTTATGCCTTTTGGACTCAGAAATGCAGGGGCAACATACCAGCGCCTGGTCAACAAAATCTTCAAGGAGTAGATTAGCCAAAACATGGAGGTATGTGTGGATGACATGCTCGTCAAGAGCCTAGCTTCAATAAATCACATTACCGATCTCGAAGAGACCTTCAGCGCACTTAAGAAGTACAAGATGAAGCTGAATCCAACCAAATGCGCCTTTGGTGTAACCTCAGGGAAGTTCTTGGGATTTATGGTGTCGAGGTGCGGGATTGAGGCAAATCTAGAGAAAATTAGGGCTATTTAGGAGATGGCTGCTCTAAAAATAATTAAAGAAGTTCAACGCCTAATTAGAAAAGTGACATCTCTAATCATTTCGTCTCAAGATCCGCCGAACGATGCATGCTCTTCTTTTAAGTTCTCAAACAACCAAAGAATTTCTGCTGGATGCTAGAATACCAACGGACATTTGAGGAGCTTAAAAACTACCCCGACTCATCTCCACTACTGGCAAAGCATGAGCTCAGAGAAGAATTGTTCTTGTACCTAGCAGTCTTCCCAACAGTCCTGGCAGCAGTCCTAGTTAAGGAGGAGGCGAAAGCACAGTGGCCGATCTAGTACATATGCTGGGTCCTGAGGGATGCAGAGATCAGGTACTCTAAATTAGAAAAATTGACTTACTCTCTCTTCTGATTACCGCTAGAAGACTCCGACCTTAGTTTCAAGGGCACACCATAACTGTCCTCATGGATCAACCAGTTAAAGCAGTCCTCTATCGAACGGATGCCTCCGGAAGAATAGCAAAATGGGCAATTGAGCTTACAGAATTCAACATCAACTTCTGACCTTAGCCATCGATCAAAGCCCAGATAATAGCAGACTTCGTAGTAGAATGCACCATTCCAAATGAAATCGAGCTTGAACAAAGCGAAACCAGCATTCTTCTATGGTTGCAACTGAGCCCTCTAGAAGAAAATGCCGACCTTCCCAAAGGTTTTTGGGCCCTGTATGTGGATGGTTCATCCAACGCCGTTGGAGCAGGCATGGGGTTGGTCTTAGTTAGCCCCGAGGAAGTCATCGCCGAATATGCACTACACTTCGAATTTCCTGTAACTAATAATGGGTCCGAATATGAAGTCCTAATCGCTGGGTTTAAAATAGCAAGAGAGTTAGAAGTAGATCAGCTCCAAGTCTGCAGTGATTTCCAACTAGTGGTCGAACAAGTTAACGGCAATTACGAAGCTTGGGAGGAAAGCAGGATGAAGTATCTTAAGAAGGTAAAAATCTTGGATTCGGCTTTCGATAGTTTTTGCATTCAATAGATTCCAAGGGCAGAAAAAAGAGAGCCGACCTTTTCTCTAAATTATCCACTTTAGCCCCAGCCGAACTGCCTAAAGAAGTATTTTTTGAAGTTTTGAAGTGCTCAAGCTCGGAGGAGTCGCAGCCTGTTTTGCAAGTTTAGCACGAGCCAAGCTGGATTGACCTACTAGTTGCCTATCTCAAGGATGGAGTTCTTCCTCGTGATCCGAAAGAGGCTCGGAAGCTCAGAAATCAAGCTTCTCGGTATGTTCTGTATGAAGGCAAGTGGTATAAAAGGTCATATTCTCTACTGCTCTTAAGATGTCTCCGACCTTTAGAGGCCGACTTCACATTATAGGAAGTGCATGAGGGGATTTATGGAAGTCATAATATAGGAGCCAGATCCCTGTCACAAAGGTTACTCCGGTAGGGGTACTATTGGCCAACCTTGTACCATGACTCGATAGAGTATGTCAAGAAATGTGATCTTGTCAGAGAAATGCAAACATACAAAGACAGCCGGCCTCCGAGCTTACTCCACTAAGCGCACCTTGGTCATTCACGCAATGGAGAATGGATACTCTTGCCCCTTTCCAATGGCATTCGGATAATGGAAGTTCCTCCTGGTTGCAATCGACTACTTCACCAAATGGGTCGAGGCCAAACCATTGACAAAAATTACTGAGGCCAAGGTACAGGACTTCGCTAGGAAGTCAATCATCTGCCGGTTTGGTCTGCCCCGAACTCTCATAATAGATAACGGGCGATAGTTTGCGGGAATGAGGTTTGCTGAGTTCTGCGAAGATCTAAACATCTCGCATCACTTCAAGTCAGTGGCCCATCTGCTGGCAAATGGTGAAGCAAAGGTGACCAATAGAATTTTACTACAGGGCATCAAAGCAAAGCTTGAAAGAGCAGGGGGACTTGGGAGGATGAGCTCTACCACATCCTCTAGGCATACCGAACTACTCAAAGACTACCGACTGGAGAAACACCGTTTGCCTTGGCCTTTGGAATAGAGGCAGATATCCCAATCGAGCTTAAACTTCCGTTAGCATGGGTCGTGGCCTTCAATGAGCATTGTAACTCACAAGACCTCATAGTCAACCTCGACCTACTTGAGGAAAAAAGAGAAGAAGCCCAAATTTGGATGATGGCCTACAGATGAAGAGTAGCCAGATACTGCAACTCTAGAGTAAAAAATAAAACAATCAGAGGGGGGACTTGGTGCTACGACGAGCATCCATTTCGTAGCCTCAAGATCATGGAAAGCTCACCCTGAATTGGGAAGGTCCATATAAAGTAGAGGAGGTCGTCTGGCTCGAAACTTATTTCTTGAAGGAGCTCGAAAGAGTGACACTCCCATGGCCTTGGAATTCAGAAAACTTAAAAATGTACTACCAGTAACTTTCTTTCAATATAATTTTTCTATTTTAACATCATTACTTCTCGATGCAAAAATTGTGTAATAACTCTTTGGAGCAACTTAAAGTGGCCCGTTAGGAATAGGAGGAGAACCTCATTCTAACGTGAGCAAAGTTGAATGCCTCATTGAACTAAGATGAGATGAGGGAAGAGGCCCTACCAACGGCCCTAATGTGCCCCTACAGCCCGTTAAGAACAGGAGGAGAACTTCATCCTAGTGTGAGCAAGGTCGAAGGCCTTGTTGAACTAAGATGAGATGAGGAGAGAGACCCTACCAACGGCCCTAATGTGCCCCTACAGCTTGTTAGGAATAGGAAGAGAACCTCATCCTAACGTGAGCAAGGTCGAAGGTCTCGTTGAACTAAGATGAGATGAGGGGAGAGGCCCTACCAATAGTCCTAATGCGCCCCTACAGCCCATTAGGAATAAGAAAAAAACCTCGTCTTAATGTGAGCAAAGCCAAAGGCCTCGTTAAATCAAGACAAAATGAGGGAAAAGATCCCATCGATGGACCCGACGAACCTTTACAATTGTGCAAAAGGTGGAAGGCCAAGACCTCGCTAATCTAAAGCATGAAAAAGGCCAAAGCCCCCCTAACGACTATCATACACATCCTGCTACGACCACACCAAATGCCAAAGGTAAAACCCTATCCTGATCCATGGAGCGGACTTCTAGACCGACGTCCACAACAAACGTCTCATTAGAAACAAAAGAAAAATCAGGCACCCAAAATTGCGTCTACAAGAGATGACAGCAAAAAAAAAATGAAGAAGAAAATAGAAAGAAGAAAAAAAAGAGGTACCATGTTGTCATGAAGTTGTGTTCATTACAAATAAAATTGATTACACAATGGGCGCACTAAAGTAAAATGAAGGTTGGTAGGGACCAACCGTGCGAAAGAACAAAGGCATTACAGACAAAATGAAAATCAGTGAAACCGATTACATAAAGGAAAGAAGAAGGGAGGTGAAGTCCTAAGGTGGTCCGAGCTCTTCAGACTTTTGGGCTATCGGCTCCAGCCATCACCAAAGCTTCCTTCAGTCTAAAGATTTCCTCCTCGAGCTCCTTCTTCTTGTATAGGTCCATCGATGTACATTCTGTTGGAGTACTCAAACTTGGCCTCGAGCTCTCACCGCTGCTTTCCTCAAAACTTCTGGATTCAGCTTTAGCATCCTTGACGGCTTGATGCTCGCAGGTCAATTGGAGCTTCAATTGTTGAACTTCAGTTTTCTTCCACCCCAACAGCCTCCGAGAGTTCACCAATAGTCCTCCTCAAGAAGACGAGCTCCTTAGATTCGCCGCTTGATCCAGTCCTACTGAACGCTTGTAAAACTTCTTCCAAAAATAGGTCGCCTCATCCCTGGCAGCCTTTAGCTAACCTTCAAGCCTAGACATCTTCCCTGCCCAGGATCGCCCGGTAACTATTGTGCCGGTCTTCAGCATCCTGTAGCTGCTTCTGAAGCTGGGAGAACTTTTTCGACCAATCCCAGTCATGCTGAACTTCATCGGTGGACCACGGCGAACTTCCCTTCCAAGAGATGGATCTTTTGTTTTGCCTTCTTAAGATCAACTTCAAGAGAGTCCGATCTTCACTGGGAGTGCCCAAGACTTGTTGCTCGCATTCTTTCGGAGTTCAGTAAGCTCCTTCTCGAAATTTCCCTTTCGAATGTAGAAGCTTGTGGAATCCTTCATGTGTAGGCTTTGGAGGTGAGTGACTTCTTTGGTCACGTCTGAAGCATTCTTTCGAGAGGCCTAAAGGTCGGCCTCAGCTTTCTTCAACCTTTTTCTTAGTTGGTGGACTTCCTTCTTCAAACCCTTTATCAAAGGCTTGAACAAAACTCCCTGGGGTAGGGGTTCGGCTTCAACCAGAGAAAGGGGGTCATGGCCCAGGTTGTCGAAGTCATTCTAAATCACATGCAATGCAGAATGTATAAAAAAAGAGAGATTCACTTTCATTACTTCAAATACATTAAGTACATCAAAAAAAGACAAAGAAAGGTACATAGATGTCAAAAGATTAGACCTCGAGTGGCTCACCCATTGAAGAGGTTGGGATGTTCTCGGCCATCTCCGGCTCTTGGGCAGGCTCGGATGCTTCACCCATAGATTCTGGAATTGCTAGAGCAGCTTCGTCGGCATGGGTGGTGGGAGCAACCTCGGCATCGGTGCATGAAGGGCTAGCTCTATTCTCCGGCTCTCTTAGGAGGAGGTCCAGATCGATGTCAGGGAAGTTCTCGACGACCCTCCCCAAGCAGACCTGGAACCCTTCCAAGTAGGCTTCCTAGGCGACGGCTATTTTGATATCCTCTATATCCTTGGAGGACTTGAAGTCTTGCACGGCCCTCTCTATGGTGGCGTTAACCTCCTCCTGCGCCTTCCTTTTCTCATCCTTCTCCAGAGCTAGCTCAGCCCTCAACTTCTTCATCTCGCCGCTCTCCTCTCCCAACTCCTTTTGAAGGCATTCAACTTCAGACGAGTGGGTCTCCGAGGCAACCTTCAGAACGTCGGCCACGGCCCAAGCCTTCTCGGCTTTGGCACGAGCTTCCTCCAGAGTCCTGGAAGCTTCGGCCCGATTTTGGTTTGCCACCTCGGAGTAGGCAAAAATGTAGTGTCCCAACTACAAAACAAAACGTGAGTCAGAATCCTAAAAGATCCCAACTTTAAAGCCTAAAGGATGAAGTCAAAATCAAAAGAAGCCACTTACCTCTAGGAAGGTAGCGAAGGACTCGTCGAACCTCTAAGTGTCATCCTTCTAATGCATCCATTCTATGATGTGGGGTAGGATGCTACCCTCCATCAACAACTGGATGACCTTTCGGTCATCCAGGGAACCCTATTCTTGGCTAAGGTCCTCTCCTTCGGAGCTCTTAGCCTTCCATCCAACCTTCTTGCTGATGGCCTTCTTCTTCTTCTTCTCTATGACTCCCTCTTGCCGAATAGGAGCTGGAGGGGCGGCTTCATTAGATGGAGCCAGGCTCGGCACGATAATGGTGGGCTCAAGGATCGGCACAAATCGAATTGGCATGGCCTTGCTCAACTCTCCAGTCCGAGCCTTCTTCTATGGTTCGTGGGAAGAACCGTCCTTCCTCTTAAGGGTTTGGATTCTCTTTATCAAGTGGTTCCGTTCCTCTGGAGTCATTTCTGCAAAGAAGATAAAGTTAGAATGTCAGAAAAATGAATACCACCTAGTTGACTGAATATGAAGAACTAACTATTGGGTTAAGAGGACTGAGACTAAAATTGAACAAGGTTTGCTCGTCCAAAAGTCTAGGGATTGGTGGAGCATCAAAGGACTTCAGCTTATCAACCAAACTCCGATCCTCATTTTCGAGCCTGGGGGCTCGATGGACGGATTCCCTTATCTCGCCCCACAGAAGAAGTCCTAATCTTAGGGAGGGATGGAAAATAAAACGGAATTTCTCCTTCTAGCCATGAATAGAGGAAGGAGCACCTTTGAGCAATCCCTTCTTGCCGAACTGTGGAGACACATACCACCAGTCCTTGGTGGTTGGATGGCATTTGAAGGTGAAGAAGTCGTGGAATAAGCAAATGGTAGGTCGGACGCCTATTATGGTGCACAAAGAGAGAAATCCTGTGATGAATCTAAAGGAATTCGATGCCATAGTGGCAAGACAGATATTAAGAAACCTGAATAGGTCAACTACAAAAGGAGGCAAGGATAACCTAAGCCCGATATGAAGAGTTTCGACATACAGACAGGTTCGGCCGGGAGGGGGTGAGTAAACTCGATCGTTGGGCTCAGGGAGTTCAAGCTCATATTTGGAAGGAATCCTAAATCGAATCCTAGCTAAGGAAAGGTCATCGAGCCAAAAGTCCACAAGAAATGGTTGCAGGCATAAAAGGATGGGCCGACACCAAGGGTTCAACCTCCTTAGGAGGTGGGTTCACCAAGGTTAGAGGGGCCAGGCTCTCAGAACAAGTCGACTAGGATCCTTCGCTAGACATTTGAATCAAGGTAAAATTGAGGAATCATCCAAAAATTAGGAAAAAACAAGATGTTCAAACTTTGACAAGAACAGAAAGAGCGAGAAAACAAAGAATGTAGAGATAATTTGAAAAAGTGTCGGATAGCTAACCTATATCAGCTAGAAAGAGCAAGAACTCTCGTACGAGATGGTGGAGCATCGAAAACCAAGGAAAATGGAGGAAGAAGCTGGAACTCGTACGAGATGGAGAAAGGAATTAGAGGAAGGAGATGAAGATTTCAGAAGAGGTAGGGACACGAAGGAGGAAGGCTGGTTTAAGTAGCCCCTGGAGTCCCAAGGTAGTTATGATTGTAGATTTCCTCCAGCCAATCTCTGATCGATGCATGTCCCACTCATCATGGCAGAAAGCTTCCAATGGGCAGATCCTTAATAGCGCTGTACTTCGAGCAGACTTCTGATGGGAAATTCGAGAAACATCTCTTTTGATCGCCGTGCATTTATGAAGAAGCTTTGGTGCCACCCGATAAAAACCAAAATTTCCCATCCAACCCAAGCATGGGAAACCCAACAAGGTTGAAAATCCGCCGAACTTCGCTAGTCTCCATTTTACTCCCATCCTGCGAACTTCAAACTCGAGAGTAGGAGTTGGGGATAAATCCACGCCTGCCAAAGGTCAGCTAAGATTCCGATTCTTAATCAGTTCCGTCTAGTTACCGCTATTAAAACTAAACCTCAACCCACAGAAGTATTCTAATTCTGAATCATTCTGAGATGGCCGACCTCCAACACTGCAGTTAGATAATCTGATCAGTTGGGAAGATCGGTTTTGGGTTCGATAGGGTGTTGTAGATTCCTTTCCCAGATGAACTTGAACGGTCAATACTTCTGCCCCAGAGAACTAGCCAAGCTCCTAGCTCTTGCACATCCCGTCCAGCCAATTTCCTTCCGATAGCCTGTGTGGCTCAACTTGGATGAACTTCTTTGGATCTCCTTTTTTTTGCAGTCGTAGTCTTGCTCCTCCGACAGTCGAACTTCTTCTGAACTACCCCAGACAAGCTTCAGCGCTTTATCATTATTCACCAGTGAGCAACCCTAGAATTGGCTGAACCCCAAATGAATGGTAGAGATCGGTGTTTCAATCGCGCTCGCTTATTGCGGCCATCAGTTAATATTCAGCCCAGGTGGACCCCTCACGACCGGGCTCCATTCAGTCGGACATCTTTCGGGCCTCTTCACTGGCCGAATCCCTATCGGACTCCTCTTCTGGCCGAATTCCTTCCAACCATCTGAAAGGATCATGGCGTACACCTTCAACATAGCAAATGAAAGCCAGTGCATGGTCAATCTTGAAAGCCTCTGAACTCCTTCAGAACGACAATGTCTAAGAGCCCTTCATCGCTTGCAACTACCCCATCCAAACTCTAGCTATTGGATCTCCAAGAGACCAGTACGTCACAACAATGGACACCACTCTCCGTAACAAACCCCATGTGGTCTCGAACACCCCACTACCAAGTGGTTGTGGCTATCACTATCAGTTTGTTATAGGCTCCAGGCTATAAAAGTGACCCTCCAGATATGTTTTTTCCAAACTCTCTTCTTTTTCTCAATACTCTGCAACTTTCTCTACTGAGTACTCTATTTCTATTGGCCGAAAGAGCTGACTTGATCGTCAGAGGGTCTTGCCAGAGCCACCCCCAGGCTCTGATCGAGACTTGTTTTGTAGGTCACCAGCAGCGACCTTGTCTTCTCCGACTCCAGTGCTTCTCCAGCGACGATCAGATTTTGCACCAACAGCATAGTTGATTAATACTTAGCAAGTTATATTTTAAATTATCAACTAATAACACATTATCTATAAAGACGGAAGGAGTAATTTGAATTTTACCATAGTTGATTATTTTGCCTTTGCCGTTGTCGCCAAAGGTGACTACTCCCCCTTCTTCCTTTCTAGGGTGACGAATTGCTCCTTATCATCCAACATATATATCTTGAGCAGCCGCTATCTAAGTACCACTCCCGTTTGGATCCTTGGGCTACGAGGCATTCTTGCACAAATAATCAAGTAATAGTTTTAGGTACCCAAATCTTCTTGGGTTCTTTTGGACTTGTGGTCATGGTTCCTTTTGGAACCCAAATTCTTTTAACTTATTTTTCACTAAATTTTCTAGTATTGCGCTCAAATGCTTTATGTCCTACTTTTCTACATCTAAAGCAAGTGATACGTGAAGTCCTAATTGATATGGGTGTAGTAAAGAAATTCTTTAGAAACTTAGTTTTGTCTTTAGGTTTATATCCTAGTCCGGCTTTATCATAAACTCCTCTTTGATTATTTAAAATCATTTATAATTTTTCAGAACTACAAGTAAATTTATCAACTAAAAATTTTAATTTATCCAATTCATCCTTTTGGATTTTGTTTTCTTTTTTTAATTTATTGTGGTTACTAATTACCTCTTCCTTTTCTTTTAAAAGAGTTTGTCATTTCCTTAAGATTTTTATTTTTTTATACTAATCGTTTTGAAATCTTTCATCAAGTCATAAAAAGCATCTTGAAGCTCATCAAAAGTAAAATCTGAGTTTAAGAGTAGAGGATACCTCATCATCTTGTGTCATAAAACACAAATTTGCTTCATTTTGGTTTTCTTCCTCTGAGCTTGACTCGTTGCTATCACTCCAAGTAGCTAACATAGATTTCTTTTTTGTTCTTTTTGATCTTTGCTTCAATCGAGGACATTCAGCCCTAAAATGTCCTGGCTTCTTGCATTCATAGTAAGTGGGCTGATGCTTCTCTTTTTTTTTCTCTTTCTCCTTGCTGGCTTCTCCTCTAATGAAGCTCCTCTTCTTGAATCCTTGTCTTCTTCTTTTCATAAATTTCTTGAATTTTCTTGTCACCAAGGCCATGTCTTCTTCATCATTCTCCTCACTGGTGGACAGATCATCTTCTTCTTCAGCTGCCATGGATTTTAGTGCTATTATTTTCTTCTTCTTGTTGTCTTCTTCAGCTGCCAGGGATCTAATGAGCTCCTCCAGAGGTAGTGTTCAGATCCTTTGCCCCCTGGATGGCTGTCATCTTGGCTTCTCATGTCCTAGGCCAAGATCTAAGAATCTTTCTTACCAATTCACTGTTTGCGTAAACTTTTTCTAAGCTTTTCAAACCATTTATAATATCAGTGAATTTTGTGTATATGCTAGTATAGATTCAGTGTGATTCATTTTAAACAATTCATATTGGTGAACTAGCATGTTAATCTTTGTTTCTTTTACTTGATTTGTCCCTTCATGTATGACCTCAAGTCTATCCCAAATTTTCTTAGCTAAACTACAAGTGAAAATTTGGTTAAACTCATTTACATCAAGGGCATAGTAGAGTACATTCATTGTCTTGGCATTTAATTGGACAAGTTTCTTATCGGTCTCCTTCTCCGGCTTAGGAGAGGATGTTCCATTGACAATGATTGTAGGTGTGTGTGGGCCATTGACAATGACCGTCCATATGTCATAGTTAAGGGCTTGAATAAAAATGCGCATGCGAGCTTTTCAATAGATATAGTTAGACCCATAGCAAAAAGGTGGCCTATTTGTGGATTGCCCTTAGATAAGTGAACCTCCTAGTTGGGTTGACATGATCTTTATCTCTAGTTGATAAAATCAATAATTAGCAGAGAACCAAGGCTCTGATACTAATTATTGACTAGGTAGACAGACAACCCAAGATGGGGGGTGAATTGAGTTTTAAAAAATTTAAAGCAGATATGTTCGGTGAAAAACATTTGAAGCCTATGCGAATCAGATGAGAGAGCAAATAAAAGATACAAACAAAAGCACACACACAAACAAGAGAATTTTATAGTGGTTTGGTACACTCCCAGTACCTACGTCCACTCTCCAAGTAAGACTCTTGGAAATTCCACTATAATCCTGCAAGATTACAGTTGGATAGTTTTCTCGGGTTCATTATCCAAAAATCTAGTTGATTTTTTCCTTAGATTCACCAACCATAATCTTTACAAAGATTAGACAAATCAAACTAAGATAAACAATGGAGAGAAAAATCCCAAAAGCCAAGTTCCAACCCCCACTGAAACCAAGTACATGGAAAGAGAAAGATTTTATAATAAAGAATGCTCCTCTGAATGAGCAAAAAGATTTTCGTTGGAAGCCTCCTTGAATGCTTGGAGTTATTGCACTTGAGGGCTTTTCAATGCTTGAGAGAACTATTTGATCAGAGATTTGTGTATTCATTGAAAAATAGGGCGTGCATTTCTTTCTCTCACTTTTCTTAGATATTTCAAAAATACATCTTCTTTTTTTTAGGGGGGGGCAAGAAAGAGAGAGAGAGAGAGAGAGAGCAAATGATGTGCTTTAAAGTGGCTTAACTCATAAAAAAATGGTTAGCCAATTTTGCCAAGATACGAACCAAAACATGAATCGAACCAGAATTTGATTCAATCCGGGGCTAGGGTTTCCAACATGTGCTAGCATGTTCAATCTGCAAACATGATCTAATCCAATTAGACCCTTAATCAATTTTCTTTGTGTGTGGCCCATTGGATTTCACATCTTGCTAGCAATAAGTCTGGGTGTGAAAATTGACCTAATTTGATTAGAATCCAATCTAACCAATTTAGGTCAAATCAAAATAACTCAATTTCAACAATTATGACTCTTTCTAATTAGCAATCAAATTAAACTTTTTAATTTGATCAAACCTATAAATCAAGATTGATGTCTAGCAATGTATCATGATTACCTAGAAGATGTGAAATTTGATGAAAATATCAAATATACCCTTCAGTGGCAATTGACCATACAATTTGATCCTTCGATCATCCCAACATCCTGAATGTATTTATGATTATGGAATCATATCAAACTCAAACACATATTCATAGTGATTTTCTAACAATGATGTCTCTAATGATGAAGCATTAGAAACTCTTTCTAATCTCCATCCTGCTTTTAGCCAAAAGACTTTTTTTGAGTGATCTAGAGATGAGAATTCATAGGATGCGAACTCCTCTTACTAGAAGTGATCAATTTCTTATTGATCGACTCACAACCTTCATACACACTACACCATATCTAGGACATCCCGTACATATCTTAATGCCATGCTTGGGTATGAACCAAAATATGGATTCATATGCACAAGATTTTATGATGATCTCAGGTTTAAGGATCACTTGCACAACTCCCACTTAGAGAACCATCTTTTGACATGCAAGTAAGAATCCATAAGACATTCTCTGTAAGCAAGTCAATTTAGTAAACTCATTTCTTAATGAGCATCCACATCCTTATATTAGTATTTCCATACAAGTGGCTTGTGAGATCAGCCACTCTATCCATTGAGCATATAAAGGATGTACCAATCTTTCCGAAACATTAATCCCTGACTCAATATTTCTACAACTAGGAATTTTTAGAATTAGGATTTTAGGTCTCATAGGCATGATCCATTCATATCCCTTAAAACTATTGCTCTAATCCATGGGGTTCATCATAATCTTAAACATAATAAGATGTAGCTAAAATGATGAAACAATGCCTTATTCCAATAATAAATAAAAAATATCTTTACATGAATTGGAAGTTTATAAAAAAAAGTACCATTGCATCATGCATGCAATTGGCTAATGGGACACTCTTCTTTTAATTGGTCAAGTTCATATCTTTAATTAGACCAAGTGGACCTGATTGTGGTTCAATGGTCGAGCTAAGATTATTAGGTGGATACAATTGAAACTAATTAACTAGTTAGTCATGTTGGTTGGACCTAACCGAACCTTTTTAGTGGAGGCCAAAGTCTACTGATTATGGACTGGAGAAAAATTTAATTACTAAAAATTGTTTGAAGAAACAATTGGTTATGAACCTATCCTTAGATGCACATTGGTTGGCCAACCAAAGTTGGGCTTATGTATAATCTATGTGGATTCTAGTACCCACTAAGGAATTTGGATAATTCTCCGAATTGGAGGTAGAGGCTACCAACTCGAATAAAATAGTGGAAGAACTTTTTGATTAAAGTCTAAATCTTTTAGGTTTAATGAATCAATTACTAATTAGGTTATGATTTTTCTTTGTGCAGATATGGCCACTTCCCTATCACTCCAATCATTGATGGACAATGATAAGTTGGTGGAACCTAACTTTGGTAGCTGGTATCGAAAGTTGAGGATAGACCTGGAGCATGAACGGATCCTATATGTGCTGACGGATCCTGCACCTGAGGAGTCAGCTGCCAATGCATGTGGTACAGTTAGAGACACTTACCAAAAGTGGCTTAGTGATCAGACCATGTGCGCTGCATCATGTTGGCTACCATGAGTGATGAGTTTAGTCATAGATTTTCAGCCAAAGGACATGCTTCAAGTGTTGGAGGATTCCTTTGACACACCCGATGATGTGGAGAGGCACAAGACTAGTTATGCCTTCTTCAACGCCAGAATGCGGGATGATGCCTCTGTCACTAATCATGTATTGTATATTATCGAGCTGATAGAGCGATTGAGCAAGCTCAATTTTTCCTTGTATAAACAATTTGGGAAAAATGCAATACTAAACTCGTTGCTCAAGTCATTTCTTCCATTTCTTACTCATTTCAGAATGACAAAGCCTGAAGTAGACTACCATGAGTTACTGAGGTTACTTCAGAACTTTGAGAAGGATCACCAACTCCACAAGGAGTCGGTGAACTTAGTGGGAGGTTCATCTTCTAGTTCTCGACCCTTTAGGAAAGGAAAGAAGAGCAAGAAGAAGAAAGTTAAGAAGGTGCAAGTTCAGGATGGGACATCTGTGCAGGGCCAGACCAAAAAGATCAAGCCCAATAAGAGTCAAGTTGAATGCTTCTTTTGCAAGAAGCGAGGGCATTGGAAAAGAAACTATCCTCAGTACATTGCCTCTCTGGACTTGAACAAGCAGAGAAAGAAGCAAGCTATTGCTGGGCAAGATATTTATATGATAACTCCTTGAAATTTCTCCATTTATGATATTACAAACTGGGTATTGGATATCGATAGCCCTTACCATATTTACAATTCATTGCAGGGGTTGCAGGTCAGTAGGAGATTCGAGCAAGGAGAAAGGTTCCTAAATGTTGAAGATGGAAGACCAGTTCCAGTTCTTGCTTTAGGAATTCTGAAACTTGTATTTGAGTCCCATATTGTTGTTCTTAGTGATTGTCATTTCTATCCTAGTTTTTGTTTTAATGTTATTTCTGTAGTCCTTTTGGCCAAAAATAATTATGAAATATCAATAAAGAAACAAGTTTGTAATATCATTATGAATGGTGTTACTATTTTTTGTAGATATTTAAATAATGGTGTGTATATGTTATCACAACCTACTATTGTAGTCTATTCCACTGGCAAGCATCTTAGATTAGATAGTGTGTCAAATATCTATTTATGGTACTGTAGGCTAGGTCATATAAATAAGAACAGGATAAACAGGTTGACTCAAGAAAAAATCCTCGAAGTCAGTGATTGTGAATCACTTCCAATCTGTGAGTCCTGTCTTCTTATTAAAATGATCAAGTCACCTTTTACTGAAAAAGATGAGAGAGCCACTGAGCTCTTAGGTCTAGTACAAACTGATGTAAGTGGACCAATGAGCACAAGTGCCAGAGATTGATATGTCTACTTCATCACTTTCACAGATGATCTATCCAGATATGGTGAAACGTAAGTTCGATTTTTTTGAAATGTTCAAATGATTCCAAAGTAAAGTAGAAAAATAAACTGAAAAGAGTATTAAAACTCTTCAGTCTAACCAAGGAGGGGAATACCTTTCCAATGAGTTTCTCACATATCTAGGAGAGAATCACATTCTCTCCTAATGGACTCCTCCAGGAACACCACAACATAACGGTGTGTCTGAAAGGAGGAAGCGAACTCTGTTAGACATGGTCCGATCCATGATGGGTTTCACCAACTTGCCGATATCCTTCTGGGGATATGCACTCAAATTGGCTTATTATCAATAGGATTCCAAGTAAGTTTGTAGTTAAGACTCCATATGAGATATAGATAGGGCGTAAGCCAGTACTTTCATACCATAGGATTTGGGAGTGCCCGGCTTATGTCAAACAGTTAATTACAGATAAACTTGGACTTAGGTCTGACAAGTGCATATTTATAAGATACCCAAAAGAGACCAAAGAATACTATTTCTATCTAGCTAATGAACAAATGGTGTTCGTCAGCCTTAGGACAATCTTTTTGGAAAAGGAGTTCCTTGGTGAATGAACTGTTGCCTCTAAGGTTGAACTTGATGAAGTTCAACTGGTAGAAAAATCGATACCTATAGCTGAACCTGAGTTAGATTTGATTAGATCAAATTCAGAGCCCAGTGTACCTACACCATTAAGGCGATCCAGTAGAGTACCGCATCATCCAAATAGATACTATGGTTTCTTAATCCAAGATGGTGATCCCATCGAACTCGATGAGAATGATGAGGATCCTTACCATATGGATGCTATGCAGAGACCTGATTCTGAGAAATGGCTTGAGGACATGAAATTCAAAATGAAGTCCATGAAAGCCAAGTGGACATTGGTTGACCCACCCGAAGGGGGTTAAATTGATTGGATGTAAATGGGTCTTCAAAAGGAAAAGAGGCACAGACAGAAAGATGGAGACCTATAAAACTCATCTAGTTGCCAAAGGGTATCGTCAACGTTATAGTATTGACTTTGATGAGACATTTTTTCCTTTGACAATGCTCAAATCCATTCGGATTATGCTTGCAATTGCTGCCCATCTGGACTATGAGATCCAGCAAATGGATGTGAAGTTAGCTTTCCTAAATAGAGAGTTGACTGAAGAGGTGTGTATAATACAACCTGAGGAGTTCACATCCACAGATGAGTCTAAGGTGTCCAGGCTTTAGAGATCTATTTATGGACTGAAGCAGGCATCTCGGAGTTGGAACATGCGTTTTGATAAAGTGATCAAAAGGTATGACTTCATTAAGAACGGAGAACAATCCTACATTTACAAATGGGCAAATGGTTCAGTAGTAGTATTCCTTGTCTTGTACTTGGATGACATTCTCTTAATTGGGAATGACATCCCTGCATTGCAGGGAATAAAAGTCTGGTTGTCATCACAATTCTACATGAAGGACTTGGGTGAAGCATCCTACATCCTAGGGATGAAGATCTATAGGGATAGATCTAAAAGGATGCTTGGGTTATCCCAGTTTACGTACAAAGATACTGTGCTGAAGAGGTTCGGCATGGAGAATTCTAAAAAGCGCTATCTCCCGATAGGCCATTAAATTTCTCTCTCTAAAAAGGATTGTACGACAACTCTTAAAGAGAGAGAGCATATGAGTAGAGTCCTATATGCTTTGGCAGCAGGATCTATCATGTATGTCATGACATGTACGAGACTAGACATGGCATACTCACTAGGAGTAGTGAGTAGATACAAGTCTGACCCTAGCAAGTGGTTAAAACCATCCTTAAGTATTTGAGAAATACTAAGGAACAATGGTTGATTTCTGGCAAGTTAGACTCCAACTTTCAATCTGACCATAATGACAGCAGAATCATGTCAGGATATATCTTTACTCTGAATGGTGGATCTATCTACTGGAAGAGTTTTAAGCAGCATACTGTGGTGGATTCTGTTTGCAAAGTAGAGTGCATCACAACATCAGATGCCGCGAAGAAAGCTATGGCTGAGAAAGTTTATCACGAAGCTTAGAGTAGCACCCTCTCTTGATGGTTCGGTCTTGCTCTACTGCAACAGCATTGGTGCCATAGCTCAGGCGAAGGAATCAAAGGCACACCAGCGGACGAAGCACATCCTACGCTGCTTCCACCTGGTCCGAAAGATTATGGATAGAGGTGACGTCGACCTTCAGAAGATCAACGGAAATGAGAATCTGGCCGACCCCTTCACTAAAGCCCTGATGGTAAAGGAGTTCGACAACCACAAGTCAAAGATGGATATTAGATGCTGTGCCGAGTGGCTTTAGGATAAGTGGGAGTTGTTGAAAAATATGTTCCAAAACCAATTATCAGCCTGTTAACTGTTGAGCTTATTATAATTATAATTAATTCATTAATAAATAAAATATATTTTTCGTATTTTTTATCATAAAGTATTTCTAATGAACTCCATTATTGTGATGAAGTCCATAGGACTATTTAGCTTCGATAAAGAGAGAATTTGTCAATTAGTCCTTAAATCTGTTCACGATCAAATGATAGGCTGTTAATTAGGATGATAGCATCTATCGAGCATAGGTCGCTGTACGCCATATAGGTTGATTATCTTCTTAAGTGTGGAGACTGGTATGGCATACAGGTAAGATGTATGGGTACGTCATCATTGAACGTGACTAACTCCAAAGCATTCTGCTGTCAAGAATATCTCTGATGGGATATAGGTATAAGTGTCCCAAAGACTTGAGATCACCTCAGTGACTTGCAAGCAACTCACTGTGCTTTAGTACTAGACTAACTAAATTTCTAATTTAGTAATGGAAGGCTTATGGGCATAGTCAAGTACTTGCGAAGTTCGAGTATGATCAAGATGGAGTTGACCACTTCCAGAGTTGGAGAAGAATGTATCACTATATTTCAATATAGTAAAACCTTGGCCAGGATAATCCATCAGATGGATTTGATATTTTGAAATATAATGTGGACAACCTGATCAGAGTTGACAGTTGAACTCTGAGGTGTCCTACGAGTATTTTGGTTAAGGAGATGAATTATGTGGAAACTATATCCGCATGGGTTCTGAGGATGTTGTTCTACACATTCAACCTATCCGACCGTCGGGTACCATTACAAGATAGTTACTTCGATTGGTATAGAAATTTATTCTCATGCTACTGGCTTACGTTCGGACCTATGAGGTCACACATGCTAGAGCTCACAATATAATTGGATGGTTGATCAATGATTAAGAATCATTCAAGGGTTAAACGATCAATATGATTGATGTTTAACCTAGCGCAAGTGTTACAGGAGGATCAATTATGAATTCAATTGCTAATTGGCTTAATTTGATTAAGCCAAAGGACTGAGATTAAGTCTAATTAAATATGATTTAATTAGATTTAGTTTGGGCTTGATTGGATTAAGTTCAATTGGCTTATTGGATAAGCCAAGTGCAAGGAAAAACTAGTCCTACTTCAACTAGGACTTGGGTCAACCCAATTTCCTAATTTGATTAGAAAACTAAATCAAAATTAAATCTAATTTAATCTAATTTAATTAAATTCTTAATTGGGTTAGAATCTAATTTAATTTGGTTGACTTGATTTTGATTTAATTTGGTTTGTGAAACCATGTTTGACCAAGTCATAGATGGAATCCTAGTGAGAATAGTATTACACCTTGTGCCACCTTAACCCTCCACGCCTCCCATGCCTATTTTTTAGGAATTTTTCATGGAAATTCTCTTTCCCCTGATCTTCATGTATGCCTCCTCTCTTTCTCTTTTTCCCCATGAAGGACTTAGGAGAAACATCCTACATCCTTGGGATGAAGATCTATAGAGATAATAGATCTAAGAGATTGCCTGGATTATCCCAGGCCACGTATATTGTACTGTGTTGAAATGGTTCTGCATGGAGAATTTTGCTCCCAAAGAAGGATTGTTCGACAACCCCTCAAGAGAAAGAGCATATGAGTAGAATTCCATATGCCTCGATGTTGGGTTCTATTATGTACACCATGATATTTACAAGATCTGATGTAGCATACTCACTAGGGTAGTGAGTAGATACCAATCTGATCTAGAAAGAACCACTAGAATGTTGTGAAAACCATCCTTAAGTATTTAAGAAATAATAAGGACTAGTGGCTTATTTTTGATGAGTTTGTTTTAAAACTTATGGAATTTACAAATTTTAGTTTTAAATCTAATCACGATGGTAGCAAGTGTCGAGATACATATTTACCTTGAATGGTAAAGTGGTTTGCTAGAAAAGTTCTAAGTAGCACACTATGGCCGACTTAATTTGCGAGGCAGAGTACATTGCGACACCATTGCTATAAAGGAAGCTGTATGGCTGAGGAAACTCATCACCGAGCTTGGAGTGGCACCCTTTCTTGATGGTGTAGTTTTGCTTTACTATGACAGTACTGGAGCCATTGCTCAAGCGAAAGAACCAAAGTTACATCAGTGGACAAAGCATACGTTGCTACCACTTTATCCAGAAGATCGTGGATTGAGATGACATTGACCTTCAAAAGATTGATGGAAAGGAGAACTTGATTGACCCATTCACTAAAGCTCTTATGGTCAAAAAGTTTGATGATCATAAATCAAAGATGGGTATACGATAATATACTGATTTGTTTTAGTCCAAGTGGGAATTATTGAAAATTGTGTCCCAAAGCTAATCGTAAGCCTATTGATGGTTAAGCTAATTTATATAAATATAAATAAATTAATTATTAATAAATATTATTTAGTTTTTTCATCACAAACTGTTCATCTTCTCTTAATATATTGTGATAAAGTTCTTAGGACTATTTAAAATTGATAAAGAAGGATTTATCATTTGGTCTTTAAATTTTGTTCGTGACCAAATGATATGACATTAAAAAAGATGATGACGTTTATTGAGTATAGATCATTGTATGCCATATTGGTTGGTTATCCTTGGAACCAAGGAGTGTGTAACACTGATATGGCATACAAGTGAGATGTAGGAGTACATCGTCATCGAACAGTGACTCACCTATGGAGTGCTCTGCTATAAAGAGCAACCAACAAAGGGTATGAGCATGAGTGTCTCTCAGACTTGAGATCACTAGGTGACTTGCAAGCAACTCACTATGCTTTGGTACTGAACTATTTGCATTTCTAATATAGTGAGGGAAGGTTATTGGGTATAGTCAAAATACTTGATAGATCTATGTGTGAGTCACGATGAGATTGACCCCTCCGAACTATTGAAGATAATGTATCATTGTATTTCAGTTTAGTAAAATCTTGGCCAGGATAATCCATCTGATGATGGATTTGAAAGGTTGAATACAATGTGGATGACTTATTTAGGGTTGACAGCAAACCTTAGGTCATCCTGAGCATTTAGGGTCAAAGGGATGAATCATGCAGTAACCATACACCAAAGTTTTTGATTATTACTTTTGCAAATATTCAACCTATTCAGATGTCAGGAACCATTGCTGGACCTCCATGGATCATTCATCTCCATTATCCCCAGGCTTGGCAAATTCATGCTCTAGTCAGACTACCAAATACATCTACAACTACTTTCCTGCCTTCCTGCAATCGAAGGATATATAGTTGCTTCTTCAGCTTTTTTTTTTTACCATTACCCCTTGGGTGATTTCTCTTGATCCATTAAAGAGCCCCACACTGCCCATCTTCCTAGAGAACCCTATCACCTAATCGTCATATACCTAGATCTTTCCACTAAGATCGACCAACAAATCATATATCCAAACCTTCCATCCTGAGAAAAATCTCTTCCCGTTAATCCTCTTTGCCTCCACCTTCAACCTGCTGCTCCTGGTTGGCCAAACCACAGTAATAACAAGGTAGATCTGAGATATATTATAGAATACTTGTGCAGATTTTTGATTTTACCATGTATGACTTCTCCTTCACTTTCATGCACCATTGGACAATGATACCAATTGTTGAATCCATGGTATCGCCCTGATACCATATTGTGGAAACTTCTGATCTTTAGTGTGGACCTGAATAGATCTTTGATATTCTATAAGGACAGCATACCACTAATCTGCCACCAAGATCTATGATGGGGTCCCTCCCTCCTAGGGTTTGAGGGAGGTGCCCCCCCTCTCTAGGGCTTCTTCAAGAACCCTGAGGTGGCAACACAAGAGAAAAGAGAGAAAGATGTTGATGGAGAAAAGATCTGTATTCCACTATATTTTTCTTTGAAATCGTAATACAACATATGTATTTATACATAGCCATTAGGCCCGACCAAAAACTCTCTTAGCTAACCCAATATATGAAAGCACTCACTGAGCCCATGCACACCCATGTCTCCCATGCTCTCATCCTCAGGATCTAAACCTATACATGAATTAGCTACCTTAAGACCTCTCAAACTAGGCCTTAAGACCCTTAGGACCAACCCAAACCCTAGCCCCAAACAAACCCCATGTGCATTTTTGCCTGCAAAAATCGAGACGTCTCTAACTAAGACTGAGACGTCTCACTTGCATCCGCGATGTTTCATCTTCAAACTTAGACCTTTCTATCTGGGACTGTGCTGAAGGCCACTTTCTATCTATTTGAACTCTGAGATCGAGATGTCTCGGTCCATCCTCGAGATGTCATGATAGGAATCAAGACATCTCCACCTGAGATCGACACGACTCTAACTATGTATCGACCCCTTTTTTACCTGATTCTTCTTCTTGGCTTAGGTTCTTTGCTCCACCACCGCCTCCACCCTAGGATAACTCCTAGCCCTAGGACCATACCTATCCTAGTATCCTAGAGTCAACACCTTGACTGCACCCATGGCCTCTCAAGGCTTGGGAGGATGACACCAATCCTTACTAAAAGAGGACTCCTAAGCATGTAAGACATGAAACCTAGAGGCAATCAAGAGAGAAAGAGAGAGCTAGAAATTTTTGGGTGGGTGTGAGTAAGGTTTTGGCACCCTTCTCTTGGCTATCCACTTCCTTGGGCAGCATCTCCTCCTCTGGCATGGTGATCCCCTAGTGTGGAGCATCATCTCTTGGCTTGAGATCCGATCTCAAGGCTTTCCTTTGGTAGAGATCTTCATCTCTCCTTCCTGCTAAGTTTGGCATGCACGAGAAGTAGAGGATCTGCACATCCAGATCTCATGAAGCAACAAACTTCAGAGTCTTTATTTTAGATTTAATTTATCACTACAAAATCAATGTATGCATTCATATTTGATATGAAAAAGTTTTTAAATTAAATCTATCCATCTTTTCCTAGCTTTTGGCTGCAAACCAAAAGCATATTTTCCTTTCAGCAACCTCATGGTCACACAAACCTCTTCAAACTCTCTAATGAATATGTATGCATCCTCTATTCCAGTAAATTTTTGAAGCATATTAATAATCTGAGGTTTAATTTTAAAATTATTTATAGTGGATTGGGGCAACCTGATGCAAGAAGGTTGGATGGAGCCAACTGGGTAACTATTAGATGTATGCCCTAGTAGCTAGAATGGCTAACACTTGTAATACACTTCTAGGAGCAATTTTATAATTTTGATTATAAATTAATAAAAAATTATTTTTCATCATAGTGTGTATTTAAAGTATCAGTGATACATCCTTTGAATTAATGATAATGATAACTCATATTTTCAAAAGTTGAAAATTTAAGACATGAATTTTCATAATTAACTCATAAACTGCTCCGGACCATAGGATCATCACGAAGGATGGTGATTCATCTGGAAGATTGGTGTACGATCTCTTTCTTAGGATAGATAAGTCTTGAGTTTACAGTGTGGAGACACCGAAGCAAGAGTACAGGTACTCGTTAGAGAATAAGGGCACTAAGCATGACCACCTCGAGCAATCATAAAAAAGTCTACCTTCTCGTCGATGACTGGCTCGATACTGCTATGGCATCGATAGTTCACCTTAAGGGTGTTATAGTTTGACTACACTATAACTTAGTCTCCTAGCCATTCAGAATCATAAGGTGTATGTTGGCTATAACATGTTCATTATAGAAATTGGATTGCACTAATAGTAGATCTATCTACCTCGGTAGATGAGGAGTAGCCCTATGATGATCATGAGATTGAGCCATAAGCCCATGGCCATGGTAGTGTAAAAATGATAGAAAAAGTTTCTATTAGGATTTCACATCAGACTCGAATCAAATGGTTAATTCATATGATGGATATTGGATTTGATGAGTTCACCTTAATCCTAATCCTATCAGGGCTCAAGATAGAAGAATCTAATCATACAAGTAGCTACACTGAGAGATTCACTTTCAGTTCTGATAACATGCCACCATATATTGCTAGGTGTCACTGATGGATTTTGAGAGCAATTAGAATGATCTTGATGATCGATCATTCTAATTGTATTAATCAAAAAAGTTCTGATCCATCGAAAGGTATTTCGATGATGTCGATGATGGAGATGGTGATATATCTCATTATCATATGGAACTGAATCTAGCTAGATCACACAAACAAGTATTTTGGTCTAGATATGATCAATCAAGCTAACCCAGTTTGATTGATTTGGATTAGATCGAATTAGATTCAAGAAAATCATGATAGCACACGATTGAGCCTACCTTTCTCCTTCTGTAGGCTTTTTGGTTTGTCTCGGTTGAGCCAAATTAGTTTGGAATCACTAGAGAATCCTATATAAGTTTGTCTTTATTTGACTAGAGCTTGTCCAGATCAGAAATGAAAGAAAATCTGATTTTCTACCTTAGGATCATCCAGATCTGATTAAATCTGAGGTGGATTTTTCTACAAAAAATCCTTCAATCTGATCAGATCTAAGAACAATCTGATCAGATCTAAGAGTTCTTAGATCTGATCATGGTGATCTAATATTAAAAAATTAAAAATTAAATTAAATAAGATTTAATTTCAAGTATCTTGTTGGGTAATTTGATTATCCTATGATGATCCTGTTGGTTTCTGAGATTCTGGAAGGAGCCACACACGCGACCTCTACCGATATCCACTCGAGCAAGATCTGAACGTCTCTCCTTACGAATCTCTCCTCCAAAGATTAGATCTAAATCTGAGGTGTACATCCTTCAAAACTATTTCTAAAGATAGCCCGTCCATCTACGAACACCATCATGTAGATCCTGAATCTTGCACCAAAAATCATGGACCTTCTTCTCAAATTTGTGCCTAAATTTTTAGGTGTGGAAGAGAGGGAGAGAAGATAGAGAGTGCATGACAATACTTGGGTGTGAAAATTATTTTCATGCGATGGCACAATGGCGTGAGAGGTTTTTAATCCCAACGCCACATAGAGTCCTTCTTTGACCAAATAACCAATTTATTTTATCTTTGGGACTCTAGGACTTATTCTCCACATGAAACCACCAGATTCCATCTAGTCTTGCCACCAAAAATGATTCAAAAAGTGGGCAACATGAGTAGAAAAGGAAGAGTCTATTATGCCTAGGACTCTTCCCTCGAGAGTTTGATCCAAATCAAACTTGTTGGAGATAAACCCACACCTACCAAAGTTCGGGTAAGATTCTGACTAAATCAATTTCATCTGGCTGTGGTTATAGAAACTGAACCTCAACCCACAGGAATATTCAAGCTCTGAATCATTCTGAAATGACCAACCTCCCACACAATAGCCAGAGAATCTGATTGACCAGGAAGACCGATTTTGGATTCGACAAGATGTCGCGGATTCCTTCTCTAGGCAAGCTTGAACAGTCAATACCACCCCAAAGAACTGGCCAAGTCCCCAGCACCTGCGCATCCCGCTCGACCGATCTCCCTCCAATGGTCGAACTCCTTCCGGACTCCCCCAACAGGTGAACTCCTCTAGTAGTCGAACTCTTTTCGGATTCCCCCAACAAACGAATCCCTCTAGTATCCAAACTCCTTCCGGACTCCAACAGACGAACTCATTCTAGATTCCCTCCAACGGCCAAACTGCTCTAGCAGTTGAACACCTTTCGGACTCCAATAGGCAAACTCCTTCTGGATTCCTCCAACAGGCGAACTCCTTTCGGACTCCTCTAGCAGCCGAACTCCTTTCGAATTCCCCTAACAGGCAAACTCCTCCAATAGGCGACTCCATCTAGGATTCTCTCCAGTAGTTGGGTTCCTCCATCAGGCAAATTCTTCCTCGGGTTTCTCCTCCAGAAGAGTTGCGTGCAGATCTCTCCAGCAGATCTACTTCCTGATTCCAGAAGAGTCTCCTCTCCTACATAAATCTGGTCTCAGACACGGTATGAATCGACCCACACCCGGACTACCTTAGAGGAGTCCGAAGTCCTCTAGAATTGATATAGCTCAAAGGTCATCACCAACCAATGCCTACTCCAAAATTTGACTATCAAATCTCAAACGGACTGGCACCTCGCAACAATAGATACTATCCTCCATAACAAACTCTACATGGCCCCGAGCGGCCCACTACCCAATAGAATTGATATATCACTATCGGTTTGTTACAGGCTCCATCTATAAAAGGGATCCTTCAGATATATTTTCTCCAGGCTCTCTTCTCCTTCTCAATACTCTGCAACTCTCTTGACTGAGTACTCCATTTCTGTTGGGCGAAAGAGATCGAAGGCCTCGTTGAACTAAGATGAGATGAGGGGAGAGGTCCAACTGACGGTCCTAATGTGCCCCTACACCCCATTAGGAATAGGAGGAGAACCTCATCCTAACGTGAGCAAAGCGAAGATGAGAACCAACCGATGGATCCGACAAACCTTTATGATCATACAAGGGGTGGAAGGTCAAGGCCATGTTGATTTAAAAAGAGGAAATGGCCAAGGCCCTATTAAGGATTGATGAGCACATTCGACTACAACTGTGCCCAATGCCAAAGGAAAAATCCCATCCTAATTTGCGGAATGAATGCCTGACCCGACGTCTGCGACAAGCATCTCGTTAGAAATGAAAGAAAAATAAGGCATCCAAAATCGAATCTGCAAGAGATGACAACGAAAAAGGTACTATTTTATTATGAAGTTAAGTTCGTTACAAGTAAAAGTTAATAAGATCAATTATAATGGGCACACTACAAGCAAAATAGAGGTCAGCAAAGGCCGACCGTGCAGAAAAGCAAATGCATTTCAAACAAGATAAAGATCGGCGAAACCAGTTACATAAAAAAAAAAGGAGGTGAAGTCCTAAGGCGATCCGAGCTCTTCAGACTTTAGGCTATCGGCTCCAGCCATCACCAAAGCTTTCTTGAGTTTGAAAATTTCCTCCTCTTCTTGTATAGACCATCGATGTACATCCTATTGGAGTATTCAAATTTGGCCTCGAGCTCTCGCCGCTGCTTCCTCAAAACCTCAGATTTAGCTTTAGCATCCTTGACGGCTTGACGCTTCCAAGTCAACTGGAGCTTCAATTCTTAAACTTCAGTTTTCTCCACCCCAATAGCCTCCAAGAGTTCATCGATAGTCAGAAAGATGAGCTCCTCAAGTTCGCCACTTGATCTAACCTACTGAATGCAATGAAACTTCTTTCAAAATAGGTCACCTTGTCCCTGGCAGCCTTTAGCTTGCCTTCAAGCCTGGACATCTTCCTTGCCCAGGTCCCCCGGTAATTATTGTGCTGATCTTCAAAATCCTACAGCAGCTTTTGAAGCTGGGAGAACTTCTTCGACCAGTTCCAGTTATGATGAGCTTTGTTGGTGGACCACAATGAACTCCCTTCCAAGAGATGAATCTTCTCTTTCGCCTTCTTGAGATCAACTTCTAGAGAGCCAATCTTCACTGTGAGCGCCCAGGACTTGTCGCTCATGCTCTTCCAGAGTACGGTGAGCTCCTTCTCAAAATTTTCTTTCTGAATGCTGAAGCTCACCGCATCCTTTATGTGTAAACTTCGGAGGCAAGTGACTCCTTAGTCGCCTCTGCAGCATTTTTTCGAGAGGCTTGAAGGTCGGCCTCAACTCTCTTCAATCTTTTTCTCAATTGGTAGACCTCCTTCAAACTCTTTATCAAAAGCTTGAACGAAACCGCCTAAGGTAAGGGGGTCGGCATCAATCGGAGAAAGGAGGTTGTAGCCCTGATCGATAGAGATGTTCTGAATCACATACAATGCAAAGAGTAAAGGAAAAGAAGGATTTGCTCTCATTACTTGAAATATGTTTGGTACACCCAAAATAATAATAATAATAATAATAATAATAATAATAATAATAATAAAGGGTACATAGATGTCAAAAGATTAGACCTCGAGCGGCTCGCCCACTGGAGAGGTCGGGTCATTCTCGGTCGGCTCCGACCCTTGGGCAAGCTCGAACCCTGCACCTGCAGATTCAAGAGCGACCTTGGCATCGGTGCGTGAAGGGTCAGCTCTATCCTCTGGCTCTTCTAGGAGGAGATCCAGATTGATGTTGGAGAAATTCTCGGTGACTCGCCCCATGCAGAATTGGAACCCTTCCAAGGAGGCTTCCTAGGCAAAGTCTATTTTGATGTCCTCCATATCCTTGGAGGACTTGAAGTTATGCACAACCCTTTCCATGGTAGTGCAAACCTCCTCTTGCACCTTCCTTTTCTCCTTCTTTTCCAAGGCTAGCTCGGCCCTGAACTTCACCATCTTGCCATGCTCCTCTCTTAGTTCATTCTGAAGTCATTCGACTTCAGACGAATGGGTCTCTGATCGACACGTGTCCCACTCATCATGGCATAAAGCTTCCAATGGACAGACCCTTAATGGCACTATACTTCAGGTAGACTTCCAAAGGGAATTCGAAAAACGTCTCTTCGAGTCACCATGCATATACGAAGCTCCAATGCCAGCTCAATAAAAGCCAAAACATCCCGTCCCACCTAGAAGCGAAAAACCAAGTAGGACTGAAAAATCCTTCGAACTTCGGTAGTCTCCATCTTACTCCCATCCTTCAAACTTCCAACTCAGGAGTAGGGGACTAGTGTTAGGGATAAATCCACACCAACCGAAGTTCGGCTAAGATTCTGACTAAATCAGTTTCATCTGGTTGTGGTTATAGAAATTGAACCTCAACCTACAGAAATATTCAAGCTTTGAATCATTTTGGAATGGCCATCCTCTGACACTATAGCTAGAGAATCTGATTGATCGAGAAGACCGATTTTGAATTTGACAAGCCGTCGTGGATTCCTTCTCTAGACAAGCTTGAACAGTCAATACCGCCCCAGAGAATCAGCCAAGTCCCCAGCACCTACTCATCCCATTCGGCCGATCTCCCTCCAACGGCCAAACTCCTCTAGCAGCCAAACTCCTTTCGGACTCTCCCAATAAGCGAACTCCTCTAGCAACCAAACTTCTTCCAGATTCCCCCAATAGGCGAACTCCTCTAGCAGCCGAACTTCTTCCAGACTCCAACAGATGAACTCCTTCCAGATTCCCTCCAACGACTGAACTCTTCTAGCTGCCGAACTCCTTCCGGACTCCAACAGGTGAACTCCTTTCGGATTCCTCCAATAGGCGAACTCCTTCCAGATTCCTCCAATAGGCGAACTCCTTCCAGATTCCTCCAACAGGCGAACTCCTTTCGAACTCCTCTAGTAGCTGAACTCCATCCAGATTCCCCCAATAGGCGAACTCCTTCTAGGATTCTTCCCAATAGTTGGGTTCCTCTATCAGGCAAATTCTTCCTTGGATTTCTCCTCTAAAAGAGCTGTGTGCAGATCTCTCCAGCAGATCTACTTCCTGATTCCAGAAGAGTCTCCTCTCCTACACAAATCCGATCTCGAATATGGTATGAACTGACCCACACCCGGACTACCTTAGAGGAGTCCGAACTCCTCTAGAATTGATATAGCTCAAAGGTCATCACCAACTGATGCCTACTCCTCCGAACTTTGACTACCAAATCTCAAACGGTCTGGCACCTCGCGACAACAGACACTATCCTCTATAACAAACTCCACGTGGCCCCGAGCGGCCCACTACCTGATAGTTACGACTGTCACTATCAGTTTGTTATAGGCTTAGTCTATAAAAGGGACCCTCTAGATACGTTTTCTCCATGCTTTCTTCTCCTTCTCAATACTTTGCAACTCTCTCGACTGAGTACTCCATTTCTGTTGGTCGAAAGAGCTGACTTGATCGTCGGAGGGTCATGCTGGAGCCACCACCCTAGGCTCTAGATGAGACTTATTTTGCAGGTCACCAGCGGTGATCTCTTCTTCTCCGACTCCGGCGCTTCTCCGACGACGATCAGATTTTGCACCAACAAAACTCTATCAAAACCTAGTCAAACCATGACCATAAATCACGAAATTTGGCACACCCATAGCATTCGAGCCCTGTTACATATCCAAAAATTAGATCGAAAAGATTTTTAGAGAATTTTCTAAAAGCATCTGATCAGGTGACCCTCAGTTCTCTCAATTGGGTCAACTTTTAACCCTAGTCCAATTGCACTAGGAATGGATTTAATTTCTACAATTAATTTGACCTGCACTAGTTCCAGTTAGATGAAAATAAATTCATTGAAGGTAAAGGAATAAGTCAAATTAAATTTGACTCGATTGCGATGAATCAGAAAGATTATAGAAGGAGAAAGCCAGGTTCAATCATGTGCTAGCACGACTACCTTGAACTTGATTGGATCTAATCCAAATCAATCAAATTGGGTTAGCTCAATTGATGACATCTAGACTCAAACTCTTATTTATGTGATCCAGTTAGGTTCAGTTCCATATGGTAATGAGATATGTCGTGATCACTATTATCGACATCATTGAAATACCTTTCGATGGACCAACTCTTTCGATTCATACAATTAGAATGATCGATCATCAAAATCATTCTAATTGCTCCCAAAATCCACCAATGATACCTAGCAGTATATGGTGGCAATCCATCATAACTAAAAGTGAATCTCTCAGTGTAGCTACCTGTGTAATTGGGTTCTTCTATCTTGAGCCCCGATAGGATAACGATTAAGGTGAACTCATCAAACCCAAAATCCATCATATGAATTAATCATTTGATTCAAGTTTGATGTGAAATCCTAATAGAAATTCTTCCCAAAATCCATCATATGAATTAATCATTTGATTCAAGTTTGATGTGAAATCCTAATAGAAATTCTTTCTATCATATTCACTCTGCCATGGCCATGGGCTTAAGAACTCAATCTCATGGTTATCATAGGACTACTCCTCACCTACCGAGGTAGATATATCTCTTATTGGTGCAATCCAATTCTTACAATGAACATGCTATAGACACCTCAAGATTTTGAATGGCTAGGAGACTGAATTATGGTGTAGTCAAACTATAACACCCTCAAGGTGAACTGCCGATGCACCATAGGTCAAAGAATCAGAAACACCACTGCAGCATCAAGTCAGTCATCGATGAGAAGGTAGACTTTCTTATGACTGCTCGAGGTGGTCATGCTCAGTGCCCCCATTCTCTAACGAGTACTTGTACTCTCATTCTGGTGTCCCACACCATAGACTCAAGATACATCTATCCTAAGAAAGCGATCGTACACCATCCTTCTGAATCGATCACCATCCTCATGATGATCCTACGATTGAGAGCAGTTTATGAGTTAATTACAAAAATTCATGTCTTAAATTTTCAACTCTTGAAAATATGAATCGTCATTACCATTAACTCAAAGGATGTATCATAGATACTTTAAATACACACTATGATAGAAAATAATTTTTTTATTAATTTATAGTTATAATTATGAAATTGCCCTTAGAAGTGTATTACAAGTGTTAGCCAATTTGGCTTCTAGGGCACACATCTAACAAACTCCCACTTGATCTAAAATCAATTAGCTATAAATCTAAGTCCCATCTTCTCAAGATGGGCTTCGATTTTTTGTTGGCTCAATGGCTTTGTCAGTGGATCAGTCGCATTATCTACAGTATCGACTCTCTTGACCTTGACATATCTCTTCTCGAGGTAATCGTGGATGAGGTGGTATCACCGCTCGATATGCTTGGATTTCTAATGAGACCTCAACCCCTTAGCTAGGGTTATGGTACCATTGTTATCGCAGTATAGAGAGACGGCATCTGGTGGCATCATTCCAAGCTCTGTGGTGAATTTTTTGTACCAAAATGCCTTCTTTGCAGCCTCTGACGTAGGATGTACTCTACTTCCATGGAGTCTGCTATCACCATCTACTTAGAACTCTTCCAACTGACAGCTCCATCATTACAAATAAACAGACTTCCAGATGTCGACTTTCGATCATTTATGTCGGACATAAAATTCGAGTCTGTATACCCCTAAATCTGGAGTTCTTCATTACCAAAAACTAGAAACATATCCTTAATCCTTCTTCTCAAGTACTTAAGGATACATTTTATAGAAGTCCAGTGCTTCTTCACCAGGATTCGACTGATACCTGCTTGTGATGCTCACAGCATGGGCAATATCAGGTCATGTACATAACATGGCATACATGAGGCTCCCTATTGCCGAAGCAAAAGGGATCTTGCTCATGCATTCAATCTCCTCAGGTGTGCTAGGGCACATCTTCTTGAAGAGATGAACGCCATGTCTAAAGGGTACTAAAACTCTCTTAGAGTTTTCCATGCTGAACCTCTTCAGCACCTCCTCTATGTACATTTTCTGTGAGAGACCCAGCATCCTATTCGGTTTGTCTCTATAGATCTTAATTCCCAGAATAAAGGATACCTCTACTAGATCTATCATAGAGAACTCCTTAGACAACCACATTTTAACTGTAGTCAACATGGCAATATCGTTCTTAATTAGGAGGATGTCATCCACGTACAGTATGAGGAAGACAACAGTGCTCCCACTGACCTTTTTGAAAATACAGGGCTCCTCCTCATTCTTGATGAATCCAAATGATTGGATTACATCATTGAAACAAGCATTCCAGCTCCGAGATACTTAATTAAGTCCATATATGGACCTTTGCAACTTGCATACCTTGTGATCATCATCACTGGATGTGAAACCTAGCGACTATTCCATATAGTTATCTTCCTCAAGATATCCATTTAAGAATGTTGTTTTCATGTCCATTTGTAATATTTCGCAATCAAAATAGGCTGTAATAGCAAGCAATGTGCGGATGGACTTGAGCATGGCTACTGGCAAAAAAGTATCCTGATAGTCAATGCCTTCATGCTGACTATATCCTTTCGCTGTGAGCCTTGCTTTGAATGTCTCTACATTTCCATCAGCACCTATCTTTCTCTTGAAGATCTATTTACACCCAATAGGTACTATACCTTCTGGTGGATCTATCAAGGTCCAGACTTAGTTCAAATGCATTGAGTCAATCTCTGACTTCATTGCTTCTAACCATTTCTCGAAGTCGATATCTAATATTATCTTGTTATATTTTTGGATTATCACCATGAACCCCATTTCCTATGAGGAACATTTTTTCTACGTCTTTTGAGATAGTACCTAAGTACCTTTTAGGAGGATGAAAAATTCTACTTGATCTACGAGGTGGAGAAGATAGTATCTGGGTTGGCTCAATCTGATTGGGTTCCATAGGTTCCTTAGCTCATTTCTCATCGGAGACTTTCTCCTTGAGTCTAATCTATCTTTCGATGCCACCATCTTGAATAAACTATTTTTCAAGGAAGATGGCGTGTCAACTCACAATCACATTATGATCTTCTAGAAGATAGAAATAATACCCTAATGACTCTTTAGGATGTCCAATAAACCAAGCTCTAAAGGACCTAGACTCTAATTTGTCCGCCTGTTGTCTCTTGACATTGGCCGGACAATCCCAAATTTTGAGATGACTCAAACTTGATTTTTTACCAAGCCATATCTCATAGGTATGGTAGGAACGATGTTAGAGAAAATCTTATTCAGTAAATATATAGCAGTCACAAGACTAAGTCTCCAAAGAAACTCAGAAAGGTTCGTGAAACTCATCATGGATCGGACCATATCTAATAGAGTCTGATTTCTCCATTCTAAAATCCCGTTAAGTTGAGGCATTCCAGATGGAGTCCATTGAGAGATTATGCTATTGTCCTTAAGATAGTCTAGGAATTCTCAACTAAGATATTCGCCTTCTTGATCTGATCAAAGAATCATAATAAATTTTTCTATTTATTTTTTTACTTCGAGTCTGAATTTTTTAAACTTTTCAAAAGCTTCAGATTTATGTCGCATCAAATACACACCCATACCGGATAGATCATCGATAAAGGTGATGAAGTAGACATAATTGCCCATAGCCGGCACATCAAATAGGCCACACACATGTGTGTATACCAGGGCGAGTAGGTTTGTGGCCCTTTTCCCATATCCTATAAAAGGAAGCTTGGTCATTTTGCCATGAAGGCGTGATTTATAAATTAGATATGACTTGATAGTTAATGGACTCAATAGTCCAGATTTCTCTAATTTGTTAATCCTGTTTTCAGCTATATGACCTAGCCTAAGGTGCCCAAGATATTTATCATTTAGACTATTCCTAGGTCACTTTGATCTTATGGCATTCATGTTTTGCTCGATATTAAAAATAAAAACATCAATATGTAACTGATAGAGACTATTTATAAAGAAAGCACATGCCATTTTATTTCTTTCATTACGAATATTACAATGGTCCTTAAGAAAACTAATTACATAGCCTTCTTGTGCTAAACATGAAATAGAAATCAAATTTCTGCTTGCTGCAGGCACATAAAAATAATCTCTAAGAACTAAATCTAATCATGATGGTAATTAAAGATGGTAGGTTCCCACAGTCATAGTAGCAACTCTTGCTCCATTCTCGATGCGTAGGATCATCTCACCATCCCTCAGTCTTCTGCTATCCTCAAGACCCTGCATAGAAGTGCACAAGTGAGCACTAGAACCAGAGTCAAGCATCTAACTGGATGCAGAAGAAATCGTAAGATTAGATTCTATAACGAGCATACTCCAGAAGGACCTACCTCCTTCTTGTTCTTCAGGCTGGCCAGGTAGAGAGGACAGTTTCACTTCTAGTGGCCGTCTGTATTATAATGAAAATATTTTTTCTTATTAGCGGCCTTTTTCTTTGGCTCTGCCTTCTTCTTCTTTCACCTTCTGCTTCTTCACAGACTTCTTCTTCTTTCCAAAAGACTTTCTTTTGGAAGAAGTCTGCTCCACAGCAAGCACCGAGCCCTTTGAACCTTTCATATAGAGCTCAGTAGTAACCAACATATTCATAAGTTCAGCCAAGGTATTTTACAGTTTATGCATATGGTAGTTCATTACACATCAGTCAAGAATTATAGAATTATATCAATCTGCAGAACTTGATCTAACTTGATACCGAGCTTTTCAAGCTCTTCTAAGTTCTTGATCATTATCAGATAATGATCTTAGACCAACTGCCCATCATGCATCTGAGCCTTAAAAAGTCTCTTAGTGACCTAATATTTGGCTGCGTGACTTTGTTCACTAAATAACTCTTGCAGGTGAACCAACATTTGGCGCCTAGTCTTAATGTCTTCATGTTGATGCTGGAGCTAATCAGACATCGAGCCCAATATGTAATACCTAGCTTTGTTATCTTCATCTATCCATTTTTTAAGAGATGCTCTCTGATCAACAGATGGATGTGCTGGTAAAGTGGAAGGATCCTATTCCAACAAATGATTCAACTTATCAAAACCCAAAACTATTTTGAAATTCCAAAGTCAATCCCTTATAGTTGGATCTGATCAGTCTATGGGTATCTAGAATACAGGCTAGTAGGTTGGATGCAGACATTTTCCTATAGAGAATCAAATAATACAACAAAATAGGTTTTTAGCAACATAAATATTTATGATGAAATAATTTATGTTGCAAATATGATTATTAGCAATGAAAAAATATTTCCATCGCAAAAAAAATTATTAGCGATGGAAAAAAATTTTCATCGCTAATAATTTATTATTTACGATGGAAATTTTTTTCCATCACAAATAATAATTATTACCAACGAAAAATTTTCATCATTAATAAATGATCTTTAATAATTTTTTTAAAAATAATATTAGATTATTAGCGATGAAAACTTTTCATCGCTAATAATCAATTATTTATGATGAAAAAGAAAGTTGCATCACAAATAATTGATTAGTAGTGACAAAAAATTTGTCGCTAATAATCTTTCATTAATAAATATTTTTTATGAAATTAAATGATAGATTATTGGTGATGGAAACTTTTTATTGCTAATAATCAATTATTTATGATGGAAAAGATAGTTGCATCGCAAATAATTGATTATTAGTAATAAAAATTTTTTATCACTAATAATCTTTTTTAAAAATTAAATAATAAATTATTAGCGATAAAAAATTTTTGTTGCTAATAATCAATTATTTACGATGGAAAAGATAGTTGCGTTGCAAATAATTGATTATTAGCGATGAAAAATTTTCATCGTTAATAATCTTCTATTAATAAATACTTTTTAAAAAATTAAGTGATAGATTATTAGCAATGAAATTTTTTTTATTACTAATAATCAATTATTTGTAATGGAAAAGCTGTTAAGTCGCAAATAATTGATTATTAGCAATGAAAATTTTCTATTGCTAATAATCTGCCATTAATAAATATTTTTTAAAAAAATTAAATGATAGATTATTAGCGATAAAAATTTTTCATCGCTAATAATCAAATATTTATGACATAACTATCTTTTTCATCATAAATAATTGATTATTAGTGACGAAAAATATCCATCGCTAATAAGCTGCCTTTAATAATTTTTCTTTAAAAAATAAAATGGTAGATTATTAGCGATGAAAATTTTTCATCGCTAATAATCAATTATTTGCAACATAAATACTATTTACGTGGCAAACAATAATATTAATGATTAAAAATTTTCATCGATAATATTTTGTTGCAAATAAGTTGATTAGAGTTTTAAATTAAATAGAATTATGAACTCCTTTAAAAATAAAAAATCAAAAAAATACAGCATGCAGGGCCGATGCGATGGGGTCAAGGAGTCCGACTGCATCCACTGTTAGCTCGCCCATAAGCAAAATAAGTATATTTTTTTATAATTTTTAAAAATTAGTATTCTTTTAAAAAAATTATTTTTCTCTGAATATTATATAATTTTATAATTTAAATCTCATCTTCACCATTCATTATTTAAGTTGTTATCGTGCAAGCACCATCACAAAATATCACCTTGATCTGAAAGTTCTAGCTATGCAGATCGATAAAATTTAATTTCAATGATCATGAACGATCGTATGATGATCTGATAGATAGAAATAATCGATGGGATTGAAAACTTGCAATGATGATCTCTATGATACTTTTATAATGCTATCAAAATTTTACTTCAATCAGATATAATTATGATAGTCAATTTAGCACGGGATGATTTGGATCGTTAATTAAAATATGAGTGATCAAGAGGCCAAACGACGTCCGATTATAAGATAATTTATTGACAAATGATCTTTTCTGATATTTAAATTATCTATATGATGATGATCGAAAAACCTAAACTCCATGTATATGAATCGTTCATGTTATGTACATTTTACAACAGCATAAGTATAATTGCTTAGAAACCTTAGGAATGTGTATCAAGAGACGTGTAGTTTTAGATAGTTTATATACATGTGGTTTATATTTTATGATCACCATCATAAAAATGATCAAACTATTAGCAAAGATCATTTATCTTAAAAAATAATCTAATAATCACATGCCAATTGGTATTTTAATTACTCATTTTTTATTTAATGGTTCAAATCATCATCTCATGCTAAATTAACTATTATAATTATATTCGATTGAAGTAAAATTTTGCTAGTGTGCTAGAAATATCATAGAGATCATCAATGTAAAATTTTGAACTAATCGATGATTTCTATCAATCAGATCATCATGCGATCGTTTGTGATCGTCGAAATTATTTTTTATCGATCTGCATTGCTAGTACAACCTGATCGAGGGGATATTTTGTGATGGTGCTTTTACGATAATTACTTAATATTAAATGGTGAAGATGGACATTAAAATTCAAAATAACATGTAATACTAAAAAAAATAGATTTTAAAATATTATTGATTCTTTCAAAAATAGAAAAAAATTAATTTGCTTGTAGGGTATTTAATAGTGAGCGTGCTCGCACCCATAACCCCATTGCATTAGTAAAATATGGAAAAAAAATTTTGGTTTTTAAAATAGTCCATATTTTTTTAAAAAAATTAGTTATTTGTGATGAATTATTAGCGACGGAAATAATAAGTCACTAAAAATTAGTTATTTATGATGAATAATTATTTCTATCATAAATAATGAACTATTAGTGATGAAATATTATTTTCATCATAAATAATTTATTTTATTATTTTTAGAGAGGAAAAAATATTTTAGTAAAATATTTGGTGGGAATTATTAGTGATGAAGTTATTTGTGATGATAAATTTTATCGTAAATAATTAACATTAGCAATGAATTATTTACTTTCATTGTCAATAATATTTTTAGTGATGAAAGTTTCATCGCGAATAATTTCATCTCTAATAACCTTTAAATATCCCAACCAACTCCTACAAAATCCACTTCGGCTCATCTCCCTCAATCTCCCCCTCAACTGCTCTCTCCGTCTCCTCCCGAGCTTCCATCGATCGGTGACCGCCTTTTCCCATTTCCACCATCGTTGTCACCATCATTGTCGCCATCGTTGAACCCACCGTTATTACCATCGTTGCCCTTGCCGCTGTGCATTTTCGATCGATCGATCATCAACGAAGGTAAATACTTGCCGATCATGGATTTTATTTTTTTAATTATTCTTTCGATCTGGGAGCCGACAGCATGCGTTTTGCCATGCGGTGGCCGATGGCAGACGATGGTCGTGGATGGTGGGTGCCTGCTGTCGTGCATGGCTATTGATGGGCCCTAGTGGAGGCCGTTGGTGGTGGGAGGTGGAGGGCCGGCACTGCAGGGGCTGTGGGGCCATCAGGGGTGGGGTGCCGGGGGGTGTCACGACGGCCAGGTGGGGGGCGGTTGGGGTGCATGGGGCGTGGAGGGGCGCACGACGGTGGGTGTTGTCTCGGGTGGGTAGCCACGAGTGGTGGGCGACGGAGGGGAGCTATAGGATGTTGGGGGCCACGATGGTGGGTACGTGGGTGGCGCAGGGGCTGGGGGGCCGGGGCGGGGACCACGATAATCGAGTAGGGGGCCAGATGGGGATGCATGGGGCATGGAGGGGCGACGGTGATGGCTCGATCGGTGGGGAGCTGCGGGTGGTGGGCAGTGAAGGGACGCGGCATAGGGGCTGGAGGACCGAGGGGGCCATGACGGGTGGGGGTGCAATGTTAGGATGATGATAATAATAATAATAATAGTAGTAGTAATAAATTAATAATAATATTATTAATATTAATAGTAATAATAATAGTATTAGTATTAATAATTAATAAAATACTAATATTAATAATATTAAAATATAGTAATAATAATAATATTTTTAATAATTGAAGTAGTTAGTTTTTTAATTATATTTATGCTTTTACTCATTATAATTAAATTTTATTATTTGTTTAGGCTCCTGTATTCCATATTGATGATGATTTATTATTTTAATTTTAATTAATTGAATGTTTTAATTTCTAATGCATATGGTCTGGGATCCGAATCGAGTTTTGATCAAGAATATGAGTCGAGATCTCAGTCTGGGATTTGGGTCATGATCCAGATCGGGTCTCGATCTGGGATCCAGATTGAGTTCCAAATAGGAATATGAGTCGGGATCCTGTCCGGGATTCAGGCCATGATCCGGATCAGATCTCCATCTCGGATCTTATCTAGTAATTATATTATGCATGCAATCATGTAACCTTAGACTTCTATTCAAGAGTCAGTCATAGGGTCCCCAAAATGGACTCTATGAATGGCTCTTGGATGCCCCAATTTGGGCAGTTCAAAAATGCATCAATATTTTATTATTGTCATCGTGTTCTATGTTCTGTTATGAAAAACTCCATCATAGTTATCTCATTCGTTATATGGGTACATGTTAGATGTGGTTAAAATATGATCCATCTATATCGTGTACTTGGAGAACTATAGGAAGATACTGCCAAATTTTTTTTCGGATATGGAACAAAGAACAAAGCTATGGCAACAATAAAAGTGATGCACTTTTGAAAGGGATAGGACCAACCTATTAGGAAGGAGTTGGTGGAGTTAGGATTTATGAATCATTATTCTTTATTGTTAGATGGATATCGAAAAAAGTTGGATGAACGTCAGGGATATTTTCTTGCCTGAATATTGAAAAGATGTTCGAGATTTTATTGAATTTGCATGGTGTAAGGCTGATAGTGCCAGTCCGATAAAGTGTCCATGTAAAAGATGTATCAATATGATGTATCATTATGTATCACTTGTTGAGGAGCATCTTGCTACGTTTTGGTATGGATAAGAAGTATACTTGCTAGATATGGCATGGGAAGGGTGATCCTAATGAAGTTGTGTACGATGATGACGATATCGAAGATGATATTGATACTGCTAAACCTATCGAATATGATGGTATAGGTTCGCTACTGGATGATTTATATTAGGGTGTTAACTCAAATGTACCCATGAGTGCTAGTGAATCTCAAGGTAGTTTTGATCATGAATACAATATTAATGAGATAGAAGGGATTTCAGAACAGTTTGCAAAGCTTGTTTGGGATGCATGAGAGCCACTCTACCCAAATTGTGTGAAGTTTTCTAAATTAGAGTTTTTGATAAAATTGCTTCATATTAAAATTGTAAACCGATAGAGTCATAAGTCTTTTGATCAAAATTTAGTTTTGATTAAAGCAGTTCTTCCTGATGGATCGACACTTCCAAAATCATATACTGAAGCAAAAACGTATATGTGGGAATTGGGACTTGGCTATATTTCTATACATGCCTACAAAAATGATTATATATTAATTAAATGCATACTCTAAGGACTATAGGTATGGCGCTAGGAGAGATATGATGATGTTTGACTTTCCAGCCTACCCCTGAGCCTTCTCCCATTTCCACTACTGCACTATTGGAGTCATCGAAGGGCCCTGTACAGGGGGATGCGATTGAGGCAGGTTCAAGTGATTAGGCAGATCCGAGTATTATTTTAATATTTTTTACATTATAAAATTTAATTTTAATTTATCTATTAGGTTAATAGATGGCTAATATACTAATAATTTATTCATTATTTTTTCAAGCCATTCTATTTCGGTGGTGAGGCGAGGGCGAGATCCATTGAAGAACCTCGTTTTGAGCATTGGAGATGCGAGCACGAGGGACAGCATTTCCGCATCGAGATTCCACTAGACTATACCAGACCTATTAGGAGATGGTGTGAGTCATGGCAGACTGAGCTGGGCATCATTTATCGTAGCTATGCCCCGACAATGCTCTTCGATTGGCGTCAGGTTACACGACCTCAGAGGATGGTCTTCTATAGCCACTTACAGGTATAATAATATTTATTTAAATATTTAATTAGCACTATATTCTTATAATATTTATTATTCGCAAACTATTTTTGATATTATTAATTTTGAGCACGATCGTGTATGGCGAGCTGTAGATGATTATTTATGCTCACATTTCAAGGAGTATCGGTATTGCATTCATCGCCACTAGTATGCTGTAGTGCACGACCAGGGGGTGGAGGCAGCGCAACAGTGGCCATATGACAGCATCACTATGGAGGACTGGGCTGTCATATGCTGCACGTACGAGGATCCGACATATCAAGTAACTTCTTCTTATTTAAAATTTAATAATTAAATATTATTTATTTTTAAATTTAGTTATTTACTGATTAATTTGAATGTTAACTATGTAGGATCGATGTGCCAAGAATGTCGCAAATCGGGCGAGACAGACAGTCTCGTATTGTGAGGGTTCGAGGCCATCCGCTCGCCATATGGAGTAGATGGTAAGTAATTTCTATTAATTATATATTAACTCTTTAACTATTTAAATTTTTTTATTAATTATTCTCAAATTATAGAGAGATGTATAGAGTGGCGAGCTTTCTGGTAGGATTAATATCTACCAATGGACACATTAGCGACGGTCAGGAGGCTGGACGATCGGGAGCCAGCAGCTTTATGTAAGTTTTTCTAACTATTTGTGTATTTGTATTTTGATTTTCAGTATAAACTTAGAATAGCTATAAATTAAATTTTCAGGATTGTATGATAGATATTAGATCCCAACCTACCCTAGAGGGCTCGACCGCACCCATAGATGATGAGATTTGTTATTGGATGCTTGGTACAAGATCCTATTAGGGAGCTAGGGCATGGGATCAGAGCTCCTCCATCTTTACGTCCGTCCAGGGCTGATATCCATGTTGCCTGTGATGTTCGATTGGCAGAGATATAGAGATAGTCTACTAAGGATCGATAGTGGGCTGCTGATTTAAGTGCATGCATCGATGAGTACCACCTATTCCAGATGCAGATGATGGAGCAGATGGCACAGATGGAGCAAATGGTGCACATGATGAGGCAGCAGCAGATCGGTCTGAGCTTTTCTGAGCGCTCTCCTCCTTCTTCGACCCATTCTTCTTCTGCAGATATTGCCGATACTTAATGGTCGGCTATCTATTTTTGTATATTTTTATTTTAAATATTTTTATATTTATAAAAAAATACTTTTTATAATTAAATTTTATGTAATGAAAAAATAAAATTTATTTATGGATGAATGAAATGATGATATTTATTTATGTTTATTTGTGGATGAATGAAATGATGACATTTATTTATGAATTTTTTATTTTATTTTTTCAAAATTAAAAAAATTAATACAAAAATATATTTTTTATTTTTTTAAAATGTTATTTATGATGTAATTATTTATGATGAAAAATTTTTGTCGTAGATACAACCAAGGAGAATGCCTTAATCAGAAATATATTCTCTAAAACAAAACTAGTTAGATCTAAATCATATATCACATATACAAAAGATCTAACCTATATATGTTTTGCATACATCTCATGTATCATAACTCAATAAACCTTGCATGCTTTCAGATCTAAAATATCATATATTAAATCTAAAAAAAAATTTAAATTTGATCATGTCAAAAATAAAACTATTCTAGATATTTTATAGAACTATTTTATAACTAGTCCAAGCATGCATCTTTCATATCTCATATGAGTAAATTAAAAATTAAAAACTATATTTTCTATTTTTTGATCTAGTTAATAATTATAACATCAAAAAAATAAAAATAAAATAAATCTAAAATTATATTTAATTAAATTAACAACATGTTCATACTAGACTACACATAGAATTATTCTATTCCTAGTCTAGTCATGCATCTCATATATTATAGATCTAAATCATATAATTTTTAATTTTTTAATTTTAGATCTAATCATATCTGATGTGATATCTAAAATTATTTAATATTAGATCATAAATAAAAATTAAATTAGATCTAAAAAAGATCTAAAGAACTGCTAACGTAGCTCTAATACCAGTTGAAGGAAAATCTGATTTTTCGCCGTAGGATCGTCCATATCTAATCAGATTTAAGGTAAATTTTTTTACAAAAAATTCTATGATTCAATCAAATCTAAGAGTTCTTAAATCTAATCATGGTGATTTGATATTAAAAAATTAAAAATTTAATTTAATTTAATTTATTTTTAAGTACCTTATTGTATAATCTGATTATCTTGCGATGATCCTGTTGGTTCCTAAGATTCTGGAAGGAGCCATGCATGCCCCTAGCCTCTACCAGTATCCACTCAAGCAAGATCTGAATGCCTTCTCCTCGTGAATCTCTCCTCTAAAGATTAGATCTAAATCTGATGTGTAGATCCTTCAAAACTATTTTTGAAGGCAGCCCATTCGTCTCACGAACATCATCGCGTAGATCCTGAAAGTTGCACCAAAAACCTTGGACCTTATTCTCAGATTTGTGCCTAACTTCTTAGACATGTAGAAGAGAGGGAGAGAGAGGATAGAGGGGGCATGGGATATGGTATGGGTGACAGCACTTGGGCATTGAAATTATTTTCATGCGATGGCACAATGGCATGAGAAAGGTTTTTAATCCCAATGCCACATAGGGTCCTTCTTTGACCAAATAACCAATTTATTTTACCATTGGGACACTAGGACTTATTCTCCACATGAGACCACCAGATCCCATCTAGTCTTGTCACCAAAAATGATTCAAAAAGTGGGCAACATGAGTTGATAAGGAAGAGTCCATTGCGCCTACGACTCTTCCCTCAAGAGTTTGATCCAAATCAAAATCTAGTCAAACCATAACCATAAATTACAAAATTTGGCACACCCGTAGCATTACTCGAGCCCTATCACATATGCAAAAATTAGATAAAAAAGATTTCTAGAGAATTTTTTAGAAGTATCTGATCAGGTGATCCTTAATTCTCTCAATTGGATCAACTTTTGACCCTAGTCCAATTGCACTAGGAATGGATTTAATTTCTATAATTAATCTGATCTGGACTAGTTTTAGTTAGATGAAAATAAATTCATTCAAGGTATAAGAATGAGTCAAATCAAATTTGACTCAATTGTGATGAATCAGAAAGATTACAGAAGGAGAAAGCCAAGTTCAATCGTGTGCTAGCACAACTACCTTGAACCTGATTGCATCTAATCCAAATCAATCGAACTGGGTTAGCTCAATTAATAACATCTAGACCCAAACCTTTATTTGTGTGATCTAGTTAGGTTCAGTTTCGTATGGTAATGAGACATATCATGATCACTATTATCGACATCATTGAAATACCTTTCGATGGATCAGAACTCTTCCAATTCATACAATTAGAATGATCGATCATCAAAATCATCCTAATTGCTCTCAAAATCCACCAATGACATCTAGCAGTATATGGTGGCAATCCATCAGAGCTGAAAGTGAACCTCTCAGTGTAGCTACCTGTGTGATTGGATTCTTCTATCTTGAGTCCCGACAGGATTAGGGTTAAGGTGAACTCGTCAAACCCAAAATCCATCATATGAATTAATCATTTGATTCGAGTCCGATGTGAAAGCCTTATAGAAACTCTTTCTATCATGATCACTCTGCCATAGCCATGGGCTTAAGGACTTAATTTCATGATTATCATAAGACTACTCATCTACCGAGATAGATAGATCTCCTATTGGTGCAATCCAATTCCTACAATGAACATGCCATAGCTAACATACACCTTAGGATTTCAAGTGGCTAGGAGATCGAGTTATGGTGTAGTCAAACTATAACACCCTCAAGATGAACTGTCGATGCACCTTAGATCAAGAAATCAGACACACTATTGTAGCATTGAGCCAATCATCGACGAGAAGGTAGACTTCCTTATGACTGCTCGAGGTGGTCATGCTTAGTGCCTTAGTTCTCTAATGAGTACTTGTACTCTCGCTCCGACTCAAGACACATCTATCCTAAGAAAGTGATCGTACACCAATCTTATGGATCGATCACCATTCTCATGATGATCCTATGATCAGGAGCAGTTTATGAGTTAATTATGAAAATTTATATCTTAAATTTTTGACTCTTGAAAATATGAATCGTTATTACCATTAACTCAAAGAATGTATCACAGATACTTTAAATATATATTGTGATAGAAAATAATCCTTTTATTAATTTATAGTTAAAATTATAAAATTATTCTTTGAAGTGTATTATAAGTATCAGCTAATCTGAATTCTAGGGCATACATCTAATAAGAAAAGGGTTGTCTTAATCCATCAGATGGAAATAAGACAATACCTGCTAATTCCTTTCGCCACCTATCTTTTTCTGTCACTATAGAGACATGAGATGTCTTAATGCAGGAAAGAATGGGCAGGGGTGTGCCCCCCCTTTGGACATCTCCTTGGGGCACACGCCCTCTTGGATTCCACACACAAGAATGTGTGCACTCCCCTAGTTGGCGTGTGCACATGGGGAATAGGGAGGAGTTCCATACAGATGGGACTCTAGAGGTTGCATGATGGCTTTAAACTCTTAGGCGCCAAAAGTGTTTGGGCCTATCTAAAATTGGCGCCATCTATGGAAGATTAAAGGGGTCTCTAATCTGATTGGATTAGGTGATATTATTCCACCAATCAGATTTAGATCTGATTAATCTGAGCAATAGATTGGTCGGACCTGTGTGGCACTGCATGGCGTAGCAGGATCTATTTAAACCCTATCTGGACCTAGGGTTTTGATGTCAGCACCCATTCACCATGCCGTAAGGCCGCCCCTCCCCTCTTCCATGCCTCCCTCTGGTTCCTTCTCTCTCCTCTGCACGCCCAAAAGGTTGGGTGAATCCAGTGAGGAAGAAACAACTTGTTGGCGCAAGGATTAGTAAGACATACTACGTGTTCGTGAGATGAGCGCACAGCCTTCATCCATCTTTTGAATGCTCTATGGATTTTTAGATCTAGATCTAATTTTTAGAATTCAGATCCAGAAGGAGATTGCATTTAGATCCTGCTTGAGTGGATACCAATATAGGTCAGACACTTGCGCGGCTCAATCCAGAACCCAGGCTTTAGCAGATCATCAACAGGATAATCAGATTACCCGAGCAAGATATAAAATTAAATCAGATTTAATTTTAATTTTTAGTTTTAATATTAGATCTATTAGATTAGATTTGAGATGTCTCAAATCTAATTAGAGTTTTTAGAAAAAATTTTGAAATATTTCTTTAGATCCAATCAGATCTAAACGATCTTATGGCAGGAAAATGCTGATTTTCCTTCAAATGGTACCAGAGCTACATTTGCAGTCTTTAGATCTATTTTAAATCTAATTTTTTTATATTTTATAATTTGATATTAAAAAATTTTAGATGTCATATCAGATGTGATTAGATCTAAAATCAAAAAAATTAAAAAAAAATTTAGATTTTTATCAATCTTGCAAGAGATGCATATCTAGACTAGGTGTAGAATTATTCTATATGTAGTCTAGTGTAATTTCTCTTTTTGATATGATTAAATTTTTTTTAAATTTTTCTATTTTTTGATGTTATAAATATTATAATTAGATCTAAAAGTAGAAAATAAAATTTTTAAATTTTATATGAGATATAAATGATGCATGCCTAGACTAGTTGTAGAATAGTTCTATGATTTGTCTAGAATAGGTTTTATTTGATGTGATCAATTTAAAACTTCATTTTTTAGATATTATATGGGTTATATCAGATCTGATAGCATGCATATCTGATTTAATATTTGATACATGGGATGTATATAGAACATGCATGAATGGATCTATGATCTTATATTTGATATATATTATAGATCTTAATCTTTTGTAGTTTAGTTATTGTATCTAATTAAAGCATTCCCCTTGGCTATCTGGTCATAAGAGTAAGAAGGGTTTAAAGGCCCTCTCTTTTCATTCGATGGGGTGTTTTTATGGCGTGCAGGGGTGCTATGCATTTATCCTTAATCAAAAATTAAAAACTTACTTTTTTGCAAAACCCTAGATCATGAAACCCTAGGATTTTTTGCATGTTTCTCTTTATGGACCTAAACTTAATTAAGAATTAAGATTATAAAATAAATTAGGTCTAAAAATTATGAATTTTCAGATCTAAGACACCTTCATAAAATTAGGTTCGGGCTTGGGTAACTCAATTAGGTCTAGTGGTTGATCAAATCGACTCACTTACCTAGCCATTTGGATCGATCCAGTTCTGATTTAAGATGGCTAACAATTTGAGCTAATCCATGCCACTAGATTAGTCATAATTGTTACAACAAAGTCAAGTCAAGTTTAAAGAGACCAAAATTAAATCTTTCTAAAAAAATATTAAGTCATAGGTCTTCTACCATTATAGATGTGTGGGCCCTTTCCGGGGTTGATTGTTCTCAGCTAGTTACAGTGGTTTAGTTGTACCAGGAAGATGCAATCATGTCTTTTAGGCATTGAATGCTATTGGTTGGAGGATGAGTTGGGCTCAATATTCTAGATACGGTGCGGGACCCAATTAGAAATTCAATTTGTATAAATGGTGGGTCTAACTTGACTAAGGAGTGGAGCAATATTTCGGGCATGGTGAGCTTCATAAATTAGAGATCATGTTTTGGTGCACCATGATTAGAAGAATCATTGGACAAGAGTTGTCTACTCATCGGTTGACCCATCACCAATAACTATTAGGTGAGCTGATGAACCAATCGGTGGGAATGCACCATCCACTAGAAATTAATTAATTACGGAGATTTTTGCATCTCTGCCAAGGGAGTGTAGAGATTTGAAGAAAATAGTGAAAGCCTAATTTATTTAAAAATAAAATTTTTAAATAAATTGATCAAGTCTAATTACAAAATCTAACTAGAAACTTTGACTCTCTCTATAGAAAAATATCTACATCCAATCCACTAGCCCATATCCTGGACATCCATAGACTGACCGGACCCAATTATAAAGATTGACTCCGAAACTACAAAATTATTTTGGATTTTGAGAAGTTGACTCATGTATTAGACCAAGAACCTCTCACCTTACTAGCCCGTCCATCCGCTGAATAGAGTCTCTAGAAAAGGAGATGGATGAAGATAATAAAGCTAGGTACTATATGTTGAACTTGATGTCTGATGAACTTCAGCACCAACATTAGGACATCAAGACTGCTCATCAAATGCTGGCTTACCTATAAGAATAGTTGTTTGGTGAGGAGAGTCACACAGCCAAGTATCAAGTCACTAGAAGTCTTTTTAAGACTTAAATGCGTGATAGGCAGTAGGTCCAAGATCATTATCTGATGATGATTAAGGATTTAGAAGAGCTTGAGAAGCTCGGTGTCAAGCTAAATAGAGACTTGCAAATTAATGTGATCTTGCAGTCCTTGAGTGATGCATATGGATAGTTCATCATGAACTTCTATATGCATAAGCTGTAATGTACTTTAGCTGAATTAATGAACATGCTGGTTACTGTTGAGCTTTCTTTAAAAGGTTCAAAGAGCTCAGTGCTTGCTATCGAGCAGACTTCATCTAAGAAAAAGTCTTTTGAAAAGAAGAAGTTTGCAAAGAAGCAGAAGACTGAAAGTGGAAAGAAGAAGTAGGGAGAGCCGAAGAAGAAGGCCGCGGATAAAGAAAAATATTTTCATTGCAATATCGATGGCCATTGGAAGTGGAACTATCCTTTATACCTAGCCAGCCTGAAGAACGAGAAGGAGGCAGGTCCTTTTGGAGATATGCTAGTTATAGAATCTAACCTTATGGTTTCTTCTACATCCAGTTAGGTATTTGACTCTGGTTTGAGTGCTCACTTGGGCACTTCTATGCTGGGTCTTGAGGTGAGCAGAAGGCTGAGAGGATGGTAAGATGATCCTGCACATTGAAAATGGAGCAAGAGCTGCTGCTGTAGCCGTGGAAACCTACCCTCTTCGACTACCATCATGATTAGATTTAGTACTTAGGAATTATTTTTATGTGCCTATTGCAGCAAGCAGGAATTTGATTTCTATTTCATGTTTAGCATAGGAAGGCTATGTAATTAGTTTTCTTAAGGATCATTAAAATATTATTTTTAAAAGAAATAAAATTGCAAGTGGTTTCTTATAAATGGTCTAGGATCAAAATTGATGTTTTTGTTTTCAATATCGAGCAAAACGTGAATGCCATAGGATCAAAATGACTTAGGCATAGTCTAAATGATAGGTATCTTTGGCACTTTAGGCTAGGTCATATAGCGGAAGATAGGGTTAACAAATTGAAGAAATTTGGGCTATTGGGTTCGTTGACTTTCGAGTCATATCCGATTTGTGAATCATCCCTTCATGATAAAATGACCAAGCTTCCTTTTATAGGACATGGAAAAAGGGCCACAGACCTACTTAGCCCTAGTACACAGATGTGTGTGGCCCATTTGATGTGCTAGCCAGAGGCAATTATATCTACTTCATCACTTTTACCAATGATTTATCTCAGTATGGGTATGTGTATTTGATGCGATATAAGTCTGAAGTCTTTGAAAAGTTCAAAAAATTCAGACTTGAAGTAGAAAAATAAACAAGAAAGTCCATTAAAGCTCTTCGATTAGTCAAAAAATCTTGGACTATCTCAAAAATAATGGTATAATCTCACAATGGACTCCACCTGGAATGCCTCAACTCAATGAGATTTCAAAATGGAGAAATCGGATCCTATTAGATATGGTCCGATCCATGATGAACTTCACGGACTTTCCTGAGTTTCTTTGGGAACATAGTCTAATGACCGCTATATATTTATTGAATAGGGTTCCTTCTAAAACCGTTCCTATCATATTATATGAGATATGGAATGGTAGGAAACTAGGCCTGAGTCAACTCAGAATTTGAGGTTGTCTGGCTCATGTTAAGAGACAGCAGGTGGATAAGTTAGAATTTAGATCCTTTAGAGCTTGGTTCATTGGATATCCTAAAGAGTCGTTAGGATATTATTTCTATCTTTCAGAAGACCACAATGTGATTATAAGCCGACATATTATTTTTTAAAAAATAATTTATTCAAGATGGTGGCATCAGAAGACAGATCAGGCTGGAGGAGAAGGTCTTCGAACGGCAATGAGCTAAGCAATCTGTGGAATCCAATCAGATTTAGCAAGTTCAAATATTACCTCCACCTCAAAAATCGACCAAGGTTTCCTATCCTCCTGAAAGGTACTTAGGTACTATGTTAGAGGATGTTGAGAAAATATTTCTCATAGAAAATAGGGTTTATGGTGATGACCCCAAGACTATGACGAGGCGATATCGGATATCGACTCTGAGAAATGGTTAGAGGCAATGAAGTCAGAGATTGACTCAATACGCTCGAACCAAGTCTGGACCTTGGTAGATCCACCTGAAGGTATACTACCTATTCGGTATAAATGGATCTTCAAGAGAAAGATAGGTACCGATGGAAATGTAGAGACATTCAAAGTAAGGCTTGTCGCAAAAGGGTATAGTCAGCGTAAAGGCATGACTATTAGGATACCTTTTCGCCAGTAGTCATGTTTAAATCCATTCGCACATTGCTTACTGTTGTAGTTTATTTTGATTATGAAATATGGCAAATGGACATGAAAACAACGTTCTTAAATAGATATCTTAAGAAAGATATCTATATGGAATAGCCGCTTGGGTTCATATCCAGTGATGGTAATCACAAGGTATGCAAGCTGTAAAGGTCCATATATTGACTTAAGCAAGCATCTCGGAGATGAAATGCTCATTTTAATGATGTGATCAAATCATTTGGATTCATAAAAAATGAGGAGCCATGTGTGTTCAAAAAGGTTAGTAGGAGCGCTGTTATCTTCCTCATATTGATAAGATGATCAAAACGTATGGTTTCTTTAAGAATGGAGAATAGCCCTGCATTTACAAGTGGGCAAATGGTCCGGTAGTGGTATTCCTTATCTTGTACGTTGATGACATTCTCTTAATTAGGAATGACATCCCTACACTATAAGAAATAAAAGTATGGTTGTCATCTCAATTCTCCATGAAAGACTTGGGTGAAGCATCCTACATCCTAGGGATGAAGATAGGAATAGATTTAAGAGGATGCTTAGGTTATCCCAGTCCACATACATAGAAACCATGCTAAAGAGGTTCAGCATGGAGAATTCCAAAATGGGCTATCTCTCGATAGGCCAAGAAATTTCTCTCTCTAAGAAGGATTGTCCGACAACTCCTGAAGAGAAAAAGCGTATGAATAGAATTCCATATATTTCGGTAGTGGGATCATGTATGCCATGATATGTACGAGACTAGATGTGGCATACTCAATAGAAGTAGTGAATAGATATCAATCTGATCTAGGAGAGAACCATTGGAAGGTAGTGAAAACCATCCTTAAGTATTTAAGAAATACTAAAGACCAATGGGTTGATCTACGGTGAGGCTGATTTGAAACTAGTAGGATTTACCGACTAGCTTTTAATCTGATCATGATGATAGCAAAAATGTGTCAGGTTATATCTTTATCTTAAATGATGGAGCCATCTATTAGAAGAGTTTCAAGCAGTACACTATGGCAGACTTTGTATGCGAGGCAGAGTACATCACAGTATCAGATGCCACGAAGGAAGCTGTGTGGCTAAGAAAGTTCATCACTGAGCTTGGAGTAGCACCCTTTCTTAATGGTTCGGTCTTACTCTACTGTGACAGCACTAGTGCCATTGCTCAGGTGAAGGAACCGAAGGCACATCAGTGGACGAAGCACATACTGCACTGCTACCATCTGGTCTGGTAGATCATAGATCGAGGTGACATAGATCTTCAGAAGATTGATAGAAAGGAGAACCTGACCGATCCCTTCACTAAAGCCCTGGTGGTAAAGAAGTTCGACAATCATAAGTCGAAGATGGATATTAGATAATGTACCTACAATAAGGATCTATAACATGTTATGATGTAAATATAAATATAAGATTAAATTAATCATAAGTGGTATTGATCATATCAATACCTAGATTTAGAATAATTCTAGATCTAACCCTAGATCACATCTAGGTCACCAAGAGATCAGATCTCTTATCTTTGCATGGGTCGAGAACTCCACGATTGAATTCGTTGTTGCCTTTGGAGCCGCACATGCGTCCAACCTCTACAGATGATCCACATGAATCTGCAACATAGATCGGAGGTTCATCGAACGAAGATCCGCTTGAAGTGCTAGCTTCTCGCAGATCCCTCCTGATGGTTAATCAAATACATGTTCTTCGGATCTCTTGGACACTCCAAGAGATGAAGAACACGAGGATGAATAAGGGATAAACCCAATCCTTAGATCTCCCATAAATCAGAAATAAATACATATGAAAAACCCTAGGAGAAGACAAATCTTCTTCTTCAGGACATCAACTGTTGATGTCCTGTAAACATCTCTTATGCTAGGATCAGAGGAGACTTTCTACTCTAGATTTTTTTTTCTACTTTTGTAGATCTCACACCCTCAGACTTTTTTGATAAAAATCTCACAAATAAAATGGAGAAGAAGATACTCAAAAAAAACAAAAAACAAAGAGAAGATAATCTTCTTTTACCTTTGTGCCTTCATGACATCAACGATTGATGTCCAGATGAAGACCTTTTCCCTAAGGATCTTAGTGCCATCTTTCCTCAAGCCCTTCTTCTCTCTCTCAAATTTTTATCATATAAAAATCATAAATAAAATAGGAAGAGAGAAACATAAAAGAAAAATATAAGAGAAGAAATCTTCTCTTACCTTGTCTCTTCAAGATATCAACATTTGATGTCTTAATTGAGGGCTCTTCTCCATGAATCTTGGCACCACAAATCCTCCACACCTTCTCCTCCTTCTCCTCTGATTTTTTATGATTTTTCTAGGATTTTTCACGTCCTTTATGGTCAAAAAAAGAAGCGTTCCCTTTATATTGCAAAACTAGGTCAAAACCTAGTCAAAGGAGGACTTCTATGGGGCGTGCAACTGTTGGACGCCTCTCCCACTTATTTTTTTGTGTAACCACTGATTCTCATGCATAAAACAAAGAGAAAAAGGGCCAAATAAGATAGAGTGGTGTGGGTAGAGTTGGCACACAAGGGAGGGAGGAGTTTGGGTCAAAGAAGACTCTTCCAAGTAGGAAACAATTTCCAACTTTCTTCTAATTTTGACCAAGTCAAAATTTATTCTAAATAATCTAATATGGGGCATGAAAAATCTTTTATTAGGCATGGGAAAACATAGAAAAAAATTTAGAATAAAAATAAGGTGTGGGCTTTCTTAGGTGCAAGTGAAAGAGAGAGAGTCCCAGTCCAACTGGGACACCTCTTGTTTGACTAGATCAAAATTATTTTAAATCTAATTTAAATCTTATTTAAACTAGATTAAATGCAATCCAATTAAGAATGATCCTAGTCCAACTAGGAGCCCAATTAAATCAGATTAAATCAAGATTTAAATCCTAAATCAATCAGGTACACCCAAGTCCTAGTCAAACAAGAAATTATTCTTATCTTATAATTAGCTTATCTAATAAACCAATTAGACTTAATCTAATTAAATTTAAATTAATTCTAATTGAATCTAATTCAATTAGACTTGATCTCAGCCCAATTGCTCAATCAAATTGAGCCAATTAGCAATCTAATTGCTAATCGATCCTCCTGCAACACTTGTATTAGGTCAAACATCAATCGCATTCATTAAATATTTGACCTCGAAATGATTCTCAATCATCGATTAACTTTCCGATCAGATTACAAGCTCTAATGTGTGTGACCCCATAGGTTTGAACCTAAGCTGTAAATGAACTAATTTCTGTATCAATCAAAGTTACCATCTAGCGATGGTTCCCGACAATCAAATAGGTCGAATGTATGTAAAGCAACATTCTTAGAACCCTGGCCCATGGTTACCGTATAATTCATCCCTATGATCAATGATGCTCAAGATGACTTTGAGTATGCTATCAAACACTCATACAAGTCATCTCTATTGTGTCTTAAAATTTTGTAAATCTCGTGACACCTCACGAGGATTACCTAGGCCTAGGTTTTGCTAAATTGAAACATAGCGAGACATTCTCTTCCTAAAGTTAATCAGGAGTGGTCAATCCCATCTTGACTCACACACCAAGTCTACAAGTACTTGACTATACCCAAAAATCTTTCATCATCTATATTAAAAATATAGACAATCCAGCACCAAAGTATAGTGAGTTGCTTGCAAGTCACCGTGGCGATCTCAGGTCGGAGGGACACTTATATCCATTGGCCTTAGCTAGCTTTTCTTGACAGTAGAGTGCTACATTGGTCACGTTCAGTGCAGATGTACTCCTACATCTCACCTGGATGCCATACAAGTGTCTCCACACCACTTGGTTATGAGGACAACCAACGCATATGGCATATAGCGACCTACACTTGATAAATTATCATCCTTGTTAATAACTTATTATTTGGTCATGAATAATTTAAGAACCATCCGATAAATCCTCCTTTATCGATTGATTGTGTTTCTAAGTACATCATAATTTAGGAGTTCATTTAAGGAAGATAGAACTTTTATGATGAAATAGCCAAATTACTACTATTATTAGATAATTCATATACTAATTTCAATCATCTACTACCTAGATGATTGGCTTTAGGACACATTTTTCAACAACTCCCACTTGGACTTAAAGCCAATCAGAATGATATCAAATATCCTATCTTCCACTTGAGTTCGTAGAAACTCCTTAGTTTCGAGGCCTTAGCAAATGGGTCGGTTAAGTTCTCCTTTTACATCGATCTTCTAAAGATCGACGTCACCCAGATTAAATATCTAAGATAAAAATAATGCAAAATATGCTAGTCCTTCGGTTCTTTAGCCTTGAGCTATGGCTCCAGTGCTACGATAGGAACTGGACCATGGGTGGAGGGTGCCACTCCCAACCTACTAATGAACTTCAGTAACTACACAGCTTATATGGCAGCATCATATGCCACGATATCACTAACTAAATAGGCTAAAGTATCATGCTTGAAATTTTTCCAACAGATTGCTCCTACAATTAGGGTATGAGTCGACATTCTCTTGTTGTCATCTTGTTCTGATTGAAATCAAAATATTCATATGTTTTAAGTTAGTACTTCCATATTTGAGTCGCTGGACCTTAATATTTTCCAAATACTTAGGGATTGTCTATACAATCCTCTAGTGGCTCTTGGATCAGACTGGTATCAGCTCACTACCTGTAGCGAGTATACCATGTCTAATCTCATACATAGATAAATAAGATGATAGCTAAACCTTTATTCCTTGCAATGTTGGAATGCTATTCCAACTTAAGAGAATTTCATCCTCAAACATCACATGTAATAACACTACAAGACATTTTGCCCAATAATAAGTTCAGGGTTTGTCTTTGTTCATAACTAAGATATACGTTCAGAACGTATGTTCGAACTCTGAGATGATACTTCTTAGATGGGCTTTATAGGTCCCTACCTTCCCTCTGCACTACTCTGATCCTATTAAAAATCCATTCACATCCAATGGATTTTATCCCTTTAGGTGATCAACTAGTGTCCATACACTATTTATTTTCATAGACTTTAATTTGGATCATATGGCTCCAAGCCACTTCTGATAATCAGGCCACTACACTGTATCCTTATAGATGATCGGATCCTTGTTGTTCTCATCGAGCTCAACATGATCGCCATCTCGAACCTAGACACTATGTTCCGAAAAGGAATCCACTGAGAGAAAATCCTATGCTCTCCTAGATATGTCACAAACTCATTGGATAAGTATTTGCTTCCTCAATCTGATCAAAGAGTTTTAATACTTTATCTAGTTTGTTTTTCTTTTTTATTATTGAATCATTTGAACATTTCAAATGATTCATCCCAGACGTACCCATGCCTAGATAGGTCATCTGTAATGAAATATTAATGTCTTCCTTTGGCACTTAAGTTCAAGGTCCACATACATCACTATATCTGAGACTTAGAACATTATCGGCTCCTTTACCTTTTTCAGTAAAAGGTAACTTTGTCATCTTTCCAAGAAGACAAGATTCACTACCTATCAATAATTCACAGTCATTGATATCGAGGTTTCCCTCTCAAGCTAACCCATTTCTCCTTTTCTTGTCAATATGACTAAGCCTATAATGCCAAACATAGACATCCATGACATAATCTAACTAGAGTGTGTACATTCTACTTACCTTAAGTCCTTGAAACGAATTGCATAAGACCATTGGTATCTAATACCC
>QRFJ01001338.1:41822-88628 GCA_006176705.1 Cocos nucifera | reverse complement strand
CCTGTGATGTTCCGATTGGCAGAGATATAGAGATAGTCTACTAAGGATCGATAGTGGGCTGCTGATTTAAGTGCATGCATCGATGAGTACCACCTATTCCAGATGCAAGATGATGGAGCAGATGGCACAGATAGAGCAAATGGTGCACATGATGAGGCAGCAGCAGATCGGTCTGAGCTTTTCTGAGCGCTCTCCTCCTTCTTCGACCCATTCTTCTTCTGCAGATATTGCCGATACTTAATGGTCGGCTATCTATTTTTGTATATTTTTATTTTAAATTTATTTTATATTTATAAAAAAATACTTTTTATAATTAAATTTTATGTAATGAAAAAATAAAATTTATTTATGGATGAATGAAATGATGATATTTATTTATGTTTATTTGTGGATGAATGAAATGATGACATTTATTTATGAATTTTTTATTTTATTTTTTCAAAATTAAAAAAATTAATACAAAAATATATTTTTTATTTTTTTTAAAATGTTATTTATGATGTAATTATTTATGATGAAAAATTTTTGTCGTAGATACAACCAAGGAGAATGCCTTAATCAGAAATATATTCTCTAAAACAAAACTAGTTAGATCTAAATCATATATCACATATACAAAAGATCTAACCTATATATGTCTTGCATACATCTCATGTATCATAACTCAATAAACCATGCATGCTTTCAGATCTGAAATATCATATATTAAATCTAAAAAAAAATTAAATTTGATCATATCAAAAATAAAACTATTCTAGATATTTTATAGAACTATTCTATAACTAGTCCAAGCATGCATCTTTCATATCTCATATGAGTAAATTAAAAATAAAAAACTATATTTTCTATTTTTTGATCTAGTTAATAATTATAACATCAAAAAAATAAAAATAAAATAAATCTAAAATTATATTTAATTAAATTAACAACATGTTCATACTAGACTACACATAGAACTATTCTATTCCTAGTCTAGTCATGCATCTCATATATTATAGATCTAAATCATATAATTTTTAATTTTTTAATTTTAGATCTAATCATATCTGATGTGATATCTAAAATTATTTAATATTATATCATAAATAAAAATTAAATTAGATCTAAAAAAGATCTAAAGAACTGCTAACGTAGCTCTAATACCAGTTGAAGGAAAATCTGATTTTTCGCCGTAGGATCGTCCATATCTAATCAGATTTAAGGTAAATTTTTTTACAAAAAATTCTATGATTCAATCAAATCTAAGAGTTCTTAAATCTAATCATGATGATTTGATATTAAAAAATTAAAAATTTAATTTAATTTAATTTAATTTTAAGTATCTTGTTGTGTAATCTGATTATCTTGCGGTGATCCTGTTGGTTCCTAAGATTCTGGAAGGAGCCATGCATGCCCCTAGCCTCTACCAGTATCCACTCAAGCAAGATCTGAATGCCTTCTCCTCGTGAATCTCTCCTCTAAAGATTAGATCTAAATCTGATGTGTAGATCCTTCAAAACTATTTTTGAAGGCAGCCCATTCGTCTCATGAACATCATCGCGTAGATCCTGAAAGTTGCACCAAAAACCTTGGACCTTATTCTCAGATTTGTGCCTAACTTCTTAGACATGTAGAAGAGAGGGAGAGAGAGGACAGAGGGGGCAAGGGATATGGTATGGATGACAGCACTTGGGCATTGAAATTATTTTCATGCGATGGCACAATGGCATGAGAAAGGTTTTTAATCCCAATGCCACATAGGGTCCTTCTTTGACCAAATAACCAATTTATTTTACAATTGGGACACTAGGACATTCTCCACATGAGACCACCAGATCCCATCTAGTCTTGTCACCAAAAATGATTCAAAAAGTGGGCAACATGAGTTGATAAGGAAGAGTCCATTGCGCCTACGACTCTTCCCTCAAGAGTTTGATCCAAATCAAAATCTAGTCAAACCATAACCATAAATTACAAAATTTGGCACACCCATAGCATTACTCGAGCCCTATCACATATGTAAAAATTAGATAAAAAAGATTTCTAGAGAATTTTTTAGAAGTATCTGATCAGGTGATCCTTAATTCTCTCAATTGGATCAACTTTTGACCCTAGTCCAATTGTACTAGGAATGGATTTAATTTCTATAATTAATCTGATCTGGACTAGTTTTAGTTAGATGAAAATAAATTCATTCAAGGTATAAGAATGAGTCAAATCAAATTTGACTCAATTGTGATGAATCAGAAAGATTATAGAAGGAGAAAGCCAAGTTCAATCGTGTGCTAGCACAACTACCTTGAACCTGATTGCATCTAATCCAAATCAATTGAACTGGGTTAGCTCAATTAATAACATCTAGACCCAAACCTTTATTTGTGTGATCTAGTTAGGTTCAGTTTCGTATGGTAATGAGACATATCATGATCACTATTATCGACATCATTGAAATACCTTTCGATGGATCAGAACTCTTCCAATTCATACAATTAGAATGATCGATCATCAAAATCATCCTAATTGCTCTCAAAATCCACCAATGACATCTAGCAGTATATGGTGGCAATCCATCAGAGCTGAAAGTGAACCTCTCAGTGTAGCTACCTATGTGATTAAGTTCTGATTTCTGATTTCTGATTTCTGATTGCAGAAAATAAGTTCTGATTTCTGATTAAGAATGAAGGCACAGCACCCCTACATACCATAAGAACACCTAATCGAATGGAAAGAGAAGAACTTTAAATCCTACTTTATTCTTATGACCGGATGGCCAAGGAGAATGCCTTAATCAGAAATATAATTGAAACTATAAAACTAGTTAGATCTAGATCATACATCACATATATAATTAATGATCTAACTAATACATGCTTTGCATACATCTCATGTATCATCACTAAATTAAATATGCATGTTTTTCAGGTCTAAAATATCATATATAATATCTAAAGAACAGATTTAAATTTGATCATATCAAAATAAAACTATTCTAGATAATTTGTAGAACTATTCTACAACTACTCTAAACATGCATCTTTTCATATCATAGATGAATAAATCAAAAATTTAAAACTTTATTTTCTATTTTTTAGATCTAATTACAATAATTATAATATCAAAGAAAATAAAAATTAAATAGATCTAAAATTATATTTAATCAAATTAACAACATGATTATACTAGACTATACATAGAACTATTATATTCCTAGTCTAGTCATGCATCTCATACATATTAGATCTAAGTGATTTAATTATAATTTTTTAATTTTAGATCTAATCATATCTGATGTGATATCTAAAAATTTTAATATTAAATAAAAAATAAAAATAAAATTAGATCTAAAATAGATCTGAAGAACTGCAACCTAGCTCTGATACCAGTTGAAGGAAAAATCTATTTTTCCGGTATAGGATGTTTAGATCTAATTGGATCTGAAGGAATATTTCAAAAAAAATTTCTAAAATCCTAATCAGATATGAGACTTCTCAAATCTGATCATAGAGATCTAATATTAAAAGTTAAAAATAAAATTAATTCAGATTTAATTTTAAGTATTTGATTAGGTAATCTAATTACCCTCCGATGATCCTATTGATTCTTGAGGTTCTGGAAGGAGCCACACACGCGCCTGACCTCTACCAGTATCCACTCAGATAGGATCTGAATATCTTCTCCTCATGAATCTCTTCTCTAAAAATCAGATCTGGATCTGATTTGAAAAGCCTTCAAAATGACTTCTGAGGGCAGCCTGATCGTCTCACGAACATCATCGCGTAGATGTTGAATCTTGTGCAAAAAACATTAGAACTTCAACTCAGATTTGTGCTTAACTTTTTAGGCATGTAGAAGAAAGGGAGAGAGAGGATAGAGGGCATGGATATCAGAGGGAAGGCTCCTTTGGGTGTGGAAAAAATAAATTACATTGAGGTAATTTCGTGAGAAGAGTTCTTATAGATATAGCACCATAAAGAGCCCCTTTTTGACCAAAAACCATATTAATTTGACCATTGGGACTCTTGGACCTGATCTCCATGAAGAACCCCAGATCCCATCTATTTTTGATGCCAATAATCCAACTGGAAGGTCGTGGCATGATAGGATAAGGAAGAGTCCATATGCATCTAGGACTTTTCCCTCAAGAGTTTGATCCAAATCAAACTCTATCAAAACCTAGTCTAGCCACCTCCAAAAATCACAAAATTCTGAACATCCAAAGTATAACTCGTGCCCTATCACATATCCAAAAATTAGAACAAAATAATTTCTAAAGATATTTATAAAATTCTCTAATCATGTGACCCTCAATTCTCTAAATTAGGTCAACTATTGACCCTAGTCCAATTGCACTAGTAATGAATTTAATTTTCATAATTAATCTGATCTAGACTTATTCCAATCAAATGAAAATAAACTCATTCAAGATATAGTAATGAGTCAAACTAAATTCGACTTGGTTGCGATGAATCAGAAAGATTACAGAAGGAGAAAGTCAGGCTCAATCGTGTATTAGCACGATTACCTTGAACCTGATTGGATCTAATCCAAATTAATCAAACTCGATTAGCTCAATTGATGACTTCCAGATCCGAACCCTTGTTTGTGTGATCCAGTGAGGTTTAGTTCCATATGGTAATGAGACATGTCGTGATTTGGACATCATTGAAACACCTTTCGATGGGCCAGAACTTTTTTAATTCATATAATTAGAATGATCAATCATCAAAGTCATTCTAATTGCTCCCAAAATCTACCAGTGACACCTAACAGTATATGGTGGCAACCCATATGAACCTCTCAGTACAGCTACCTATGTGATTGGGTTCTTCTATGTTGAGCCCCGACAGGATTGGGGTTAAGGTGAACTCATCAAACCCAATATCCGTCATATGAATTAATCATTCGATTCGAGTCCTATGTGAAACCCTTTATAGAAACTCTTTCTGTCATCTTCACTCTGCCATGGCCATGGGTTTATAGACTCGATTCTCATGATCATCATAGGGCTACTGAGGTAGATAGATTCCTTATTGGTGCAATCCAATTCCTACAGTGAATGTATTATAGCCAACATACACCTCAGGATTTCAAATGGCTAGGAGATCGAGTTATGGTGTAGTCAAACTATAACACCCTCAAGGTGAATTACCGATGCACCTTAAGTCAAAGAACCAGACACACTACTGCAGCATCGAGTCAGTCATCGACGAGAAGGTAGACTTCCTTATGACTGCTCGAGGTGGTCACGCTCAGTGCCCTCGTTCTCTAATGAGTACCTGTACTCTCGCTTTGGTGTCTCCTACACCATAGACTCAAGACTCATCTACTCAAAGGAAGCGATCGTATACTAACCTTCTGGATCAATCACCATCCTCATAACGATCCTACGGTCGGAAGCAGTTTATGAGTTCATTATAAAAATTCATGTCTTAAATTTTCAACTCTTTGAAAATATGAATTGTCAATACCATTAACTCAAAAGATGTATCACATACACTTTAAATACGCACTATAATAGAAAATAATTTTTTTATTAATTTATAATTAAAATTACAAAATTACCCTTAGAAGTGTATTACAAGTGTTAGCCAATCTGGCTTCTAGGGTACACATCTAACACTTACGTGGTAAATTAAGTGTGGGCCAAGTTAAAGTAGGAATTAGTTTTGATTTCAAATTCTATGAGATAGAATTTTAGGAACCCAAAACTCTTCCTATAGTGCACCGATTCCACCCAGATTTTTTCTAGAATTTTTGTGGCTTTTAGAGGGGTTTTTGTATGACAAAACCTGATGGTCCATAGTAGAAAAGGAGGGGACGCCCAACTCCTGATGGTCCATAGTAGAAAAGGAGGGGGCGCCCAAGAGTTGGGCACCCCAAATCATGCCTTAATTGGACCTTCCTTACTGGATATTTGACCTAGAGAAGGAGTGGTCCATATCACTCTATTTAAAATAAATTTTTGGCTGATTTTTTTGTAGATTCTAGATATTTGAGAGGGCTCTTGAGTGTGGGAAAACCAGGGAAAAATTTATCTAGGTGTGGAAATTTTGAAGATACTAATCAAGGTGTCTTGGTGAGAGAATAAAGAAGAAGAAGAGGGTCTTCTTTTAGGGTTTTGTTCTACACCTCTTCCTCCATTATTTGTGAGCTTTTGAGAGGAGTCTTAGCATCACAAATCATCTTTCTTGACTTCTAAAAATTGGAGAGTCTATGTTTTGAAAAAGAAAGAACCAGATCAATCATCAAAGAAGTACAGTTCTAGCAAACTATGCTGATTTTTGAATACCAAACTTCTGATCAACGTTCGTGGGCTCGTGGACATCTCTTAGAGGTCGGACATGTGTGCGGCTTGCAACATCATCCTCAAGTCTGGATCAATTAGTTAAGATGTCTAACTTATACCGGTAACAAGGATCTGATCTCCTATTACTTATATGATTCTAATCTAGTATAGATCTGTGTTAATGTGATCGACACTTCTTCTTTCTTTATGTTTTTATTTCTGATTTAATGCCATGCAATAATCATGTAATAGATCTTAGATCTAGGATATTTTCAGATATTTAAAATAAATATTAATTTATTTAAGTCTTTCGCTACCTGATCATGAAAAAGTTTCATGGCCTAGCCCTAAAATCCTAAATCCGGTTCCTTCACATCTAATGCTGGGATGTAAAATAGATCAGATCTATTACTTATGCAAGTTATGTGAGAATTTGGTGTGGTGCTCCCAAGCCTTGGGGGGCCACAGGAGGAGCCAAGGTGTTCGCTCTGAGAGACTAGGATAGGTGTGAGTCCTAGGGCTAGAACAGGAGTTGTCCTAGATGAAGGCAGTATGTAGCCCTGCATGGATTTGAGGTTTAGGTGTGAGGTCCTTGAGGGGGCTTGGTAGGTGCTTTAGAGACCTAGGACACAAGGTGGAGCAAGGGACCAAAGCTAGGAGAAGAATCAGCCAAGACAAAGGGCTGACATATAGGGGAGCTGGCTCGGATACACCGTCGAGCCGACTTGGTCTGAGATCGAGCCAGCTCGGGGTACAGTTTAGCTAGCTATCTCAGGTAGATAGAAGATAAGATTCGAACGAGATGTAGTCGAGCCAGCTCGGCTCTTAACAAAGTCGGCTCAATAGTGGCAACCAGAACTGGACGGGGTTTTCTGTTTGGGTCTAGGATAGGCTTTTGTCGTAAGGTCTTAAGGCCTGGACCAATAAGGTCTTAAGGGGGCTAACTCATGTATGGGTTGGGTTCAGATCCAAGGGATGAGAGCATGTGAGACATATGTACATGGGCTCAATGAGTACTTTTATTTATTGGGTTAGCCTGGGAGAGTTTTTTAGCTGGGGTTTGGGTTTATTAGGGTTCATATAGTTTGAAATCCTATGGTATATAAATCCAGATATTGTATGTTTACAATAGAGTGGAATACAATTGAGCTTTTCTCCCAAAAACTCTTTACTCTTCTCTCTCTGGTTCCAACTTTAAGCCCTAGGTGCCGGCCATCTACTTTGTTCTTCTTCTCTCTAACAATTGGTATTAGAGAGGTACCAGGATCCAACAAGTATTAAGCGTGGTGGAGGATGAAGATCATATTTTCAGCAGAGATCAGTAGTGAGGTTCAGATCTAAAGACTTTCTTCAGGCTTTGTTAGGAAGAAAGAGATCACAGGATTGTTGTCCACCATCCGTAATCAAGGTATTGTTTTAGATCTACTTGTTTACTATTTTTGATTCATACAATCATGGAGAATAGCGGGTTGAAGGTAGGATTTGAGAAATTTGATGGAAAGAAAAGTTTCACGATGTGGAAGGTTAGGGTGGAGGATCTGTTAGTTTAGATGAGACTGGTTTGGCCTTGGAAGATAGGCCGGAAGAGATGACAGACAAGGAGTGTCCTTGGAGAATAGGGCATGTGCCATGATTAGAGCTTGTCTGGCAGATGAGGTGCTGTATGGCGTATTGGAAGAGACACCCAAGAATTTATGGTCGAAGTTACGCCTGTTGTACATGGAAAAGAATATGTGCAACAAGTTGATGCTGAAAAAGTAACTGTACAACCTTCAGATGCAAGAGGGCGAGGATGTTACGGGGCATATTCAGCGGTTCGATTGGATGAGCATGAATTTACTCAACATTGGGATGGATCTCGAAGAGGAGGACAAAATTTTATTGCTACATTGTTTGTTACCTAGGAGCTTCGATCCGTTGGTGACAACGTTGCCGTATGGTAAGGAGACGCTGGTGTATGAGGAGTTCGTATCAGTTTAAAGGTCCAACGAGCAGTGGAAATGGATGACGAAGAGGAAGGTCTCATGGTTTCAGAGAGGCCTAGGCAAGGAAAGAAGAAGGGTCAGCGAATGGGCAGCAAGGGATCTAAGAGATGCTTCAAGTGTGGTGAAGCAAGGCACTTTAAGTGAGAATATCCGCTTTGGAAGAACTACAATTGATACAGGTGCCACTGACTTCTTCGTGGACCTAGCAATGGCGAAGAAGCTCAACCTAAAGATTGACCGTGATGAGCACACGTTCAAGGCGGTCAACTCCATAGAGGTAGCTACAAGCAGAACAACCAAGGATGTTGAGATCCAATTCGGTACATATTCCGAATGGGTGACAGTGGTGGTCGCCCCTATCAACGACTACGAGGTGGTCATCGGTATGTCTTTGCTACCCCAGCTACATGCTATGGAAAAGGTGGATTCAGATGTGGTGGTGGTTCTGAATTCGAGCAGACATTGTGTGGCTCAAGGGAAGCGAGTTAGAGGGACTCCGCAGCAAGTCCTATCAGCAATGCAGCTTGCAAAGGGGCTGAGAAGGGGACTTCCAACATACATTGTGTCCATTCAAGAGGAAGACCTACTGGAGGGAAAAGATATCCCAGCACCCATCGAGGGTGTTCTCACTGAATTTGGGGATGTGATGCCTCCGAATTACCCAAGCGATTGCTGCCAAGAAGAGAAATCAATCACTGAATTGATTTGGTGTAGGGAGCACATCCACCAACTCAAACACCATATACGATGGCCACCTAAACTCCAAGAGCTGAGACAGCTAACGGAGCTGGTGGACAGGAGCATCGGTACATTTTCAGAAGAAGCATGATGGTTTGTTGAGACTCTGCATCAACTACAGGGCTCTCAACAAACTCACGGTGAGGAACAAGTACTCCATTCTAGGGATTGATGATTTGTTTGATCAACTTAGTAAGGCACAGTGGTTTTCCAAGTTGGATCTTCATAGCGGATATTATCAAGTTTGCATGGCGGAGGAGGACATCGAGAAGACTACTTGTGTGACAAGGTATGGGAGCTTTGAGTACCTTGTAATGCCTTTTGGCCTCACCAATGCTCAAGCAACCTTTTGTGCTTTGATGCAACGTGTACTCCATGACTTTATCGATAAATTTGTGGTAGTATACTTGGATGATATTATTATCTACAGCCGAACGTTGGATGAGCATATGGCGCACTTGAGGCAAGTCTTCTTCACCCTACGGCAACACCAGCTCTTTGTGAAGAAGGAGAACTGCATGTTTGCGCAACGAAGGGTGCCGTTCCTCGGGCACATCATTGGGGATGGAAAGCTCATGATGGATCCCTCCAAGATTTCAGCCATAGCCGAGGGGGAGGTACCTACATGTGTTACACACTTACGCTCTTTTCCTGGTTTGGCAAAAATTATTATAGAAGAAGGTTCATCATGGGATATTTGAAGTTATGCACCCCAATGATGGATTTGCTGAAAGGATCAATAGAACCCTTTTGGAAAAGGCATGGTGCATGAGGCCGCAGGCATGGCTTCCGAAGGTATTCTGGATTGATACAGTAGATGCAGCCTGTTATCTAGTGAATTGATCGCCTCATATAAAGTTAGACGGTGGTATTCTAGAGGAAAGATGATCTGGAAGGAATTAGGAGTCGTCCACACAATCCTACGATCTCTGATCTGAAGTCCGATGCAGGAAATCAGCATAGCATGCTAGTACTGTGCTAATCCTTCTTCGACGGTCGATCCGATGCTCCCTTCTTCAAAATTTGGACTCTCCAAAAGATGAGAAGGAAGATGAGAGTTTGCTGATATGAGACTCTCTCAAAAAAACTCAAAAGAAAGGAGGAGAAATTGAAAATAAAATAGCCCTAGAAGATGACCCTCTTCTTCTTCTCTTTTCTCTCACCTAGACACCTATGGAACCCCCATGCCCAAGGACCCTCTTCCTCTGATTTATGCTCACCCCAAACGTCTCCCAAAGCTCTATATTCCACAAAAAAATTAGAACAAAATTCGTCCAATAAATAGGGAAAAAGAAGAGTCCAAGTTAGGTCAAATTCCTAGACTATCCAAACATGGGAAGTTGTTGGGGCGCCCAACTCTTGGGTAACTCCTCCATAATTTTTGGCATGGACCAGCAAGGGAGGGCACACAGAAAAGAAGATTATTTTCATGGAATAGGGGAAGAATTAATTAAAAGAGGGGGCGGCACTCAAGGGAAGATATTTTGGTCAATAAGAATTCTATCTCATAGAATCGTAAGCAAAACCAATTCCTCCTTTGACTTAGTCTTCCACCTAACTTCTAAATATGACTTAGAGGGAGAGAGGGGGCATGGAAATCAGGAAGAAAGGGATTTTCCACAAAAAATACCTAAAAAATAGGTATGGGAGGCGTTGGAACCAAGGTAGCTCAAGGAGATACGGAGTCCTAGTCACACTAGGACTCCTATTTTGACTTGGTCTAACAAGATCTTTTAACCAAATAAGATCCTAACCCATTTTAAGGACTTAATTAAATTAGATTTAATTCTAATTTATTTTCTAATCAAATTAGAAAATTGGGTTAATCCGAGTCCTAGTTAGACTAGGACTAGTTCTTCCTTGCACTTGGCTTATCCAATAAACCAATTGAACTTGATTCAATCAAGCCCAAACCAAATATAATTAAATCATATTTGATTAGACTTAATCTTAGCCTATTGGCTCAATCAAATTAAGGCAATGAGCAATCCAATTGCTAATCGATCCTCGTACAATACTTGCACTAGGTTAAACACCAATCATATTGATTGTTTAACCCTAGAACGATTCTTAATCATTAATCAACCATCCGATTAGATCATAAGCTCTAATGTGCATGACCTCATTGGTCTGAACCTAAGCCGGTAGCATAGGAACAAATTTTTGTACCAATCGAAGTGACCATCTAGTAATGATACCCGACGGTCGGATAGGTCGAAGGTGTAGAACACCATCCTTAGAACCCATGCGGATATAGTTTCCATATAATTCATCCCCTTGAACACAATGCTCGAAGGACACATCAGAGTTCAACTGTCAACTCTGATTAGGCTGTTCACATTGTATTTCAAAATACCAAATTCATTTGATGGATTACCCTGGCCAAGATTTTGCTATATTGAAATACAGTGATACATTCTTCTCCAACTCTTGGAGTGGTCAATTCCATCTTGATCACACTCCGACTTCGCAAGTACTTGACTGTGCCCAGAAGCCTTCCGTTGCTGAATTAGAAATTTAGTTAGTCCGGTAACAAAGCACAGTGAGTTGCTTGCAAGTCACTAGACCTGATTACAATAATTGTAATATCAAAAAAATAGAAATTAAATAGATCTAAAATTATATTTAATCAAATTAACAACATGATTATACTAGACTATACATAGAACTATTCTATTCCATATCTAGTCATGCATCTCATACATATTAGATCTAAATGATTTAATTATAATTTTTTGATTTTAGATCTAATCACATCTGATGTAATATCTAAAACTTTTTAATATTAAATAAAAAATAAAAATAAAATTAGATCTAAAATAAATCCGAAGAACTGTAATTTGGCTCTGATACCAGTTGAAGAAAAAACTTATTTTTCTGACATAGGATCATTCAGATCTGATTGGATCCGAAGAAATATTTTAAAAAAAAATTTCTAAAATCTTAATCAGATATGAGACTTTTCAAATCTAATCATAGAGATCTAATATTAAAAATTAAATCAGATTTAATTTTAAGTACCTGATTTGGTAATCTAATTATCTTGCGATGACCTTGTTGATTCTTGAGGTTCTAGAAGGAGCCACGCACGTGCCTGGCCTCTACCAGTATCCACTCGGACAGGATCTGAATGTCTTCTCCTCATGAATTCTTCTCTAAAAATCAAATCTAGATCTGATTTGAAAAGCCTTCAAAATGACTTCTGAGGGAAGCCTGTTCGTCTCACGAACATAATCGCGTAGATGCTGAATCTTGTGCCAAAAACCTTAGACCTTCAACTCAGATTTGTGCCTAACTTTTTAGGCATGTAGAAGAGAGGGAGAGAGAGGATAGAGGGGCATGGATATTAGAGGGAAGGCTCCTTTGGGTGAGAAAAAAATAAATTACGTTGAGGCAATTTCGTGAGAAGAGTTCTTATACTGGCATCATAAAGAGTCCCTTTTTGACCAAAAACCATATTAATTTGACCATTGGGACTCTTGGACCTGATCTCCATGAAGAACCCCAGATCCCATCTATTTTTGATGCCAATAATCCATCTGGAAGGTGGTGGCATGATAGGATAAGGGAGAGTACATATGCATCTAGGACTCTTCCCTCAAGAGTTTGATCCAAATCAAACTCTATCAAAACCTAGTCTAGGCACCTCCAAAAATCATGAAATTCTGAACACCCAAAGTATAACTCGTGTCCTATCACAATCTAAAAATTAGAGCAAAATAATTTCTAAAGATATTTCTAAAATTCTTTAATCATGTGACCCTCAATTCTCTCAATTAGGTCAACTATTGACCCTAGTCCAATTGCACTAGGAATGAATTTAATTTTCATAATTAATCTGATCTGGACTTATTCCAGTCAGATGAAAATAAACTCATTCAAGATATAAGAATGAGTCAAATCAAATTCGACTTGGTTGCGATGAATCAGAAAGGTTATAGAAGGAGGAAGTCAGGCTCAATCATGTGTTAGCACGATTACCTTGAACCTGATTGGATCTAATCCAAATCAATCAAACTCGGTTAGCTCAATTGATAACATCCAGATCCAAACCCTTGTTTGTGTAATCCAGTGAGGTTCAGTTCCATATGGTAATAAGACATGACGTGATCTCCATCATTGATATCATCGAAACACCTTTCTATGGACCAGAACTTTTTTGATTCATACAATTAGAATGATCAATCATCAAAGTCATTCATTTTGCTCCCAAAATCTACCAGTGACACCTAGCAGTATATGGTGGCAACCCACCAAAATTGAAAGTGAACCTCTCGGTACAGCTACCTATGTGATTGGATTCTTTTATCTTGAGCTCCGATAGGATTAGGGTTAAGGTGAACTCGTCAAACCCAATATCTGTCATATGAATTAATCATTTGATTCGAGTCCTATGTGAAGCCATTTATAGAAACTCTTTCTATCATCTTCACTCTGCCATGGCCATGGGTTTATGGACTCAATTCTCATGATCATCATAGGGCTACTCCTCATCTACCAAGGTGGATAGATCCCTTATTGGTGCAATCTAATTCCTACAATGAATATACTATAGCCAATGTTGGTGCAGAATTTGGTTGACGCCAGATCGAGCTGGAGTGGAGGAGGACGAGGTTGCCATCGATGACCTACAAAATAAAGTCCCGTCTAGAGTCGGTGGTGGTGGCTCCGGTAGGACCCTTCGATGGTCAAGTGAGCTCTTCTGGCCAATAGAAATGGAGTGCTCCGGAATGAGTTTGGCAGAATTTAGAGAAGGAGAGGAGAGCTTAGAGCTTAGAGCAAGCATATCTGGAGGGTCCCTTTTTATAGGCGAAGCTTGATGGTGACAGCTGCAGCTGCCTAATGGTGGGCCGCTCGAGACTGCATGGGATTCGATGCGGAGAGGATGGTATTGTCAGGCCGATGTGACAACCATACCGTTCGGTAGTGGTGGGCCACTTAAGGTCTGACGGAGTCAGTCATGGAGGAGGGCACCACCTATAGCATCGCTTGTCAGACTAATGATGACCGTTCATCCAGATTTAATAGTCATGGCTCTGAGAAAGCAGGCATCGATCGGTGGACTTCGGTATGTATCAATTCTAGAGGAGTTTGGACTCCTAGAGGAGTTCGACTGAGGGGAAGCTTGGACAGAGCTCGATTGTTGAGGAGTCCGACCGATCGAAGGAGAGGTATAGGAGGAGTACGGCTCTTGAAGAAGTTCGATTGAAGGGGAAGCTTAGAGGAAGTTTGGCTCCTACAGGTATCTAGCTGGAAGAGCATGGAGGGAGTTTGGCTCTCGCGGGAGTTCGGCCAAAGCTTAGCCACTGAGGAGTTCGTTCGGTTGAAGGAGAATGGATAAGATCCATTCGCTGAAGCTCTTCCGTGGCTACCAATTGCATTAGGCTGAGCAGCATCGAACTGGACTTCGGCAAGAGTGGGGTTTATCCCCAACAATAGTCTCCCCCACTTTCAAGTTCAAAACTCGAAGGAAGGGATTGCAGAAAAGACGACTGTCGAAGTCCTCTTCTGGGCTCCGTGCTGGTTCAGGTTGAAGCTTGAGGGAGATCTCATCTCCAGCCAAAGTTGATGTTGAAGTTGAAGCCCGGCGGAGATCTCCTCTCTTGCAGTCGAGGTTTATGTGGGTGCTCGGGGGAGATCTTATCTCCTACAGCCGAGGTTGGCTCGGTTGCTCGGAAGAGATCTTAACTCTAGCTGAGGTTGGCTCAGTCGCTTGGGAGAGATCTTATCTCTAGTCGAGGTTGTCCCGGTCGCTCGGGAGAGATCTTATCTCTGGCTGAAGTTGGCTGATCATCTCGGGAGAGATCTTATCTCTGATCGAGGTTAGCATGGTCGCTCGGGAGAGATCTTATCTTTGATCGAGGTTGGCTCGATCTCTCGAAAGAGATCTTATCTCTAGTCGAGGTTCTCACGGTCGCTCGGAGAGATCTTATCTCTGGAGGTTGGCTCGGTTGCTCGGAAGAGATCTTATCTCTAGCCGAGGTTAGCTCGGGCGCTCGGGAGAGATCTTATCTCAGTCAAGGTTGTCGCAGGCGCTCGGAAGAGATCTTATCTCCTGAGCCAAGGTGGCACGGTCCCTCGAGGGAGATCTTATCTCCTACAGTCGAGGTTGTTGTGGGCGCTCGGGAGAGATCTTATCTCCTACGGTCGAGGTTGTCTCGGGGAGATCTTATCTCCTACAGCCGAGGATGACGTGGGTGTTCAGGGAGATCTTATCTCCTACAGCGAGGTTGGCCCGAACCCTCAGGGAGATCTTATCTCCTATGGCTGAGGTTTTCGGGGGAGATCTTATTCCTACAGTCGAGGTTGACGCGGGTGCTCGGGGGAGATCTTATCTCCTAGTCGATCTCGGGGGAGATCTTATCTCCTACAGTTGAGGTTGTCTCGGGGGAGATCTTATCTCCTGCAGTCGAGGTTGATGTGGGTGCTCGGGCGAGATCTTATCTCCTTACAGCCGAGGTGGCCTGGACCCTTGGAGAGATCTTATCTCTTATGGCTGGAGGTTGCCTCGAAAAAGATCTTATCTCCTGCGGCGAGGTTGATGCGAGCACTCGGGGAAGATCTTATCTCCTACAGCCGAGGTGGCCAGACCCTCGGGGGAGATCTTCCTGGGCTGAGGTTGTTGGGCGCTCGGAGGAGATCTTATCTCCTACGGTCGAGGTCAGCCCGGACGCTCGGGGGACATCTTATCTCCTGCGGCCGAGGTTGCCTTGGTACAGATCTTATCTCCTACGGTCGAGGTTGCCTCGGGGTGATCTTATCTCCTACGATTGAGGTTACCTTGGGGGCCGAGGTTGGCCCGGACCCTCGAGGGAGATCTTATCTCCTACAGCCGAGGTTGTTGCAGGCGCTCGGGGGAGATCTTATCTCCTACGGCTGAGGTTGCCTTAGGATGCGGTCGAGTTGCCTCAGGGGAGATCTTATCCTCTACAGCCAAGGTTGATGCGGGCGCTCGGGGAGATCTTATCTCCTAACAAGCCGAGGTTGGCCCAGGGGAGATCTTATCCTTTGCAGCCGAGGTTGTTGCGGGCGCTCGGGAGATCTTATCTCCTGCAGCCGAGGTTGGCCCAAGGGAGATCTTATCTTTTGCAGTCGAAGGTCGTTGCGGGTCTCGGAGGAGAATCTTATCTCCTACAGCCGAGGTTGGCCTGGACCCTCAGGGGGAGATCTTATCCTTACAGCTGAGGTTGCCTCGGAGAAGATCTTATCTTCTGCAGTGGAGGTTGGCTCGGACCCTCAGCGAGATCTTATCTCCTACGGCCGAGGTTGCCTCGAGGGAGATCTTATCTCCGAGGCCGAGGTTGCTACGGGCGCTCGAGGGAGATCTTATCTACTGCAGCCAAGGATGGCTCGATCGCTCGGGGGAGATCTTATCTCCTACGACTGAGGTTGCCTCAGGGAAGATCTTTATCTCCTAAGGTCGAGGTTGCTACGGGCGCTCAGGGGAGATCTTATCTCCTGCAGTCGAGGTTGACCTAGATTCTCGGAGGAGATCTTATCTCCTACGATCGAGGTTGCCTTGGAGGAGATCTTATCTCCTATGGCCGAGGTTGCCTCAAGAGATCTTATCTCCTACAGCCATGGTTTGGTCCGGACCCTCGGAGAGATCTTATCTCTACAGCCAGGTTGTTGCGACGCTCGGAGGAGATCTTATCTCCTACGATCGAGATTGCCTCGGGGGTACGGTCGAGGTTGCCTCGGGGAGATCTTATGTTCCAGCCAAGGTTGACGCGGACGTTCGGGGAGATCTTATTTCCTTAGTCGAGGTTGGCCCCCCTTAGGAGATCTTATCTCCGCGGTTGAGGTTGCCTCGGGGAGATCTTATCTCCTGCAGCTAAGGTTGATGCGGGTGCTCGGGGGAGAATCTTATCACCTATAGCCGAGGTTCGGCCCGGACCCTCGGAGAGATCTTATCTCCTAGGATCGAGGTTGTTGTGACGCTCGGAGGAGATCTTATCTCCTACGACCGGGGGGTCGGACGCTCTGAGGAGATCTTATCTCCTATGGCCGAGGTTGCCTCGGAGAAGATCTTATTCCTGCGGCCGAGGTTGCTGTGGACACTCGGGCAAGATCTTATCTCCTGCAGCCGAGGTTGTTCCAGACACTCAGAGGAGATCTTATCTTCTACAGCCAAAGTTGGCTCGAGGAAGATCTTATCTCCTATGATCGAGGTTGGCTCGGGGAGATCTTATCTCCTACGGTTGAGGTTGTTGCGGGCGCTTGGGGAGATCTTATCTCCTACAACTAGGTTGGCCCGGACCCTCAGGAGGGATCTTATCTCCTATGGCCGAGGTTGCCTCGGGGGAGATCTTATCTCCTACAGCCGAGATTGGCCCGAACCCTTGGGGAAGATCTTATCTCCTGCAGTCGAGGTTGTTGCGGATGCTCTGGGTAGATCTTATCTCCTACGGCCAAGGTTGCCTCAGGGTTGCGGTCGAGGTTGCCTCGGGGGAGATCTTATCTCCTGCAGTCGAGGTTGATGCAGACGCTCGGAGGAGATCTTATCTCCTACAGTCGAGGTTGATGCAGGCGCTCAGAGGAGATCTTATCTCCTACAACTAAGGTTACCTCGGGGGGGATCTTATCTCTTACAGTCGAGGTTGATCCGGGCGCTCGAGGGAGATCTTATCTCCTACAACCAAGCTCGGCCCAGACCCTCGGAGGAGATCTTATCTCCTGCAGTCGAGGTTGCTATAAGTGCTTGGGGGAGATCTTATCTCCTGCGGTGGTGGTCGGCCCGGACGCTCGGGGGAGATCTTATCTCCTACGGTCGAGGTTGCCTCAGGGGAGATCTTATCTCCTACGGTCGAGGTTGCTATGGGCGCTTGGGGTAGATCTTATCTTTTGCAGTCGAGGTTGGCCTAGACCCTCAGGGGAGATCTTATCTCCTGCGGCCGAGCTTACCTCGGAGGAGATCTTATCTCCTACAGTCGAGGTTGGCTCGGAGGAGATCCTATCTCCTACAGCTGAGGTTGGCCCAGGCCCTCAGAGGAGATCTTATCTCTTACGGCTGAGGTTGTCTCGGGAGAGATCTTATCTCCTACAGCCAAAGTTGGCCCAGACCCTCAGGGGAGATATAATCTTCCTGTGGCTGAGGTTGCCTCGAGGGAGATCTTATCTCTTGTGGTCGAGGTTGCTACTAGCACTCGAGGGAGATCTTATCTCCTACAGCCAAGGTTGGCCCGGACCCTCGGGGGAGATCTTATCTCCTACAGCTGAGGTTGCCTTGGGAGAGATCTTATCTCCTGTGGTCGAGGTTGATGCAAGCACTAGGGGGAGATCTTATCTCCTGCAGCCGAGGTTGGCCTGGACCCATAGGAAGAGATATTATCTCCTACGATCGAGTTTGTTATGGGCGCTCAAGGGAGATCTTATCTGCTGCGACCGAAGTCGACCTGAATGCTCGGGAGAGATCTTATCTCCTACGATCGAGGTTGGCTCGGGGGAGATCTTATCTCCTGCAGTCGAAGTTGTTGCAGATGCTCGGGGAAGATCTTATCTCCTACAGCCGGGGTCGGTCCGGGCGCTCGGGCGAGATCTTATCTCCTACAGTCGAGGTTAAAGATCTTTGACCTGCTCATGCTAGGATGAGGTTCTCCTCCTGTTCCTAACACGGCAACTATTGACTGCTTGTTCCCTATCATCACATAGTTTTTGCACCCAGAAACAATATTATTGAAATGGTAGAATTTTACCGAAGGAAAGTTACGGGCAACACATCCCCATTTCAGGGTCGTGGGGGTGTTGTTCCTCCGAGTTCCCTCGGACAGTAAGTCTCCAATCGGACGACTTCCTCTATCTCATGTTGGCCTTCTTAATTTGGAGTAAGCTTTTCTTGGCTTTGACACTGGGAGATGATAGCCCACCAAAGTACCAAGCCTCGGAGATAGCGTCTATGATGCCGAGAGGCGGTCGATCTCCTTATCGTTCCTCTCTCAATAGTGGTTCTAGCTTCTGGGGGAGGACTTTTTCGTGCCCTTCCATCAGGGCTTCCTTGATGACGAGCTCAAGGAGTTCAGGCCTTACTTGCGCTGAGGAGGTCGTGAGCATGGTCGAACTTCATTCTGCTCTCCTATGAAACTTACAGGAGAACTTCATGCTCCTTTGTCGAGGCTTCCTCGATGATGAGCTCGAGGGAGAGTTCGACGGTCTCGCTTAAGCTAAATTTCATTCCACTTTCTGTGAAACCTTTGTCGGAGCTTCCTTGATGATGAGCTCGAGGGGGAGTTCGACCTCACTTGAGCTGGGGAGTTCGTGAGCGCGATCGAACTTCATTCCGCCCTCCTATGAAACCTTTGTCAAGGCTTTCTTGATGATGAGCTTGAGGGAGAGTTCGACGGCCTCTCTTGCACTGGGGAGGTCGTGAGCACTGTCGAACTTCATTCCATCCTCCCATGAAACTTTTATCGGGGCTTCCTTGATGACGAGCTCGAGGGGGAGTTCGGCCTCACTTGTGCTGGGGAGGTCATGAGCATGGCCGAACTTCATTCCGCCTCTTGTGAAATCTTCTAGGGGAGAACCTTTGCTCTCTATTTCTCCTTCCTAAGGGTGATTGGTATGCTAGGCCAAATGCTCTTCCTTAAGGCCGATTCCTGGAATGCTGATGGTGGGTTTGCTGGCAAAGTCACCGCCGAAAGCTGTCGCACGACCTGCATCATCTTGGTGAGGCCACGAACCTGCTGGACCAATAGGTTGAACTGCTTCGCATGGCTTCAGGTAGAGCCTGGGTTGTCGGGGCTGAAATGGGAGTAGATGGACCTAGCATGGAGGCCGACAATCGTCGAGTTGAAGCTCTCTTAGGAGGCATTTTCTCTTGGAAAAGAACTCTAGAGAGGAAGGAGGGAGATCTCTAGAGAGAGATCATCGCTGAGCACTTCTTTAAGAACAAAGGGGCCTCAAGAACACTTCAAGAATAGAGGCAGCCCTCCTCTAGCGCCAATCTATTGGTGTAGAATCTGGTTGACGTCGGATCGAGCTGGAGTGGAGGAGGATGAGGTTGCCATCGGTGACCTGCAAAACAAAGTCCCATCCGGAGTCGATGGTGGCAACTCCGGCAGGACCCTCCAATGGTCAAGTCAGCTCTTCTGGCTAACAGAAATGAAGTGTTCTAGAATGAGTTCGGTAGAGTTTAGAGAAGGAGACGAGAGCTTAGAGCAAACGTATATGGAGGGTCCCTTTTTATAGGTGGAGCATGATGGTGATAGCTATAGCTGCCTGATGGTGGGCCGCTCGAGGCTGCATGGGGTTCGATGTAGAGAGGATGTATTGTCAGGCCGATAGTAATAGCCATACCATTCGATAGTGGTGGGCCGCTCGAGGTCTGGCGGAGTCGGTCATGGAGGGGGACACTGCCTATAGCATCGCCTGTGGCAGATTGATGGTGACCGTTCATCCAAATTTAATAGTCGTGGCTCTAAGAAAGTAGGCATCGATCGGTGGACTTCGGTATGTATCAATTCCAGAGGAGTTCGAACTCCTAGAGGAGTTCGGCCGAGGAGAAGCTCGGATGGGGCTCAGCCACTGAGGAGTCCGACTGGCTGAATGGGATGTTTGGGAGGAGTTCGGCTCCTGAAGAAGTCCGACCGAAGGAGAAGCTTGGAGGGAGTTCGACTCTCGCAGGTGTCTGACTGGAAGAGCACGGAGGGAGTTCGGCTCTCACGGGAGTCCGATCGAAGCTTGACCACTGAGGAGTTCGGTTGGTTGAAGGAGAATGGCTAAGACCCGTCCGCTGAAGCTCTTCTATGGCTATCGATCGAACTGGACTTCGACAGGAGCGGGATTTATCCCCAACAGCCAACATACACCTTAGGATTTCGAATGGCTAGGAGACCGAGTTATGGTGTAGTCAAAACTACAATACCCTTAAGGTGAATTGCTGATGCACCTCAAGTCAAAGAACTAGATACACTACTGAAGGTAGACTTCCTTATAAATTCTCGAGGTGGTTACGCTCAGTCCCCTCATTCTCTAATGAGTACCTATACTCTCGCGCCGGTTTCTCCACACCATAGACTCAAGACTTATCTACTCAAAGAAAGGGATCGTACACTAATCTTCCGGATCAATCACCATCCTCATGATAATCCTAGGTCGAAAGCAGTTTATGAGTTAATTATAAAAATTCATGTCTTAAATTTTCAACTCTTTGAAAATATTAATTGTCATTACCATTAACTCAAAGAATGTATCACATACACTTTAAATACACACTGTGATAGAAAATAATTTTTTTATTAATTTATAATCAAAATTACAAAATTGCCATTAGACTTATTATAAGTGTTAGCCAATCTGGCTTCTAGGGTACACATCTAACACTTACATGGTAAATTAAGTGTGGACCAAGTTAAAGTAGGAATTGTTTTTGATTTCAAATTCTATGAGATAGAATTTTAGGAAATCAAAACTCTTCCTATGGTGCACCGATTCCACCCAGATTTTTTCTAGAATTTTTGTGGCTTTTAGAGGGGTTTTTGTATGACAAAACCTGATGGTCCATAGTAGAAAAGAAGAATGGGGCACACAACTCCTGATGGTCCATAGTAGAAAAGAAGGAGGGGTGCCCATAGTAGAAAAGAAGAAGGGGGCACCCAACTCCTGATGGTCCATAGTAGAAAAGAAGGAGAGGGCGCCCGAGTTGGGCACCCCAAATCATGCCTTAATTGGACCTTCCTTACTGGATATTTGACCTAGAGAAGGAGTGGTCCATATCTCCCTATTTAAAATAAATTTTGGGCTGATTTTTTTGTAGATTCTAGATATTTGAGAGGGCTCTTGAGCGTGGGAAAACCATGGCAAAATTTATTTGGGTGTGGAAATTTTGAAGATACCAATCAAGATGTCTAGGTGAGAGAATAAAGAAGAAGAGGGTCTTCTTCTAGGTGTTCTACACCTCTTCCTCCATTATTTGTGAGCTTTTGAGAGGAGTCTTAGCATCACATATCATCTTTCTTGACTTCTAAAAATTGAAGAGTCTAAGTTTCGAAAAAGGAAGAACCAGATCAATCGTCAAAGAAGAATCAACACTGTTCTAGCAAACTATGCTGATTTTCGAATATCAGACTTTTGATCAATGTTCGTGGGCTCGTGTGGACATCTCTTAGAGGTCAGACGTGTGTGCGGCTTGCAACATCATCCTCAAGCCCGGATCAATTAGTTAAAATATCTAACTTATACCGGTAACAAAGATCTGATCTCCTATTACTTATATGATTCTGATCTAGATCTGTGTTGATATGATCAACACTTCTTCTTTCTTTATGTTTTTAATTTCTAATTTAATGCCATGCAATAATCATGTAATAGATCTTAGTTCTAGGATATTTTCAGATATTTAAAATAAATATTAATTTATTTAAGTCTTTCACTGCTTGATCTTGAAAAAGTTTTAAGATCTAGCCTTGAAATCCTAGATCTGGTTCCTTCACATCTAATGAAGGGATGTATGTAAAATAGATCAAATCTATTACTTATGCAAGTTATGTGAGGATTTGGTGTGGTGCTCCCAAGCCTTGGGGGGCCACAGGAGGAGCCAGGGTGTTTGCTCTGAGAGACTACGATAGGTATGAGTCCTAGGGCTAGAACAGGAGTTGTCTTAGATGAAGGCAGCATGTAGCCCTGCACGAATTTGAGGTTTAGGTGTGAGGTCCTTGAGGGGCCTTGGTAGGTGCTTTAGAGACCTAGGACATAAGGTGGAGCAAGGGACCAAGGCTAGGAGAAGAATCAGCCAAGACCAAGGGCTGACACATAGGCGAGCTGGCTCGGATACGCAGTCAAGCTAGCTCGGCCTGAGATCGAGCCAGCTCGGGGTATAGTTGAGTCGGCTATCTTAGGTAGATGGAAGATAAGATTTGGATGAGATGTAGCCGACCTAACAAAGTCAGCTCGATAGTGGCAAGCAGAACTGGATGGGGTTTTCTGTTTGGATCTAGGATAGGCTTTCGTCATGAAGTCTTAAGGCCTGGACCGATAAGATCTTAAGGGGGCTAACTCATGTATGGGTTGGGTTCAGATCCAGGGGATGAGAGCATGTGAGACATATGTATATGGGCTTGATGAGTACTTTCATTTATTGGGTTAGCCTAGGAGAGTTTTTTAGCTGAGTTTTGGATTTATTAGGGTTCATATAATATGAAACGCTATGGTATATAAATCTAAATACTGTATCTTTACAATAGAGTGGAATACAATTGAGCTTTTCTCCCTAAAACTCTTTACTCTTCTCTCCTGGTTCTAACTTTAAGCCCTAGGTGTCAGTCATCTACTTTATTCTTCTTCTCTCTAACAATTGGTATCAGAGAGGTACTAGGATCCAACAAGTAGTATCAGAGCCTGATTAAGCATGAAGGAGGAAGAAGATCATATTTCAGCAGAGATCAGTAGTGAGGTTCAGATTTAAAGACTTTCTTCAGGCTTCATTAGGATGAAAGAGATCATAGGATTGCTGCCCATCATCCCTAATCAAGGTATTTTTTTAGATCTACCTGTTTGCTATTTTTGATTCGCACAATCATGGAGAATAGTGGGTTTAAGGTAGGATTCGAGAAATTTGATGGAAAGAAAAGTTTCACAATGTGGAAGGTTAGGATCGAGGATCTGTTAGTTTAGATGAGACTAGTTTGGCCTTGGAAGATAGGCCGGAGGAGATGACAGACAAGGAGTGGGTGTCCTTAGAGAATAGGGCATGTGCCACGATTAGAGCTTGTCTGTTAGATGAGGTGCTGTATGGCATGTTGGAAGTCCCCTCCAACAGGCGTAACTTCGACCATAAATTCTTTGGTGTCTTTTCTAGAGACTCTCTCTGTTCAGCAGATGGACGGGCTAGTAAGGTGAGAGGTTCTTGGTCTAATACATAGTCAACTTTTCAAAATTCAAAATAATTTTGTAGTTCTGGAGTCAATCTTTATAATTGGGTCCGGTCAGTCTATGGGTGTCCAGGATATGGGCTAGTGGATTGGATGTAGATATTTTTCTATAGAGAGAGTCAAAGTTTTTAGTTAGATTTTGTAATTAGACTCGATCAATTTATTTAGAAATTTTATTTTTAAATAAATTAGGCTTCTACTATTTCCTTAAATCTCTACACTCCCTTGGCAGAGATGCAAAAATCTTAGTAATTAATTAATTTCTAGTGGATGGTGCATTCCCACCGATTGGTTCATCAGCTCACCTAATAGTTATTGGTAATGGGTCAATCGATGAGTAGACAACTCTTGTCCAATGATTCTTTAATCATGGTGCACCAAAACATGATCTCTAATTTACGAAGCTCACCATGCCCGAAATATTGCTCCACTCCTTAGTCAAGTTAGACCCACCATTTATACAAATTGAATTTCTAATTGGGTCCCGCACCGTATCTAGAATATTGGGCCCAACTCATCCTCCAACCAATAGCATTCAATGCCTAAAAGACATGATTGCATCTTCCTGGTACAACTAAACCACTGTAACTAGCTGAGAACAATCAACCCCGGAAAGGGCCCACACATCTATAATGGTAGAAGACCTATGATTTAATATTTTTTTAGAAAGATTTAATTTTGGTCTCTTTAAACTTGACTTGATTTTGTTGTAACAATTATGACTAATCTAGTGGCATGGATTAGCTCAAATTGTTAGCCATCTTAAATCAGAACTGGATCGATCCAAATGGCTAGCTAAGTGAGTCGATTTGATGAACCGCTAGACCTAATTGAGTTACCCAAGCCCGAACCTAATTTTATGAAGGTGTCTTAGATCTGAAAATTCATAATTTTTAGACCTAATTTATTTTATAATCTTAATTCTTAATTAAGTTTAGGTCCATAAAGAGAAAGATGCAAAAAATCCTAGGGTTTCATGATCTAGGGTTTTGCAAAAAAAGTAAGTTTTTAATTTTTGATTAAGGATAAATGCATAGCACCCCTGCACGCCATAAAAACACCCCATCGAATGAAAAGAGAGAGCCTTTAAACCCTTCTTACTCTTATGACCGGATAGCCAAGGGGAATGCTTTAATTAGATACAATAACTAAACTACAAAAGATTAAGATCTATAATATATATCAAATATAAGATCATAGATCCATTCATGCATGTTCTATATACATCCCATGTATCAAATATTAAATCAGATATGCATGCTATCAGATCTGATATAACCCATATAATATCTAAAAAATGAAGTTTTAAATTGATCACATCAAATAAAACCTACTCTAGACAAATCATAGAACTATTCTACAACTAGTCTAGGCATGCATCATTTATATCTCATATAAAATTTAAAAATTTTATTTTCTACTTTTAGATCTAATTATAATATTTATAACATCAAAAAATAGAAAAATTTTAAAAAAAATTAATCTTATCAAAAAGAAAAATTACACTAGACTACACATAGAATAATTCTACACCTAGTCTAGATATGCATCTCTTGCAAGATTGATAAAAATCTATTTTTTTTTAATTTTTTTGATTTTAGATCTAATCACATCTGATATGATATCTAAAATTTTTTAATATCAAATTATAAAATATAAAAAAATTAGATTTAAAATAGATCTAAAGACTGCAAATGTAGCTCTGGTACCATTTGAAGAAAAATCAGCATTTTCCTGCCATAAGATCGTTTAGATCTGATTGGATCTGAAGAAATATTTCAAAAAATTTTCTAAAAACCCTAATCAGATTTGAGACATCTCAAATATGATCTAATAGATCTAATATTAAAACTTAAAATTAAAATTAAATCTGATTTAATTTTATATCTTGTTCGGGTAATCTGATTATCCTACTGATGATCAGCTAAAGCCCGGGTTCTGGATTGAGCCACACAAGTGCCTGACCTATATTGGTATCCACTCAAGCAGGATCTAAATGCAATCTCCTTCTGGATCTGAATTCTAAAAATTAGATCTAGATCTAAAAATCCGTAGAGCGTTCAAAAGATGGATGAAGGCTGTGCGCTCATCTCACGAACACATAGTATGTCTTACTAATCCTTGCGCCAACAAGTTGTTTCTTCCTCACTGGATTCACCCAACCTTTTGGGCGTGCAGAGGAGAGAGAAAGAACCAGAGGGAGGCATGGAAGAGGGGAGGGGCGGCCTTACGGCATGGTGAATGGGTGCTGACATCAAAACCCTAGGTGCAGATAGGGTTTAAATAGATCCTGCTACGCCATGCAGTGCCACACAGGTCCGACCAATCTATTGCTCAGATTAATCAGATCTAAATCTGATTGGTGGAATAATATCACCTAATCCAATCAGATTAGAGACCCCTTTAATCTTCCATAGATGGCGCCAATTTTAGATAGGCCCAAACACTTTTGGCGCCTAAGAGTTTAAAGCCATCATGCAACCTCTAGAGTCCCATCTGTATGGAACTCCTCCCTATTCCCCATGTGCACACGCCAACTAGGGGAGTGCACACATTCTTATGTGTGGAATCCAAGAGGGCGTGCGCCCCAAGGAGATGTCCAAAGGGGGGGCACACCCCTGCCCATTCTTTTCTGCATTAAGACATCTCATGTCTCTATAGTGACAGAAAAAGATAGGTGGCGAAAGGAAATAGCAGGTATTGTCTTATTTCCATCTGATGGATTAAGACAACCCTTTTCTTATTAGATGTATGCCCTAGAATTCAGATTAGCTGATACTTATTACACTTCAAAGAATAATTTTATAATTTTAACTAAAAATTAATAAAAAAATTATTTTCTATCACAATATATATTTAAAGTATCTGTGATACATTCTTTGAGTTAATGATAATAACGATTCATATTTTCAAGAGTCAAAAATTTAAGATATAAATTTTCATAATTAACTCATAAACTGCTCCTGATCATAGGATCATCATGAGAATGGTGATCGATTCATAAGATTGGTGTACGATCACTTTCTTAGGATAGATGTATCTTGAGTCGGAGCGAGAGTACAAGTACTCGTTAGAGAACTAAGGCACTGAGCATGACCACCTCGAGCAGTCATAAGGAAGTCTACCTTCTCATCGATGACTGGCTTAATGCTATAATAGTGTGTCTGGTTTTTTGATCTGAGGTGCATCGACAGTTCATCTTGAGGGTGTTATAGTTTGACTACACCATAACTCGATCTCCTAGCCACTTGAAATCCTAAAGTGTATGTTAGCTATGGCATGTTCATTGTAGGAATTGGATTGCACCAATAGGAGATCTATCTATCTCGGTAGATGAGGAGTAGTCTTATGATAATCATGAAATTAAGTCCTTAAGCCCATGGCCATGGCAGAGTGATCATGATAGAAAGAGTTTCTATAATTATTAAATTTTAAATAAGAAGAAGTTACTTGATATGTCGGATCCTCGTACGTGCAGCATATGACAGCCCAGTCCTCCATAGTGATGCTGTCATATGGCTGCTATTGCGCTGCCTCCACCCCCTGGTCATGCACTATAGCATACTAGTGGCGATGAATGCAATACCGGTACTCCTTGAAATGTGAGCATAAATGATCATCTACAGCTCGCCATACACGATCGTGCTTAAAATCAATAATATCAAAAATAGTTTGCGAATAATAAATATTATAAGAATATAGTGCTAATTAAATATTTAAATAAATATTATTATACCTGTAAGTGGCTATAGAAGACCTTCCTCTGAGGTCGTGTAACCTGACACCAATCGAAGAGCATCGTTAGGGCATAGCTACGGTAAATGATGCCCAGCTCAGTTTGCCATGACTCACACCATCTCCTAATAGGTCTGGTAGAGTCTAGTGGAATCTCGATGCGGAAATGCTGTCCCTCGTGCTCGCATCTCCAATGCTCAAGGACGAGGTTCTTCAATGGATCTCGCCCTCGCCTCACCACCGAAATAGAATGGCTTGAAAAAATAATGAATAAATTATTAGTATATTAGCCATCTATTAACCTAATAGATAAATTAAAATTAAATTTTATATTATAAAAAATATTAAAATAATACTCAGATCTGCCTAATCACTTGAACCTGCCTCAATCGCATCCCCCTGTACAGGGCCCTTCGATGACTCCAATAGTGCAGCAGTGGAAATGGGAGAAGGCTCAGGGGTAGGCTGGGAAGTCAAACATCATCATATCTCTCCTAGCGCCATACCTACAATCCTTAGAGTATGCATTTAATTAATATATAATCATTTTTGTAGGCATGTATAGAAATATAGCCAAGTCCCAATTCCCACATATACGTTTTTGCTTCAGTATATGATTTTGGAAGTGTCGATCCATCAGGAAGAACTGCTTTAATCAAAGCTAAATTTTGATCAAAAGACTTATGACTCTATCGGTTTACAATTTTAATATGAAGCAATTTTATCAAAAACTCTAATTTAGAAAACTTCACACAATTTGGGTAGAGTGGCTCTCGTGCATCCCAAACAAGCTTTGCAAACTGTTCTGAAGTCCCTTCTATCTTATTAATATTGTATTCATGATCAAAACTACCTTGAGATTCACTAGCACTCATGGGTACATTTGAGTTAACACCCTAATATAAATCATCCAGTAGCGAACCTATACCATCATATTCGATAGGTTTAGCAGTATCAATATCATCTTCGATATCGTCATCATCAACTTCATTAGGATCACCCTTCCCATGCCATATCTAGCGAGTATACTTCTTATCCATACCAAAACGTAGCAGATGCTCCTCAACAAGTGATACATAATGATACATCATATTGATACATCTTTTACATGGACACTTTATCCGTCTAGCACTATCAGCTTTACACCATGCAAATTCAATAAAATCTCGAACATCTTTTCAATATTCAGGCAAGAAAATATCCCTGACGTTCATCCAACTTTTTTCGATATCCATCTAACAATAAAGAATAATGATTCATAAATCCTAACTCCACCAACTCCTTCCTAATAGGATGGTCTTATCCATTTCAAAAGTGCATCACTTTTATTGTTGCCATAGCTTTGTTCTTTGTTCGATATCCGAAAAAAAATTTGGCAGTATCTTCCTATAGTTCTCCAAGTACGATATAGATGGATCATATTTTAACCACATCTAATATGTACCCATATAACGAACGAGATAACTATGACAGAGTTTTTCATAACAGAACATAGAACATGATGACAATAATAAAATATTGATACATTTTTGAACTGCCCAAATTGGGGCATCCAAGAGCCGTTCATAGTCCATTTTGGGGACCCTATGACTGACTCTTGAATAGAAGTCTAAGGTTACATGATTGCATGCATAATATAATTACTAGATAAGATCCGAGATGGAGATCTGATCCGGATCATGGCCTGAATCTCGGACAGGATCCCAACTCATATTCTTATTTGGAACTCAATCTGGATCCCAGATCGAGACCCGATCTGGATCATGACCCAAATCGACTCATATTCTTGATCAAAACTCGATTCGGATCCCAGACCATATGCGTTAGAAATTAAAACATTCAATTAATTAAAATTAAAATAATAAATCATCATCAATATGGAATACAGGAGCTAAACAAATAATAAAATTTAATTATAACGAGTAAAAGCATAAATATAATTAAAAAACTAACTACTTCAATTATTAAAAATATTATTATTATTACTATATTTTAATATTATTAATATTAGTATTTTATTAATTATTAATACTAATACTATTATTATTACTATTAATATTAATAATATTATTATTAATTTATTACTATTATTATTATTATTATTATTATTATTATTATCCTAACATTGCACCCCCACCCATCGTGGCCCCCTCGGTCCCCCAGCCCCTGTGCCGCGTCCCTTCACTGCCCACCACCCGCAGCTCCCCACCGACCGAGCCATCACCGTCGCCCCTCCATGCCCCACGCATCCCCATCCGACCCCCACTCGATTATCGTGGTTCCCGCCCCAGCCCCCCAGCCCCTGCACCACCCACGTACCCACCGTCGTGGCCCCCAACATCCTATAGCTCCCCTCCGTCGCCCACCACTCGTGGAATACCCACCCGAGACAACACCCACCGTCGTGCGCCCCTCCACGCCCCATGCACCCCAACCGCCCCCCACCTGGCCGTCGTGACACCCCCCGGCACCCCACCCCTGATGGCCCCACAGCCCCTGCAGTGCCGGCCCTCCACCTCCCACCACCAATGGCCTCCACTAGGGCCCATCAACTAGCCATGCACGACAGCAGGCACCCACCATCCACGACCGTCGTCTGCCATCGGCCACCGCATGATAAAACGCATGCTGCCGACCCCTAGATCGAAAGAATAATTAAAAAAATAAAATCCTATGGTCGGCAAGTATTTACCTTCGTTGATGATCGATCGATCGAAAATGCACAGCGGCAAGGGCAACGACATGGTAATAACGGTGGCTTCAACGATGGCGACAATGATGGTGACAACGATGGTGGAAATGGGAATGGCGGTCAACGATCGATGGAAGCTCGGGAGGAGATGGAGAGAGCAGTTGAGGGGGAGATTGAGGGAGATGAGCCGAAGTGGATTTTGTAGGAGTTGGTTGGGATATTTAAAGGTTATTAGAGATGAAATTATTTGCGATGAAACTTTCATCACTAAAAATATTATTTACAATGAAAGTAAATAATTCATTGCTAAAGTTAATTATTTACGATAAAATTTATCATCACAAATAACTTCGTCGCTAATAATTCCCACCAAATATTTTACTAAAATATTTTTTCCTCTCTAAAAATAATAAAATAAATTATTTATGATGAAAATAATATTTCATCACTAATAGTTCATTATTTATGATGGAAATAATTATTCATCATAAATAACTAATTTTTAGTGACTTATTATTTTCGTCGCTAATAATTCATCGCAAATAACTAATTTTTTTAAAAAAATATGGACTATTTTAAAAACCAAAAATTTTTTCCATATTTTACTAATGCGATGGGGTTATGGGTGCGAGCGTGCATTCACTATTAAATATCCTGCAAGCAAATTAATTTTTTTCTATTTTTGAAAGAATTAATAACATTTTAAAATTTATTTTTTTTGAATATTACATGTCATTTTGAATTTTAATGTCCATCTTCACCATTTAATATTTAAGTAATTATCGTAAAAGCACCGTCACAAAATATCCCCTCGATCAGGTTGTACTAGCAATGCAGATCGATAAAAAATAATTTCGATGATCACGAATGATCGCATGATGATCTGATTGATAGAAACCATCGATTAGTTCAAAAATTTACATTGATGATCTCTATGATATTTCTAGCACACTAGCAAAATTTTACTTCAATCGAATATAATTATAATAGTTAATTTAGCATGAGATGATGATTTGAACCATTAAATAAAAAATGAGTGATTAAAATACCAATTGGCATGTGATTATTAGATTATTTTTTAAGATAAATGATCTTTGCTAATAGTTTGATCATTTTTATGATGGTGATCATAAAATATAAACCACATGTATATAAACTATCTAAAACTACACGTCTCTTGATACACATTCCTAAGGTTTCTAAGCAATTATACTTATGCTGTTGTAAAATGTACATAACATGAACGATTCATATACAGTTTAGGTTTTTCGATCATCATCATATAGATAATTTAAATATCAGAAAAGATCATTTGTCAATAAATTATCTTATAATCGGACGTCGTTTGGCCTCTTGATCACTCATGTTTAATTAACGATCCAAATCATCCCGTGCTAAATTGACTATCATAATTATATCTGATTGAAGTAAAATTTTGATAGCATTATAAAAGTATCATAGAGATCATCATTGCAAGTTTTCAATCCCATCGATTATTTCTATCTATCAGATCATCATACGATCGTTCATGATCATTGAAATTAAATTTTATCGATCTGCATAGCTAGAACTTTCAGATCGAGGTGATATTTTGTGATGGTGCTTGCACGATAACAACTTAAATAATGAATGGTGAAGATGAGATTTAAATTATAAAATTATATAATATTCAGAGAAAAATAATTTTTTTTAAAAGAATACTAATTTTTAAAAATTATAAAAAAATATACTTATTTTGCTTATGGGCGAGCTAACAGTGGATGCAGTCGGACTCCTTGACCCCATCGCATCGGCCCTGCATGCTGTATTTTTTTGATTTTTTATTTTTAAAGGAGTTCATAATTCTATTTAATTTAAAACTCTAATCAACTTATTTGCAACAAAATATTATCGATGAAAATTTTCAATCATTAATATTATTGTTTGCCACGTAAATAGTATTTATGTTGCAAATAATTGATTATTAGCGATGAAAAATTTTCATCGCTAATAATCTACCATTTTATTTTTTAAAGAAAAATTATTAAAGGCAGCTTATTAGCGATGGATATTTTTCATCACTAATAATCAATTATTTATGATGGAAAAGATAGTTACATCGTAAATAATTGATTATTAGCGATGAAAAATTTTTGTTCGCTAATAATCTATCATTTAATTTTTTTTAAAAAATATTTATTAATGGCAGATTATTAGCAATAGAAAATTTTCATTGCTAATAATCAATTATTTGATGACTTAACAATCTTTTCCATTACAAATAATTGATTATTAGCAACAAAAAAATTTCATCGCTAATAATCTATCACTTAATTTTTTAAAAAATATTTATTAATAGAAGATTATTAAGCGATGAAAATTTTTCATCGCTAATAATCAATTATTTGCAATGCAACTATCTTTTCCATCGTAAATAATTGATTATTAGCAACAAAAATTTTTTATCGCTAATAATTTATTATTTAATTTTTAAAAAAAGATTATTAGTGATAAAAAATTTTTCATTACTAATAATCAATTATTTGCGATGCAACTATCTTTTCCATCATAAATAATTGATTATTAGCAATAAAAAGTTTTCCATCACCAATAATCTATCATTTAATTTCATAAAAAATATTTATTAATGAAAGATTATTAGCGACAAATTTTTTGTCACTACTAATCAATTATTTGTGATGCAACTTTCTTTTTCATCATAAATAATTGATTATTGGCGATGAAAAGTTTTCATCGCTAATAATCTAATATTATTTTTAAAAAAAATTATTAAAGATCATTTATTAATGATGAAAATTTTTCGTTGGTAATAATTATTATTTGTGATGGAAAAAAATTTCCATCGTAAATAATAAATTATTAGCGATGAAAATTTTTTTCCATCGCTAATAATTTTTTTTGCGATGGAAAATATTTTTTCATTGCTAATAATCATATTTGCAACATAAATTATTTCATCATAAATATTTATGTTGCTAAAAACCTATTTTGTTGTATTATTTGATTCTCTATAGGAAAATGTCTGCATCCAACCTACTAGCCTGTATTCTAGATACCCATAGACTGATCAGATCCAACTATAAGGATTGACTTTGGAATTTCAAAATAGTTTTGGATTTCGATAAGTTGAATCATTTGTTGGAACAGGATCCTTCCACTTTACCAGCACGTCCATCTGTTGATCAGAGAGCATCTCTTAAAAAATGGATAGATGAAGATAACAAAGCTAGGTATTACATGTTGGGCTCGATGTCTGATTAGCTCCAGCATCAACATGAAGACATTAAGACTAGGCGCCAAATGTTGGTTCACCTGCAAGAGTTATTTAGTGAACAAAGTCACACAGCCAAATATTAGGTCACCAAGAGACTTTTTAAGGCTCAGATGCATGATGGGCAGTTGGTCTAAGATCATTATCTGATAATGATCAAGAACTTAGAAGAGCTTGAAAAGCTCGGTATCAAGTTAGATCAGGTTCTGCAGATTGATATGATTCTATAATTCTTGACTGATGTGTAATGAACTACCATATGCATAAACTGTAAAATACCTTGGCTGAACTTATGAATATGTTGGTTACTACTGAGCTCTATACGAAAGGTTCAAAGGGCTCGGTGCTTGCTGTGGAGCAGACTTCTTCCAAAAGAAAGTCTTTTGGAAAGAAGAAGAAGTCTGTGAAGAAGCAGAAGGTGAAAGAAGAAGAAGGCAGAGCCTAAGAAAAAGGCCGCTAATAAGAAAAAATATTTTCATTATAATACAGACGGCCACTAGAAGTAATAGGTTGGATGGTTGGCCTCGGATGACTTGGTGATAGGTTAGGATCTTCTATAGCATCAGATGGACTTCGGATTTAGTTAGAGCTCCAGAGATGTGGCTTCATAGGTAGAAAAAAAATTTGGTATGAGTTTAGAGCGGAGGTGTGCAGGAGGATCGATATCCTTGCACTAGCACCGATGATGCATAATTTCAGGTGGAAAGGCATGTGCAGGTGGATAAGCATAGCTTTGATGAGATCATGCCAGGTGGTGTAGCGAATGCCAATATGAGAGTGCTACAGGTTCTCCAGAAAAGTCCAAAAAAAGTGATATAGCTGCTAAATAGAAAGGATCCTATAATTTTAGGATGGTGCAAAGAAGCAAGCCAAGGTCTTCAGTGGTGGAGGCAGTCATCCCAAAGGCCTCAAAGGGAGTTCAGCAACTAAAAAAGGATGGCAGTATTACTGTTTGCACAAGGGGCTGTTAGGGTGCGCAGCGATAGCAAAATTTTGTAGGAGGGCATTGCCAGGGTTCGCCAAGTTTTGGGAGCACCGAGGTGGAGATTGTAAGGATTGGTGTGGTGCTGCCAAGCCTTGGGAGGCCATGAGTGAAGTCAGGGTGTTGACTCCAGGATGCTAGGATAGGTGTGGTCCTAGAGCTAGGATAGGAGTTATCTTAAGGTGGAGGTGATGTCTAATCCTCCACAGACTTGAGGTTTTAGATGTGAGGATCTTGAGGGGCTTGGTTGGTACTTCAGAGACTTAGGGACATAAGGTGGAGCAAAGAAACAAAGCCAGGAAGAAGAATCAGCCAAGAAAGGGGCTGGCATATAGTTAGAGATGTCTTGGTCTCAAGTGGAGATATCTTAGTTCCTACCAAGATGTCATGATCTCAAAGTTCAAATAGATAGAAAGTGGCATTCAAAATAGTCCCAGGTAGAGAGGTCTCGGTTTGAACATGAGATGTCTCGGATGCGGGCAAGACATCTCAATCTCAGTTAGAGACGTCTCAATTTTCATGGGCAAAAACACACAAGAGGTCTATTTGGGGCTAGGGTCTAGGTTGATCTTAGGGGTTTTAAGGCCTAGTTTGAGAGGTCTTAAGGGGCCTAACTCATGTATGGGTAAGGTTTGGATCCAGGAGATGAGAGCATGGAAGACATGGATGTATATGGGCTCGGTGAGTGCTTTCATATTTTGGGTTAGCTAGGAGAGTTTTTGGTCAGGCCTAATGGCTATGTATAAATACATATATTATATTAGGGTTTCAAAGAAAAATATAGTGGAATACATATCTTTTCTCCCTCAATCTCTCTTCTCTCTTCTCTTTAGTGTTACCACCCCAGGGTTCTTGAAAAAGCCATAGAGAAGGGGGGGGGGGGGGCACCTCCCTCAAGTCCTAGGAGGGAGGTGCCCCATCACATATCCGGGTGGTGGATCGGTGGTATGCTGCCCATAGAGAATGTCAAAGGTCTCTTTAGGTACATGCTAAATTTTAGGGGTTTCTGCAACATGGTATCAGAGCGATACCTTGGATTCAACACTCCTTTTTTATAGACCTAGATCTGGTCAAAATCCTATTTTGGATAGGAATCATGTTTTCTTAAACATGAAGAATCCTAAATCAATTATGAGAAGTGCCAACTCATGGATTCTATCCATTTGCTGCATGCCCTAAGAGTAAGGTGCCAATCCCAATGCCCCCTAGTAATGTTGGTCGACCAAGATGGTGGGCAAAGCTAAGGTTTTTGTTGCTAAGTGAGCCTAATTTTATTTAGTACAAGTTTGATCTCATTCAATCTAATTTTAATCCGATTTGAACCAAATTCGAAAGCTTACTAAACCTAATCTAATTAGGGTTCAGGTTCACATCTAACTTGATAAATTATATCAATTAGCCATAATTAAATCAAGTCCAATCAGATTAGATCTAATCTAAAATGATTAGAACTTGAAATTATTCTCTCAAAATCCTTGGATCATTGATCAGGTAAAATTCATCCCTAAAATTAAACCTGCACCTCATGTCAAGTGCTAGCTTGACATAGTTAATGTTTAATTCTGTATGACCTATAACTTAATTTCTAATTAAATAAATTTATAGGTTCAATCAAGTCTCATACTTTCAAATTGAACTCATAGACTTTAGTTCAATTCCTTCCTACTTTAGATTCAAATACTAAGTCGGTATCATAGGAACATTTTTCTATACTAATCGAAAATACCATCTAGCAATGGTTCCTGACATCTGAATAGGTTGAATATTTGCAAAGTAATAATCAAAAACTTTGGTGTATGGTTACTGCATGATTCATCATCCCTTTGATCCTAAATGCTCAGGATGACCTAAGGTTTGCTGTCAACCCTAAATAAGTCATCCATATTGTATTCAACCTTTCAAATCCATCATCAGATGGATTATCCTGGCCAAGATTTTACTAAATTGAAATACAATGATATATTATCTTCAATAGTTCGGAGGGGTCAATCTCATCTTGACTCACACATAGACCTATCAAGTATTTTGACTGTACCCAATAACCTTCCCTCACTATATTAGAAATGCAAATAGTTCAGTACCAAAGCATAGTGAGTTGCTTGCAAGTCACCTAGTGATCTCAAGTCTGAGAGACACTCATGCTCATACCCTTTGTTGGTTGCTCTTTATAGCAGAGCACTCCATAGGTGAGTCATTGTTCGGTGACGATGTACTCCTACATCTCATCTGTATGCCATATCAGTGTTACACACTCCTTGGTTCCAAGGATAACCAACCAATATGGCATACAACAATCTATACTCAATAAACGTCATCATCTTTTTTAATGTCATATCATTTGGTCACGAACATAATTTAAGGACCAAAAGATAAATCCTTCTTTATCAATTTTAAATAGTCCTAAGAACTTTATCACAATATATTAAGAGAAGATGAACAGTTTGTGATGAAAAAACTAAATAATATTTATTAATAATTAATTTATTTATATTTATATAAATTAGTTTAACCATCAATAGGCTTACGATTAGCTTTGCGACACAATTTTCAATAACTCCCACTTGGACTAAAACCAATCAGTATATTATCGTATACCCATCTTTGATTTATGATCATCAAACTTTTTGACCATAAGAGCTTTAGTGAATGGGTCAATCAAGTTCTCCTTTCCATCAATCTTTTGAAGGTCAATGTCATCTCAATCCACGATCTTCTGGATAAAGTGGTAGCAACGTATGCTTTGTCCACTAATGTAACTTTGGTTCTTTCGCTTGAGCAATGGCTCCAGTACTATCATAGTAAAGCAAAACTACACCATCAAGAAAGGGTGCCACTCCAAGCTCGGTGATGAGTTTCCTCAGCCACACAGCTTCCTTTATAGCAACGGTGTCGCAATGTACTCTGCCTCGCAAATTAAGTCGGCCATAGTGTGCTACTTAGAGCTTTTCTAGCAGACCACTTTACCGTTCAAGGTAAATATGTATCTCGACACTTGCTACCATCGTGATTAGATTTAAAACTAAAATTTGTAAATTCCATAAGTTTTAAAACAAACTCATCAAAAATAAGCCACTAGTCCTTATTATTTCTTAAATACTTAAGGATGGTTTTCACAACATTCTAGTGGTTCTTTCTAGATCAGATTTGTATCTACTCACTACCCCTAGTGAATACTACATCAGATCTTGTAAATATCATGGTGTACATAATAGAACCCAACATTGAGGCATATGGAATTCTACTCATATGCTCTTTCTCTTGAGGGGTTGTCGAACAATCCTTCTTTGGGAGCAAAATTCTCCATGCAGAACCATTTCAACACAGTACAATATACGTGGCCTGGGATCCAGGCAATCTCTTAGATCTATCTCTATAGATCTTCATCCCTAGGATGTAGGATGTTTCTCTCAAGTCCTTCATGAAGAAAAAGAGGAAGAGAGGAGGCATACATGAAGATCAGGGGAAAGAGAATTTCCATGAAAAATTCCTAAAAAATAGGCATGGGTGGCGTGGAGGGTTAAGGTGGCACAAGGTGTAATACTATTCTCACTAGGATTCCATCTATGACTTGGTCAAACATGGTTTCACAAACCAAATTAAATCAAAATCAAGTCAACCAAATTAAATTAGATTCTAACCCAATTAAGAATTTAATTAAATTAGATTAAATTAGATTTAATTCTGATTTAGTTTTCTAATCAAATTAGGAAATTGGGTTGACCCAAGTCCTAGTTGAAGTAGGACTAGTTTTTTCTTGCACTTGGCTTATCCAATAAGCCAATTGAACTTGATCCAATCAAGCCCAAACTAAATCTAATTAAATCATATTTAATTAGACTTAATCTCAGTCCTTTGGCTTAATCAAATTAAGCCAATTAGAAATTGAATTCATAATTGATCCTTCTGTAACACTTGCGCTAGGTTAAACATCAATCATATTGATCGTTTAACCCTTGAACGATTCTTAATCATTGATCAGCCATCCAATTATATTGTGAGCTCTAGCGTGTGTGACCTCATAGGTCCGAACGTAAGCCAGTAGGATGAGAATAAATTTCTATACCAATCGAAGTAACTATCTTGCAATGGTACCCGACGGTCGGATAGGTTGAATGTGTAGAACAACATCCTCAAAACCCTTGCGGATATAGTTTCCACATAATTCATCTCCTTAACCAAAATACTCGTAGGACACCTCAGAGTTCAACTGTCAACTCTGATCAGGTTGTCCACATTATATTTCAAAATATCAAATCCATTTGATGGATTACCCTGGCCAAGGTTTTGCTATATTGAAATACAGTGATACATTCTTCTCCAACTCTTGAAGTGGTCGACTCCATCTTGATCATACTCGAACTTCGCAAGTACTTGACTATGACCATAAGCCTTCCATTACTAAATTAGAAATTTAGTTAGTCTAGTACTAAAGCACAGTGAGTTGCTTGCAAATCACTGAGGTGATCTCAAGTCTATGGGACACTTATACCTATATCCCATCAGAGATATTCTCGACAGCAGAATGCTCTGGAGTTAGTCACGTTCAATGATGACGTACCCATACATCTTACCTGTATGCCATACCAGTCTCCACACTCCTTGGTTAAGAAGATAATCAACCTATATGGCGTACAGCGACCTATGCTCGATAGATGCTATCATCCTAATTAACAGCCTATCATTTGATCGTGAACAGATTTAAGGACTAATCAACAAATTCTCTCTTTATCGAAGCTAAATAGTCCTATGGACTTCGTTACAATAGTGGAGTTCATTAGAAATACTTTATGATAAAAAATACCAAAAATATATTTTATTTATTAATGAATTAATTATAATTATAATAAGCTCAATAGTTAACAGGCTGATAATTGGTTTTGGAACATATTTTTCAACAACTCCCACTTATCCTAAAGCCACTCGGCATAGCATCTAATATCCATCTTTGACTTGTGGTTGTCGAACTCGTTTACCATCCGGGCTTTAGTGAAGGGGTCGGCCAGATTCTCATTTCCGTTGATCTTCTGAAGGTCGACGTCACCTCTATCCATGATCTTTCGGACCAGGTGGAAGCAGCGTAGGATGTGCTTCGTCCGCTGGTGTGCCTTTGATTCCTTCGCCTGAGCTATGGCACCAATGCTGTTGTAGTAGAGCAAGACCGAACCATCAAGAGAGGGTGCTACTCTGAGCTTGGTGATAAACTTTCTCAACTATAGCTTTCTTCGCGGCATCTGATGCTGCGATAAACTCTACTTTGCAAACAGAATCCACCACAGTATGCTGCTTGAAACTCTTCCAGTAGATAGATCCACCATTCAGAGTAAAGATATATCCTGACATGCTTCTGCTGTCATTATGGTCAGATTGAAAGCTGGAGTCTGACTTGCCATAAATCAACCATTGGTCCTTAGTATTTCTCAAATACTTAAGGATGGTTTTAACCACTTTCTAGGGTCAGACTTGTATCTACTCACTACTCCTAGTGAGTATGCCATGTCTAGTCTCGTACATGTCATGACATACATGATAGATCCTGCTGCCAAAGCATATCGGACTCTACTCATATGCTCTCTCTCTCTTTAGGAGTTGTCGGACAATCCTTTTTAGAGAGAGAAATTTAATGGCCTATCGGGAGATAGCGCTTTTTAGAATTCTCCATGCTGAACCTCTTCAGCACAGTATCTTTATACGTAAACTGGGATAACCCAAGCATCCTTTTAGATCTATCCCTATAGATCTTCATCCCTAGGATGTAGGATGCTTCACTTAAGTCCATGTAGAATTGTGATGACAACCAGACTTTTATTCCCTGCAATGGAGGGATGTCATTCCCAATTAAGAGAATTTCATAATTATTTTTGGCCAAAAGGCCTACAGAAATAACATTAAAAAAGAAACTAGGATAGAAATGACAATCACTAAGAACAACAATATGGGACTCAAATACAAGTTTCAGAATTCCTAAAGCAAGAACTGGAACTGGTCTTCCATCTTCAACATTTAGGAACCTTTCTCCTTGCTCGAATCTCCTACTGATCTGCAACCCCTGCAATGAATTGTAAATATGGTAAGGGCTATCGGTATCTAATACCCAGTTTGTAATATCATAAATGGAGAAATTTCAAGGAGTTATCTTATAAATATCTTGCCCAGCAATAGCTTGCTTCTTTCTCTGCTTGTTCGAGTCCAGAGAGGTAATGTACTGAGGATAATTTCTTTTCCAATGCCCTCGCTTCTTGCAAAAGAAGCATTCAACTTGACTCTTATTGGGCTTGATCTTTTTGGTCTGGCCCTGCACAGATGTCCCATCCTGAACTTGCACCTTCTTAACTTTCTTCTTCTTGCTCTTCTTTCCTTTCCTAAAGGGTCGAGAACTAGAAGATGAACCTCCCACTAAGTTCACCGACTCTTTGTGGAGTTGGTGATCCTTCTCAAAGTTCTGAAGTAACCTCAGTAACTCATGGTAGTCTACTTCAGGCTTTGTCATTTTGAAATGAGTAAGAAATGGATGAAAGGACTTGGGCAATGAGTTTAGTATTGCATCCTTCCCAAATTGTTTATACAAAGAAAAATCGAGCTTGCTCAATCGCTCTATCAGCTCGATAATGTACAATACATGATTAGTGACAGAGGCATCATCCCGCATTCTGGCGTTGAAGAAGGCATAACTAGTCTTGTGCCTCTCCACATCATTGGGTGTGTCAAAGGAATCCTCCAACACTTGAAGCATGTCCTTTGGCTAAAAATCTATGACTAAACTCATCACTCATGGTAGCCAGCATGATGCAGCGCACATGGTCTGATCACTAAGCAACTTTTGGTAAGTGTCTCTAACTGTACCACATGCATTGGCAGCTGACTCCTCAGGTGCAGGATCTGTCAGCACATATAGGATCCGTTCATGCTCCAGGTCTATCCTCAACTTTCGGTACCAGCTACCAAAGTTAGGTTCTACCAACTTATCATTGTCCATCAATGATTGGAGTGATAGGGAAGTGGCCATATCTGCACAAAGAAAAATCATAACCTAATTAGTAATTGATTCATTAAACCTAAAGATCTAGACTTTAATCAAAAAGTTCTCCCACTATTTTATTCGAGTTGGTAGCCTCTACCTCCAATTCGGAGAATTATCCAAATTCCTTAGTGGGTACTAGAATTCACATAGATTATACACAAGCCCAACTTTGGTTGGCCAACCAATGTGCATCTAAGGATAGGTTCATAACCAATTGTTTCTTCAAACAATTTTTAGTAATTAAATTTTTCTCCAGTCCATAATCAGTAGACTTTGGCCTCCACTAAAAAGGTTCGGTTAGGTCCAACCAACATGACTAACTAGTTAATTAGTTTCAATTGTATCCACCTAATAATCTTAGCTCGACCATTGAACCACAATCAGGTCCACTTGGTCTAATTAAAGATATGAACTTGACCAATTAAAAGAAGAGTGTCCCATTAGCCAATTGCATGCATGATGCAATGGTACTTTTTTTTATAAACTTCCAATTCATGTAAAGATATTTTTTATTTATTATTGAATAAGGCACTGTTTCATCATTTTAGCTACATCTTATTATGTTTAAGATTATGATGAACCCCATGGATTAGAGCAATAGTTTTAAGGGATATGAATGGATCATGCCTATGAGACCTAAAATCCTAAAATCCTAATTCTAAAAATTCCTAGTTGTAGAAATATTGAGTCAGGGATTAATGTTCTGGAAAGATTGGTACATCCTTTATATGCTCAATGGATAGAGTGGCTGATCTCACAAGCCACTTGTATGGAAATACTAATATAAGGATGTGGATGCTCATTAAGAAATGAGTTTACTAAATTGACTTGCTTACAGAGAATGTCTTATGGATTCTTACTTGCATGTCAAAAGATGGTTCTCTAAGTGGGAGTTGTGCAAGTGATCCTTAAACCTGAGATCATCATAAAATCTTGTGCATATGAATCCATATTTTGGTTCATACCCAAGCATGGCATTAAGATATGTACGGGATGTTCTAGATATGGTGTAGTGTGTATGAAGGTTGTGAGTCGATAAATAAGAAATTGATCACTTCTAGTAAGAGGAGTTTGCATCCTATGAATTCTCATCTCTAGATCACTCAAAAAAAGTCTTTTGGCTAAAAGCAGGATGGAGATTAGAAAGAGTTTCTAATGCTTCATCATTAGAGACATCATTGTTAGAAAATCACTATGAATATGTGTTTGAGTTTGATATGATTCCATAATCATAAATACATTCAGGATGTTGGGATGATCGAAGGATCAAATTGTATGGTCAATTGCCACTGAAGGGTATATTTGATATTTTCATCAAATTTCACATCTTCTAGGTAATCATGATACACTGCTAGACATCAATCTTGTAATGCTGTAAGAACTAAAGCTAGACTAGTTGCTAAGGGATATAATCAAGAAGAAGGGATTGACTTTGATGAAACATATGCTCCTGTAGCATGATTAGAGGCTATTAGATTGTTACTTACTTTTGCTTGCTACATGAACTTTAAATTATTTTAAATGGATGTGAAAAGTGCCTTTTCGAATGGTTATATTGCTGAAAAGTATTTGTAGAATAACAACCTGGCTTTGAAAATTACTCACTTCCTAACCATGTGTACAAATTAAATAAAGCACTTTATGGACTTAACAAGCACCTAGAGCATGGTATGAGAGATTGAGTAAATTTTTATTACAAAAAAATTTCATTAGAGGTGTCGACACCACACTTTTTTTGAAAAAGAAAAATAATGATCTTCTTGTAGTTCAAATATATGTGGATGACATCATATATTCGGAGCTACTAATGAAATTCTCTGTCAAGAGTTTATGAAGTTGATGCAGGGTGAATTCGAAATGAGCATGACGGAGGAGCTGAACTTCTTTCTTGGATTACAAATCAAAGGAAGGTATTTTCATTTGCCAAACCAAGTACATCAAGAAAATGCTAAGAAAGTTTGGCATGAAAAATGAAAAAGAGATCGGCACACTAATGAGCCCCTCAAGCAAACTCGACAAAGATGAAAAGGGTAAAACCATAAATGAAAAGCTCTACGGAGGTATGATTTGATCCTTACTTTATTTAACTGCAAGTATACCTTATATATTATTTAGTATTTGCATGTATGCTAGATTTCAATCTAACCCTGAAGAATCTCATTTACAAGCTATCAAGAGAATTTTTAGATATTTAATCTATACACACAACTTAGGACTTTGGTACTTAAAACAATCCTCCTTGAATTGATAGGATACACTGATCTAGACTATGGAGGATGTAGAATTGATAGAAAGAGTACCAGTGAAACCTACCAATTTCTTGGGTTGAACTTGATTTCTTGGTACAGTAAGAAGCAAAACTTTGTAGCACTATTAATGGCCGAGACCAAATATGTTGCTACGGAGAGTTGCTGTGCTCAAATACTATGGATCAAGCAATAACTCGAAGACTTTAGAATTAAGCAAAATAAGATACCAATTAGGTGTGATAACACCAGTGCCATAAACTAGACAAGAAATCTTATTCAACATTCAAGAACCAAACACATTAAAATTAGAGATCACTTCACAAGAGATCATGTTCAAAATAATAACATTGAGCTAGAATTTGTATCAACTGAAAATCAACTAGCTGATATTTTTACAAAACCACTAAATGAAGAAAGATTCTCAAAAATCTAGGGTGAACTTGGTATATGTGATCCTCTATAAAAATATTTAATCTTGAATTTTTTGGACTATTTTTGGTCTCCCTCTACATCCTAAGCACACCTAATTCAATCTTGAAAAATCGAGAGAAGTCGGCTTGAAATTCTCTTTTTTATTCTGATTTCCTCCCCCTGTACTCAAGAAGTCTCAGCTTACTCACGAGACCTCTTAGCTAGATTCCAAGACCTCTCGCATTAAATGCAAGAGCTCTCAAATTTCTCGAGACGTCTCATGTTCAAGATGAGAGCTCTCGATTCTTGTGGGACCTTTTTTTAATCGAACTTCCGAGAGGTCTCCTATTTCATTCACTCATTTCATTTTTGCAAGACCTCTCCTTCAAACTCTCTCCCAAACTCCCATCCCCTTCTCGAAACCTTCTAAATCACTTTTCCTTTGCCCATCCCATCCAAATTCGAGACTCCACTGGCTCCAAAGAAGAGAACCCTTTCCGCACAAAGACCGTCCGCCACTCCTTCAATCGAAGCTAGGGCTAAGCGATAGTAGGATATGGCCCAAGCATCTTCGTTTACCACTTCTTCTCATGCTCATCTCTTCGTCGCCACGAGGACTATTACAACAGGCCGATGTGTCGAATAACTAGATAGAGAATATTTTCGTATTAGGTCGTGGATCAGGCAGCAAGGATAGGAGAAGCTGTGTACTCTTGAGGTAAAATGTCTATAACCTAACTAGAGAGTTCTTTGAGAACATTAGCTTTGAGCATGGGTCAAAGATAGAGTCTGTTATTAAAGGAGTGCACATCTCTTTGGATGAAAGAAAAATAGGGCAACTCCTGGAAGTACTTAGGTCAGGAGCAAGCAATCTGAATTTGATTGATAAAATTGAAGCTCTAAAATGCATTTTAGAAAGGGAAAATGTTGATGAAAATCAATAATTGGTCTCACATCATCTCTCAGAAGAAATGAGATTACTACATGCTTTTGAAGAAAAAATCCTATTTTTTCGGTACAGGATCGTTCAGATCTGATTGGATCTGAAAGAATATTTCAAAAATTTTTTCTTATGATCCTAATTAGATTTGAGACACCTCGGATCTGATCTTAAAGATTGATAATCAGATTACCTTGTGATGATCTTGAATGATCCTGAGGTTTTAGAAGGAGCCACGCACGTGCCTAGCTTCTATTGGTGTCCACTTGGGCAGGATCTAGAGGTCTTCTCCTTCTGAATCACCTTTTCAAAAATCAGATCTAGATCTGATCTTGAAGTTCTTCAAAACTTCTTTTGAAGAAGCAACAGATCTCTTTCAGCAATGCTGCCTTCTTCCTAATCTGGGTGCCTTTATTCTTTGGATGGCACTTGAACCCATGCCCAACTCCTTTGGGTGTGGAGAGGAGAGAGAGAGGATTAGAGGGAGGCATGGAATAGAGGAGGGCTGCCTTGCGGCGTGGTGAAAGGAAGGAGCTCTCTAACCCTAGGTGCAGATAGGGTTTAAATAAACCCTGCTGCATGCAGTGCCACATCATCCTAGCCAATCAGACTCCTTCATTCAATCAGATCTAAATCTGATTGATGAGATGATGTCATCTGATCCAATCAGATGAGAGTTCCTCAAAAATCCACATAGGTGGTGCCAATACTGGATAAAACAGAAGTCCATCCCTTATCCATATGGGGTGCATGCCTAGGGTGGCATGCACCCTCTCTCTTACCTCTTTTAGCAGGGGGACAAGAGCCCTAGGTGCTACTCCTATAGGTGCATGACACATAATCCTATGTCCCAAGTGTCTAGGGTCAACTGTTGATCTATGTCCAAAAATAGGAATTAACAAGGTAACAGGAATTGGCAGGTGTTGTCTTAAATCTATCAAATGAATTTAAATTAAGACAATCCTTTTCTGATCTCGACAAGCCTCCATTCAGACTAAGATAAGGTTTTCAAGTGAGCCCAAATAAATTTGCCAGTCGAGATAACCAAAATGATTACAAAAATAGAATTAGGCTCCATCGTGTGCTAGCACAATTTTCTGAACCTAATTGGATCTAATCCAAATCAATTGAATTGATTAGTCCAATTGATGACACCAAACCCAAACCCTTTATTGTAGATCTAGTTAGGTTCAGTTTCCGTATGGTAATGAACATGTCACGATCTCTATCATCATACATCAGAAACACTTCTTCGATGGACTAAGAACTTTTCTGATTCATACAAATTAGAATATCAATCATCTAAATCATTCTAATCGCTCCCAAATATCCACAGTGAACCATCTAGCATATATGATGCAATCCATCAGAACGAAAGGAACCTCTCGGTGCAGCTACTTGTGTGATTATTCTTCTATCTTGAGCTCTGACTGGATTAGGTTTAAGGAACTCATCAAACCCAATATCCTCTATATGAATTAATTCATTCGATTCGAGTCCGATGTGAAACTCTAATGAAACTTTTCTATCATTTTACTCTACCATGCCATGGGCTTAAGGACTTAAATCTCATGATTATCAATAGGCTGCCCCCTACAATGGATCTAACCGGAATAAGAATAGGACTCCCCTATTTGGAAGCAAATAATCCTAACA